>JAJPUD010000493.1:13711-27768 GCA_023553655.1 Myrmecobius fasciatus
AGGGAAAGAGGAAGAAGAAGAGAGAGAGAGAAGGAGGGGAAAGGAAGAAGGAGAGGGAGAGAAAGAAAAGGGAGAGGAAAAAGGGAAAGGGAAAAGAAAGAAGGTTGGAGAGACAGAGAGGAGGAATAGGAAGAGGAAAAAAGAAGAGAGAGAGGAAGAAGAAAGGAATAAAAGGGAATGAGAAGGGAATTGGGATATAGAGTCCATTCTTTTGGAAATTGTGATGCCCAAAGCCTTCTAGCCTTGGCCACATAGGCGAGTTCATTCTGTTTTACTGTTCTATTTAATTTCAAGAAAATGGGCTTAAATTCTTTTTGTCCGAGTTGACTGGCTAAGTCATCATTCAAAAGGTAGATTAAATCTTTGCTTTTGCTCTGTAACTGAGTGAGTGACTTGTCCTCTGGCTCATAGGTTATTTTGTAGTTTCAGAACTCTCCACCTGGGGGATGGCCATCCCATCCAACTCTTGCAAGTGAAGCCACTGAGTCCCAGAGAGGTTAAGTGCCCATAGAATTTAAATGATCCAGGGGCAGCTAGATAGCCCAGAGAGTACCAGCATTGGAGTCAGGAGGACTGAGCTGAAGTCTGGACTCAGATACTTTTAATACTTACTTAGCTGTGTGACTCTGGGCAAGTCACTTAGCCCCAATTACTTTATCAAAAAAACCCAACCAAACAAAAAAAGAATATAAGTGATCCAAGATTTAGGCTACCAGACAACTAGTCTAATCATTTAATTTCACAAATGGGGAAACCAAGGCCCAGCGTGGTTAAATAACTTGCCGTAGGTCATATGGGTGATAAATGGTAGAGCAAGAGATGAACCTTTTTCTTCAATTGCCAAATCTATCATTCTTTCCACCTCTTTTAGCTCATACAGCTGGTGTCCAGATGGCAGTCAACAAACATTTCTTAAACATGCACTGTGGGCTAGCCACTGTACTAAGTGGGGGTAAATGAAGCAGTCTTTCTTGTCAAAGAGCATACAGTCAATCCAGATTGTGATGTCGTGTCCCTCCACCTTCTCTGCCTCTGGTGTTGTTTAATTATATATATACATACATACACATATATTTATTGATTTTGGATTTTGATTATTCTCATCTTGACAAATACTAGAACAGTATTTCTGTATGCAAAGAATTATTATTATTGTTATTGTGTAAGAACAAAGAAAAGTGTTCATGAAACCATAAATTTCTTTTTAAGTATAAAACACTTTGAGCATGTTCTAAGGCTATCCCATTTGTCTCTCTGAACTTCCTTCTGTTCTATGTTTTCTTTCTAGTGACTCATTTTCACTGTTTTGTGTAATTTAAGGGGAATTTCCCTCCACCAGCCCTTAACTTCTCTTACCTGGGTTTTTTTTTTTTTTTTTTTGCCTTTTCTCTTCCCTCCTCCCCCAGACTCTTCTCTCCTTCTTGACTCCTGGTGGAAACCGACTCCGGACTCAGATTAGTGAGGTTCTGGATACCGACCTTATCAGGCAGCAAGCTGAGCATCATGCTGTGGACATTCAGGGACTGGCCAACTATGTCATCAGTACCATGGGCAAGTTGTGTGCTCCTGTCCGGGATGATGACATCAAGGAACTCAAGGCCACTGGCAATATTGTGGAGCTGTTGAGGTTGGTGCTGGTGGGACTCTGTTCTGCAACCCAGCAAGTGTTTATTGAGCACTTACTGTATACCAGTTTCCCATCAAAGCAGCCTTTCTACCTCCTCTGGAGGACCAGGGAGTTGTCCTGGCTCATTAGATGCTGATATTCTATTCAACTGGGTAGAGCCCTTTCTCTCCAGCAGAGATTGTTATTGTTCATAATATGATTCCCAATGAGCTTTTCTTGGCAAAGAGTGATTAGCCATTTTCTTCTCCAGCAGAGATTACCCTGTAATTTACTTATTTTTTTTATTTTTTAATTTTTCATTTGTTGTTTTATTTTTTTTCCTCAATAGTATTTTGTTTTCCCCAATACAGGTAAAGATAGTTCTCAACATTCATTTTTGTAAGATTTCATGTTTCAGTTTTTTTTCTTCCTCCCTCCCTTACTTCTCCCCTCACCAAGACATCAAGCAATCTATTTCGGTTATCCTGTATTTATTTTGTATAAGTCCATTTATGTTCATGCAGTCTTATCTAAGAGACTGTAAGGCTCTCTGAGGGCAGGAATCATTGGATCAGAAATTTCCAGGCTGAAAGGAAACTCCTGCTATAACTACTCCATCTCTCTCACTTCTCTGATGAGAAACTGAAGCTCAGAAAAAATAAATGACTTATCATAAGATTGTAGATTTAGAGCATGAAGGGAATTGGGAGGCCATTTAGTCCAGCCCTCTCATTTCACAGAGTAAGAAATTGAAGATGAGGTTGGGATTAAGTGACTTGTCCAAAGTCATATATCCAAAGTCAGAGATGGAATTTGAATCTAGATCCTCTGACTTATGAGATTCCACTGAAATATTCCCTTTTTGTCTTTATTCATAGTGTCTAGGAAAGTGCTGGGAGTACAGTAGGTGCTAATTAAATGTTTATTGATTGATTTCAAAGAAGAAAGTGATGGGAAAGCCCCCTCATAAATCTCTTTTCCTAATATAGAAAGCTCATACCATGGGTTCCTGTTCTCCCCACCCCAATAGGTATAGGAAGAATTACCCGGTGCAAGAGTTAGAAGGGACATAGTCCACCTTCAGCGGAACCCAACAGACATCCGTAAGCCACAACTCAAACTGCCTCTGAGTCTGCATCACTAGCGATGACTGTTAAGCTCTTTCAGATCTGTGGTTTAGAACGCTTGGTCCAAGGAATCTGATTCCCTATGGAATATTTCACGTTTGTAATACATGGCCCTTTCCCTCTCCTATTCCATCATTAATGGAAGAGAATGGAAGCAGTGTGCTAGTTAGCCCCTTGCTGATTTCTGCTGGAAAGTCCCAATTAATTCTTATTTTTAAAAAAGTTTTCTTGATGCTTTTTTTAATTAAAGCTTTTTATTTTTCAAAATATATGCGTGGGCAATTCTTCAACATTAGCCCTTGTAAAACCTTGTGTTCCAATTTCTTCCCCCCTTCCCCTACACCCTCCCCTAGATGGCAAATAGTCCATTATATGTTAAACACGGTAGAAATATATGTTAAATACAGTTTATGCAAACATAGTTATACAATCATCATGCTCACAAGAAAAATCAAATCAAACTAATAAAAAATAAAAATAAAAAAGAGAAGCAAAATAAAATGCAAGCAAACAACAACAAAAAGTGAAAATGCTATGTTGTGATCTTGATGCTTTAAAACAAACCATCTGAGAGCTTCCTAATGGGCTATGTATGGGTGAGAATTATCCAGGATAAGTCTGTAGGGTTGGTCCTCAGTCTGCATCATTGGAAGGAATAGTCAGTCAGTCAACAAGCATTTCTCAAAGACTTATTATTTGCCAGGCACTGGTGCTAGGCATTGGGAATACAAAGAAAGGCCAGTGAGAATTGTCTCTACCCACAAGGTATTGGATTGCTTGCTTTTTTGGGGTGATTCTTGCCCAGAGTCTTACAACGTTAAGTGTGTAAGGCTGGATTTGAAGTCAGGTCTCTCTGCCCTGATAAATCTCCATCAGCCCAGGCAATTTCTTTTCTTTTTTCTTTTTCTTTTTTTTTTTGGTGGGGCTGGGATGAGACAACTGGGGTTAAGTGAATTGCCTGGGGTCACAAAGCTAGTAAGATTTGAACTCAGGTCCTCCTGAACTCCAGGGATGGCACGCTATCCACTGAGCCACCTAGCTGCTCCCCAGTTCATGCAATTTCAAAACCGAATTTCTTGACATGGGGTTTGGTTTTAGCTTCACTCCTTTCCCCTTCCTCGCTAACTCATTCTCATTCTGATTTTTACAGGCAAATATTCCATGTGCTGGACCTCATGAAGATCGACATGGTCAATTTTACCATCAAGAGCCTCCGACCCCATCTTCAGCGCCAGTTGGTGGATTACGAAAGGACGAAATTCCAGGAAATCTTAGAAGAAACCCCCAGTAAGTTCAATATCAGGGTCTTGCCTCCTAAATCAGAGGAGCTAGCCATCTTTCTCCTGTGACCACAGGAGCCCTTGCTCCTGGAGGATTTTGTTCTTTCTGCTTCAGCTTTTGGGTCTACATTTCTGTCTCTTCCTCTGTCAATGTCTCAGTATCTCTTTCACCATCTATCCTTGTCTCTTCTCTGTCTCTGTATTGATTTATCTCTGTGGCTTTCTATAGAAAAGTCTGGATATATTTCTGCCTCTAACTGTATGTCTCTTTGTGTCTCTCTGTGTCTCTATTTTACTATCTCTGTGGGGCTCTATGTATCTCTCTATGAATCTCTCTCTCTTTCTGTATGTGTCTATTTCTGTGACTTTCTGTCTTTGGGTGTATTTCTGCTTCTTTATACATGTCTTTCCTTCTCTTTACATGTCTCTCTGTGTCTTTGTACATGTGTGTCTCTGTGGCACGCTATCTGTATAGCTCCCATGTGTATGTGTGAATCTCTTTTCCTTTATTTCTCTCTCTTTGTATCTGTCCTTGTGGCTTTCTGTCTCTGGATGTATTTCTTCCTCTTTATGCATTTCTCTTCTCTTTTACTATCTCAGCAACACTACTTGTCTGTATGTCTGTGAAAATCTTTCTCTTTCTGTATCTTTCTCTCTCCTTTCTGTCTCCAGATTATTTCTACCTCTTTATACATTATTTCTCTCTTTATGTGTCTCTCTTTTACTATCTCAGTGACATTCTATTAGTCTGTGTGTCCTGGAAAATCTGTCTGTCTCTGTATTTTTCTCTGTGGCTTTCTGTCTCTGGATGTATTTCTACCTCTGTATACATTTCTTCGCTCTTTATGTGTTTCTTTTACTCTCTCAGTGACATTCTATTAGTCTCTGTGTCCTGGAAAATCTGTCTGTCTCTTTTTGTATCTTTATCTTTCTCTGTGTATCATCCCTGTGGCTTTCTGTCTGTCTGTCTGTCTCTCTCTCTCTCTCTGTCTCTCTCTGTCTCTCTCTCTATCTCTCTGTCTGTCTCTTTTTTATGGCACTTCTCTTTGTCTCCATGACATTCTCTCTCTTTTTGTTTCTGCGTATCTCTCTGTCTCTTCTGTGTATCTTTGTCTATGGGAATCTGTCTGTCTGTCTCTTTGGGGCAACCATTTTTCTGCCTCCACAATCTGACTCGTTCACTAAGATTTGACCAAACATGTTTGTATTCGAAGTCCAGCTGTGGGTCTTACATTGCAAGGTGAGAGTTCTATGTTTGGATGGGAAAGCCTGTTAAGTGGTCCAGTCACTTCCCCCCTGGAATCTTCCTCTTCCTCCTTGGCAGAATGAGGGTAATAATGTCTGCATGATCCGCTTCCCAAGGCTGTTATGAGGCTAAAAGGAGACCACAGGAGGCTGGGCTAGAGCAAGAGACTTCACTTGCTAAGTCTGTTTTGGTTTAGTTTTGGTTTTTGAGGCAGTGGAGTTAAGTGGGCTTGTTCTCCAGAGCAACTACTGGTATTGTTTGGTTTGAGAGATAGTTAATATATTGTCTGACATAATCAACCTTGGAAAAATCGTTAAAAATTGTAAAAGTCAGGGCAGCTAGATGGCACAGTGGATAGAGCACCAGTCCTGAATTCAAATCTGGTCTCAGACACTTAATACTTTCTATCTGGGTGACTCTGGGCAAGTCACTTAACCCCAGTTGCCTCAGAAAAAAAAAAGTTGTACCTGATAAGTACCTGAGGCCTTGGGAGGTCCTTAATTAAGTCTCATTGACTTAAATTATGTGGATTTACTTTAAAATTTGGTTTAGATCTGTGTAAGGAAATCTCAGAGAGGAAACCCTCTATGAAGGTATCACCAGCTGGTCTGCAGTTGGTAGTCTTCGAGACTTTGTTCACTGAAGTCCTTTGCCATGACCTGGCTGACCATAGGTCACGGGGTGGTCTTAAACTCAGCTCTTCCTGACTCCAAATATAGTTGTGATCCACTGTGCCATACTCTTGTTTGGCCTTGGGCAAATATGCTTCTCCCTGGTAATCGGTTTGTTCATCTGAAAAATGAGGGGTCTGAATTTGAAGGTCTGTGATTGAGGTAACTGGCTCAAAACCCAACATGACTTTCCTGCCTGGTGAACCTCCAGCAAATTGTACTCCCTTTCTGGGCCTCAGTTTACTCATCTGCAAAAAAATAAAAATAAATAAATAAAGACATCAAGAAGGTTCCTTCCCACTTGAAATCTACCTTATTTCTCAAAAGTTCTTGAACAACAGATCCTGTACTTCTTCATGGTAATAGGGAAGAACAGAGAAGGTTGTTTGTATATGAAATTTCCATGATTTTCATCATTCTGAACCATATAAAATACACACCTTGTTGCTCCTTCATAATTCAGTTACTTCAATCTGAAGCTACTGTATATTTATACATTTTGGACCAGATGGGTTCTCGGGTCCTTTCCCCACTTGGGGAAATTCTCTAATCTGAACAGAGGAAGTTGTTTGTACATGGAGTTTCCATCATTTTCATCACTCCACATCGGGTAAAATGCACCTTGTTGGTCCTTCACAATCTAGTTACTTCGGTCTGTAGCTACTGTACATTTGTACACTTTGGACCAGATGGATTCTCGGATCCCTTCCCACTTGGGGAACTTCAGTCACATCCTGATCTGTCAAGACTCAGGGAGGAAGGTTCTAACAACAAGCCCCTCCTCTAGATGGAGAAGCTGAAACTTTGAGGTTGGTCCCCAGTAGCAAAGCCAAGAAGGGATCTCTTAAGGACTCCTGAATCTCCCTGAGCCTCAGTTGTTCTTCAAAGAGAAACAGACTCAGCTGGACCAGCTGGGTTTCCTTTTTTCCTTAGCATTATGGGCTTTATTGTTCATGGAAGAGACAAACTTTCTCTGTAATTTGTCTGCTGTTAAACAGATGCTTAAAATATAGATGGGCATTATCTTGGCTCTGTAATTACAGATCCAGGGTGATTTCTACAAGCTATTTTAGTGCCCCCCCCCCCCTTATTTCACAGTTTTTTTGTATCCCTCCCAACAAAAACTAGCAAGAGGACAGAAAAGTTTGGTTGATTGTGATGGGAATAATGAACTGTGACATTTCAAGGGTGGGGATTGACTCAGGATTGGCAAAGATAAATTGCTCACAAGTTGAGGGGAGGGCTCTCTGCCTTTTTGAATAGGGGAGAAAGAAGGAAAGACATGGGGGTGGGAGAAAGGAAATTGTCAAGATAGAAGGTGAGAGAGAGGGATGGAGGGAGGAGAAGAGATAGATGGAAGGAGGAGGAAAGAAAAAGGGAGGGAGGGAGGCAAGGAGAGAGAGACACACACACAAGAGACAGAAGGGGAAAGAGGGAGGGAGGGAGAAGACAGACAGAGAGAGAAATGGAAGGAGGATGAAAGAGAGGGAGGGAGAGAAGGAGAGATAGAGATATGCAGAGGAAGAGAGGGAGGGAGGGAGGGAGGAAAAAGATGGACAGAAAGATGGAAGAAGGAGAAAAGAGAAAGGGAAGGAAAGAGAGAGAGAGAAATACATGGGAAGAGAGAGGAATGGAAGGAGAAGGAAAGAGAAAAGTAGGGAGAGGGGAAGGGGATAGAAATAGAGTGGGGGATGGAAGGAAGAGGAAAGAGAGAGAAAGGGATGGAGGGAGGGAAGAAGAAGGAGACAGGACGAGAAGGAAGGAGGGAGAAACACACACACACACACACAAATGAGTTAATTTTATTTTATAAGTAGTTACCCAGCAGTTGACTCCACACAAATACCAGAAGCAATCTGATTTTTTTTCATGGGAAATTCTTGAAATTAGGGCCCAGGATTAATGAATCCCCCTTAGAGAAGCATTAGTCTTCCCTCTCTGGGACTTATTTTTTTTTTAACATTGATCAATCAGGAAGTAAGCATTTATTGCTGTCCCAGCCTGCACTAGGCACTATTGTCCCCACTCCAGGGGACAATACAAAGACAATACAAGGCAGTCTCTGTCCTCAAGGAACTTGAATTCTCCTGGGGGTCTTAGGATCATGGACTTGAGGCCAGACAGCCTGGCAATCAGTCACCGAACATGTATCAGTCCCCTGCTATGTTGTACCTGGCTCTGGGACAGACTCTGGCAGTAAAAATACCAAAATGGCGAGCTCTGGGCCCTCCAGGAACTTGTGTTGGGGCATAGACTTTAGGACTGGAAGGGACGTTTACCCAGCCACCAAACATGTATTAATGCTCTGTTCCAGGCAGTGGTCTGGGAAGGGGGAAAAGATAAAGTCCTTTCCCTGGAAGAGCCTCAATAACTGACATTTCTAGAGGGCTTTCAGGTTTCCCAAGCATCCTATGCCATTTTTCTCTTAACCTCCTGAGAACCCTGAGAAAATTTTGTTGTTCACTTATTTCAGTCATGTCTGACTTTCTGTGATCCCATTTGGAGTTTTCTTTGT
Source organism: Myrmecobius fasciatus (assembly GCA_023553655.1). NCBI lineage: Eukaryota > Metazoa > Chordata > Mammalia > Dasyuromorphia > Myrmecobiidae > Myrmecobius > Myrmecobius fasciatus. The sequence goes on from JAJPUD010000493.1 coordinate 22,157, forward strand.
AAAAGACACTAGAGTGTTTGCCATTTCCATTTCTAGCTCATTTTACAGATGAGGAAACTGAGGCAGACAGGTTAAGTGACATGCCCAGGGTCACACAGGTAGGAAGTGATTTGAACTCAGAAAGATGAGTCTTCCTAGGTCCAGCCCTTTCTCTATTATGTCAGAATATCTCCTCAGATAGTAGCTGAGTCAGGTTTTAAACCCCGGTCTTTTCAACTGGTTTGTGCCCACCATCGTGCTAGGGATGAGGATAAAAAAAAAACAGCATAACAACGTGTAATTAAATATAAAATCTATAAAAGGCAAATGCGGAGTTAAGTGGGCAGGCGCTCATTCAGATCTCTTAGTCTTGGGTGAAATGAGACTTTTAAACTCTGCTGGATGGGAGGACGTGGGAAGGCTGGCCTGTGTGACTCTGGACTGCTATTCCCTCTCAGGTGTGGAACCCCTAAAATGAGGAGGTTTGTTTGGGTCCCGTTTTTTCAGAAGGACATTGATAAGCAGTCAAGTGAGCAGAGGAGGCAGAGCAGGATGGCGTTATTAAGTGTTTCCTCTTCTCTGTGCCAGACTCCGTGCTAAGGGCTGGGGATGCAAGTACTAGAAAGTGTGTAGGATCCTGTCCCCTCCTCAGGTGGGAGGGCACGCAGGCGTGTTCAGCGTCGATGCCCCCTGATCCTTCGCATCTCTGGAAGGGGGGGTGGTCCTGCTACAGAGCTCCTTGGAAATGGGGGCTTTTTGTCAGATAAATAATCCTAATCGTGAAACGAGTGAAACTTGACCATGGTAAAATGAGCGTCCTGATGCCAAAGCAAGATGCAGGCTGGAAACAGGCAAGGAGGTTCAAGGGTTCTGCTCTGGGGGGCACTCGGTCAGTGTCAGCTCCTGCCGGGGGGGCCAGTAACTCTGATATCCCTAACCTTCTATTCCCCTCCTCCTCTCCTCCTCTTCTCCTGTTCTCCTTCCTCCCTTCTCTCTTCCTCCTCCTTCCCTCCCTTCCCTCCTTCCCTTTTTGTCCTCCCCTCCCTCTTTTCTTTACCCTCCCTCCCTCCTCCTTTCTTTTCCTTCTTCCCTTCCTTCCTCCTCCCCTCACTCTTCTTCCTCTCCTCCCTTCCTTTTCCTCCTCTCTTCCTCTTCTCTCCTCCCTCCTCTCCCTTTCCTCCTCCTCTCCCTTCCCTCCTTTACCCTTCTCTCCTCCTCCTCTTTTTCTTCCTCTTTCCCTCCCTCCTCCTTTTCTCCCTTCTCTCTTCTCTTTTTCTCCCTTTTCTCTTCTTCTCCCTTCCTCTCTTTCTTCCCTCCCTCCTCCCCTTCTCTCCTCCTTCCTCTTCTTTTTCCCCCTCCCTCCTCCCTCCTTCTCCTCCTTCCCCCTCCTTCTTCTTCCCTTCCCTCCTCCTCCCCTCACTCTTCTTCCTCTCCTCCCTTCCCTCCTCCTCCCTTCCTTTCCCTCCTCTCCTCCCTCCTCTTCCTTTCCTCCTCCTCTTCCTTCCCTCCTTTCTCCTTCTCTTCTCTTCTTTTTCTTCCTCTTCTCCTCCCTCTTCCTCCCTTCTCCCCTCACTCTTCCTCCTCTTCTTCCCCCTCCATTCCCTCCTCCTCCCTTCTTTCCTTCTCCCCTTTTCCTCCTTCCCTCCTCTCTTCCCCTCACTCCTCTTCCTCTCCTCCTTCCTCTTCCCTTCTTTCTCCTCCTACCCTCCTCTTCCTTTCTTTCCCTCCCTCCTCCTCCCTTTCCTCCTTTTCCCTTCCCCCTCCTCCTTAGAGGAGCCTCAGAATCTCTCAGAGACCAGAATCCTATTATCAGCAGCCCCAGGAATAAGTATGGTTGACTTTGAATTTCAGTTTGAGGGGACCAGAGCTTCACTTTTCAGGCTATTCTCTTTCTTATTTCCTACTCAGCTTCTCTCTCTCACTTACTGTGTTCAATCAATCAGCATTTATTAAGTACCTGCTATGTGCTAGTACTGGACCAAGCCCCTGGGGAACATAAAGACCAAAATCATGGGGTGCTGGTTTCTTGTAGGGGAAACAGCCAGCACACGTGTATGTAAGTGCAAAGAGTACCAAAGGACGTGCCCCTTAACGTCCTGAAAAGTTGCTAAAGACCCAAAGTGACACACCCTTCTTTACCCCACCCTACGATTGCTAAATATAGAAGGAAATACAAGTTATTTTGGGTGTTGGTGAGTTTTTTTTTTCTTTCCTCTTCTTCCTTCCTTTTTTTCTCCCCTTTCTTCCTTTGCCTTCCCCCTTTCCCCACTTCTTTCCCTCTCTTTCCCCTCACCCTCTTTTCCCCTCACCCTCTCCCCTCCTCTTTCCCCCTTCCTTTCTTTCCCTCCCTTCTCTTTCCCTCCTCCCCTCTTTTCCCCCCTCCCTCTCTCCTTTCCTCTCTCTTTCCCCTCCCTTTCTTTTCCCCCTCCTTCTCTTTCTACCTCCTTCTCTCTTCCCCCTCCCTCTCCCCTCCATCTCCTTTCTCCCTCTCTCTTTCCCCTTCTTTCTTCCTTCCTCCTTTCTTTCCCCCTCCCTCTCTCTTCCCCCTTCTCCTTTCCCTTCCCTCTTCCCCCCTCCCTCTCTCTTTCCTCCTTCCTCTCCCTTCCCCCGCCCTTTCCCCATTCCTCTTCCCCTCACTTCTCTTCTCCTGCCTCCTCCTTCCTTCCTTTCCTCCGCCCATTCTGCTGGGAGCTTCTCTAGGTTCAGAGTAGACTGCTGACTTTCCTTTGGTCTGGGTTTCTTGCCACAATTATTCCATCATGGGCCTGAATATTAGAACTGGATTTCTATTCTGCTCTTGGGCTCAGCCCTAAACAGCTCGGTTTCTTGTTTCTTTCTCCTTTTGTAGCTCAAGTCTCTCTTGCTCACAGCTGCTCCTCTCCATCTGGGAATGGTGACTAGAACTGAGTAATGGGTGACAGAGTTACCAGCTGGCCCTTGTTCCTGTTCCCAGTGCTAGTATGAGGGTCCCCTGGCAAATTTTTCTGCCCCACTATTCAGTCTCAGTCCCCTTACTGCTCGGACCTGGGAAATCTTCCAGCTGCTTCCATTGCCACTGACCACGCTCCTGGCCAGTCCCTGCCCTCCTGTCTTCAGGCCTCTCTATCTTCCCAGGCTGCCCTGGACTGGAAAAATGATTTTCTGTGACCTTTTCTTGGCTTTCCCATCAAAATCCAACCTGGTACACTTTCTATATTGTTGTGGAGGAGGCTGGCTGACTGAGTTAGGTAAAAATGCTTCCTTTCACTCTGCCATCTTGATTCTGCTGTAGTTGGGAAGAGCTGGTGAAGGTTAGACTGGCCCAATTTCTGTGGGCCACGATATTCTTTGGCTCCTTTTGGGGGAGCATAATTGCATTGTGGGATCATTGGATCATCAAATTAAGAGCTAGAAAGGACCTTGGACCTAGGTCTCTTATTTTATAATTGAGAAAACAGAAAGAGCAATTGATTTTTCTCAAATCATACAGCCAATCAGTAATAGAAGTGGAGTTGAAATCCAGGTGTTCAGACTAGGAAATTCTGTGCTCTTTCCATTGCACCACCCTGCCCCAATTCTAGTGTCAGTTTTCTTGCTCTTTATTTATAGCATTTGTCCCTTTTCTGGTCATATGCTATGGAACAGTCTTCAACAGACAGTCTCCTGGGCTTATGTGCTGATCTTATCAGTTACAATGAATGGAAAATATCTCTGCACCTCCTTAGAGTTGGACTATGTTTGGCAAATGCTAATTTTAGGAAGGATACACCATGTGATGAAGAAATGGCTCATGGGTTCCCTTCAGCCTTTGCCTAGGCAAGAGTGGATGGGAGCTGTATCAGGAAGGGGCTCAGGGTGGGGGAGGAAATCAGGAAAAGCTACCATTGACAGAGCAAGGACTTGGGAGCTGGGGGACCTGAGTTTGGATCCTGTCACTGCTGCTTCTCATCTCTGAGACCTCACATAAAATGAGGAGTTTGGACTGGATGAACTCTTCTAACTCTAAATCCTTGATCTTATGATCAAAGACTCAACTTTTCTCTGTCCTGTAATAAAACACAATAGTTTTTTGTTACATGCCTTCAAGAGCTTAGATAATCACTCACCGAGGACTTTTAAAGCACCTACTATGTGTTGCCAGTATACTATACCCCAGTGATTCAAAGATAAAGAATAAGGTAGTCAGTTTTCATGAAGTGAGTTGACCTGTGCATGTAGAAGTATAGATAGAATAGTTCTAAACAGAATAAATGCAAAATAAAGACAGGAGAGTTTGGGAGGAGGGGAGCTAGCCTTTGGGGAGATCAACAAAGGCTTTGTGTTGAAGGTGTGGCTTGAGCTGTTTCTTGAAGGAGAGAGGGATTTGATGATGGAGGTGAGGAGGGAGGGCATGCTAAGTATGAGGGATGGCCAGTGCAAGAGCATGGCCTCGGGAGATGGAGTGTCACACATGAAGAAGAGAGAGAAGGCCAGTTTAGCTGGATTTTGGAGTATGGGAGAAAGGAGTCAAGTTCAATAAGGTAGGAAAGATAGATTAGGGCCAGGTTGACCTACATGCCCATGAACTCATGAGTATGAGTTCAAATCCAGCCACCTGCATCCCATTTGGAGTTCTTTTGGCAAAAATGATGGAATGATTGGCCATTTCTCTCTCCAGCTCATTTTCCAGATGAGGAAACTGAGGCAGACAGAGTTAAGTGACTTAATCAGGGTTACATAGCTAGTACGTGTCGATGGCTGGATTTGAACTCATGCAAATGAGCCTTCCTTCCTCCCGGCCCAGTGTTCTGGGCATTACAGCAATACCTAGCTGCCCCTGCATGTATAGGAACGTAATCAACAATCGTTCTGAGGCTCCTGGCTCTAGAGCTGATTCCCATCTAATTGGACCCTCCACTTATAGCTGAGGAAGCTTCTAATTTACCTGTCCGGGCCCCTGGGGTGACCCAGGCTGTGGCTGGCTTGGTTTGCTGCTGTTTAGAAGAGCACAAAGCCTGTCTCCATCATGTTATCATGATCACTCTACAGCTATTTGGTTCTCTTGGCTTTAGATCTGGAAGAAGGCTTCCTGGCCAGCTCAGGTACCGGTCGTCCCAGAGAGAGGAAGGAGCTGCTCCAAGCAGCAGAGCAGAGGGATACTCAGTCCTGGTGCACAGGTCCAGAGCCACAAGGGACCTCAGAGGCCTTTAGCCCAGCCCTCGCACTTTTCTGATAGGGAAACTGAGGCCCAAAGATGCAAAGGCCAAGGTTTTAAGTGACAGAACCAGAACTGAAACCTGAACTTCTTACCTTCAGCTCTGGCACTGATGTAGCAAGGGCGCCAGCTTGTGAAAGGCTTTTCTGTGGAGATGACAGCAGTAGTAATGATGATGATGATAATGGTGATGGTGGTGATGGTAATGGTGATGATGGTGATGATGATGGGGATGATGGGGATGATGGTGATGATGATAGTGATGATGATGGTGGTGATGGTAATGGTGATGATGATGATGGTGGTGATGGTAATGGTGATGATGATAGTGATGATGATGGTGGTGATGGTGGTGATGGGGATGGGGATGATGATGGGTATGGTGGTGATGATGATAGTGATAATGATGATGATGATGGTAGTGATGATGGTAATGGTGGTGATGACGGTGGTGATGGTG
>JAJPUD010000493.1:40660-144714 GCA_023553655.1 Myrmecobius fasciatus
AAAAAAAAAACAAAAAAAGACTCACTGTCAGCCAATGATTTTCAAAATTGATTAAAAACCTTTTGTAACTAGTTAAATGCCTTTGATTGATTGAAATGCTATGGCTTGAAGTTACTTTAAGTGTGGACCCCTACATTATATTATCACTACCCCTGCCATTATATTATTACTAGTTAACATTATAAGGGCATAGACATTTTGCTGATTTGTGTCAATAGAAGGTATTCTTATACCGATGAAATCACAGATCCTAAGGATATAGAAAATTCTATTTTTGTCCACTTTGGAAACAATTGAAGAAGCAAGTGCTAAGAGAAAACTGTGTCTCCCTTATTCTGTGATCTTGGATTTCCCATTGAGTCCCACAAGCTACATCTCTGTTCCTGTCAAGTCCAGCTAGACGGTGGACTTGGAGCAACCTCGGGCTTCTCTCCTCTGAACAACTGCTCAACCCTGGTCCCTTTACATTTAAGTTTAAGGAAACCAAATGCAAGAAAAGTGGTTTGTAGCATGTAAACTCCTCAAGGGCAGATTTCTATCCCCACACCCTGGCACTTAATATATATCGGTACTTAATATACATTGCCTAATATACAGTAGGTATTTAATAAATACTTGGTGATCTTATGCATACAATTTCAACTTCTTAAGGGCACAATATATGACTTTGTCCAGTTCTTAATTGTAGTTGGTGCCAGTTTAATTAATCTGAGAAGCAGGATTTATGAGATTGTGGGATGAGCATGGGATTGAGTGTGAGGAACTAGTTTCAGATCGAGTCTGCCATTCACTCATTTCTCGACCTTTTTGACCTTTATCTGTAAATGATGGGGTTGAACTTGATCCTTTTAAGGTCTTTCTTAATTCTAAATCCATGATCCTATAAAGTCCAGCTTCTTAAACTGTGATTGCGACCCCATACAGGGTCTCGTAACTGAACGTATGGCTTACAATGTTGTGATTTATTATCAGTAAATGTTTGATTTGTAAACCTGTTTTATCCGCCTATAGAAGGGTCCATGTGAAAAGGTGAAAGGGGTTGTGAGTAGAAAAAGCTTAAGAAGTTTAAGATTGCTTCCCTTACTCATGAAGCTTTTTTGCATTTCTTTTTCCCCCCCAGATAAACGAATTCATCTGTATATGAAGAGTCTTCTCAGTCTTCCAAGCCATCAGAAATGCATGCCCCCCATACCCGGGGGTCTCAGTGTTATCCAGCCCGAGCTGGAGACTCTGGGCTCTCAGTATGCGAACATTGTAAACCTTAATAAACAAGTTTACGGACCCTTTTATGCAAATATTCTCCGAAAACTCCTCTTCCTCGAGGAAGGAGGCCAAATGGCAGACACTGACTCTCCCAGCAACTAGTAGTAGTGAGCTGGAGTTGGAAAGAAGACTGGCCACGAAGTCACCGGCCCTTGGTCCTTTCCCAGAATATGCATTACAAGGACTGCGGCATATTCCCTGTACCCCTGTCTGTGTTTGGGGGTTACCTAGAATCTGTAACTCCTTTCCTGCTAGTTACAGGGCATATGCCTGTCGCACACCTTGGCCCCCAACATTCTGTCCCTCTTTGAAAACTTATTGGAAGGAAACCATGATTTTTTTTTTTAATTTTCAAGAGAGACTTCTGAAGGACGGGAAGCAATTTATAATGGATTCTATCACCTGAATGTGATGTTTTTGTTAAGGTTTCCACGATCCATGATCCTAATAGCATTAATATCGGTCTTAACTACCCAAATTCCCAGACCAGGTGTTCTCGCTCCTAACTTGTCCCTTACAGAGTCTAATTTTTATTTTGGCACAATTTGTGAGAGGGTTCCAGGTCGGGAGCAGTGATGGCCTTCACTAAAGGGATGTAGAAATCCCTCTCATTAAACATACTGGCAAAATGAAGTAAATCAACACAATTGTAGCTGAAACACACGATTCTCTCTCTCTCTCTCTTTTTTTTTTTTTTTTTTTTTAATTATTGCTAGGTAAGAGAAGCTTCCCTAGGATTTCCCCTTTCCCTGGGATCTGAGCACTTACCTGGAAGGATTGACTTGACAAGTTTCAACTCACTTTTTACATTGCCAGCTGTCAGTATTTGTATCTGATTGGAAATCTTTGAAAGCCATGTTGTTTTGACATCATCGAAAGACCACTAGAGTGTAGCTTATTTGAAAACTAATCACTTCTCAGAAATTTTATGCTGGAGGATTCATCTTCTCTACGTGCAACTGGTGGAAAAATCTGCAAAAAGTCAACCTTCTCTGTAATCTGAGCTGTGGCTGAGAGGCTCCTTGCAGATCTCAGCAAATCAGATGGAAAAAAAATGGAAGAGATGTTGCCTATTAAAGGTAGCCTTGGATTGCCAGAAATTGGGTTTGCTTGGGATAGAAAAAGAAAGAAGGAAAGGAACTGTATAATCCCAGGTGATGATCTGGGATGTTGCCAAGCAGTAAACCATGGGGTTTTTTTTTTTGTGTGTGTATGTGTGAAATTTATATCTGAAAAGAGAAAAAAAATGAACTTGAGCTTCTATATCCACTTAACCTTGATATCTATTAATCTATGTTGTGCCTCTTTTATTTGTATGATTCAAAATTCAGACTACTTTGAGAAGCTGGGCCCTCATGGATCTTTGGTTTTTAAAGACTACATGTTAAAGAATTCTGCATTGGTCTTCACTGAGAATCAGGGATAATGCACCAGCATTAGGATGGGTCTCCTGGGGGGGATCACTCCTCTTATATAAAACCATTTCTTGATGGGTGATTTTCTTAGACTCCTTGGAGCACAGTTAACGTGATTGAATACCTACTCTTTTGTAGCTTAAGGGATTGTCTGTGTGTGAGAAGGGTGGTGTTTAGTTATCATGTTTCTTCCTCCCCTTCTCAAATCTTTTTATCTATCTTCTCCACCACCATCATTGCTGTCCCTCTGATCCCCAAAATACCCTCCTCTATTTGGGGATATGACTGCTTTATGACATTTAAAGAAAATGGCAGGATAAATGAGATATCTCTGATTTTTATATGCCCAAATCTGAGCATATTTGCTTCACTCTTCTCCCTGAATGACCAATTAAAATTGTACACCATCTTCATGTGGGCAGTTGTCTGAACGGAATTCTCTCAATGGGCACAGCGAGGTACTATGCCCTTCCTCTCTTCTGGTATAGCTTCCATTCAGTAAGGTGCTGAATAGAACTCTGTGTTTCTTGTATTCTCTGTCCCATTCTTTGCCCTGCCCACGTTAAGGGCTCAGAGGGGATGGATCCAGTAAATCACATTTTATCTCTTCCAGTAAGTGACCATCCTGTTTAAAACAGGGAGATAAAAGCAGAGCATGTTTTTACCATAGAATTTGAATCCAGTTGTGATTCTTTTATGCATTTAATTTATATCGCAAGGAAAAGCAATTTACACTTTTAAAATAAATTACATTTAAATAAAGGGCATTTTATTTTTTAAAAGTGGCAAAATGAATTTGTCTCTGGATTAAGGCAACTTGCATTGACTAAGGTGTCTCAGTCCCCATCTTCCTGGATGCCTTTCATCCTAACGTTGCTTAAACGTTGGCTTCCATTTTAGAGTTTCTTAACAAGGTCACGTTTTGTTATGCAAGGTTTATTAAGTGTAAAACTAATATTTTAATGTAATGCTTAAATTCTGTTTGTGAAAATTTTGGCAAAAACTTGTTCCTGGAATACTGTGTGTGATTGTGTGTGTAACATACACACACTGGCAAAATATGTTGGGGTTTTTTTCAGTTAAATATTAAAGCATCGACTTAAAAAATGACTGGTGTGTCCATTTCATTGTTTGGGTTTTTGTTGTTGTTGTTGTTTGTTGTTGTTTGTTTTGTTTTTTTCAGAGACATGTAAGAAACTTCATATCCTTAGGGATTTTGAGTCATGTTTAATCAGGGCATCATCTCTCTGTCGTAGCCCATCAGGTTCTTCTTCTTCTAATATATATATATTTTTGTTTTGTTTTCTCTGTATTTGACGAACGTCAACAATTGTGGACATTTCCCTATTCAAAAGAGAACAGAAAAGAGGACGATTGTATATGAAACTTTAAATCTCAATTACATACAACTTGGTTGTTTAATGTATCCCATCAATCAGTCATTTATTAAATACTATGATAGATGGTGATATAAGTACAAAAAATGAAAATATGGCTATTTGGAATGAACTCACAATCTAAAGCTATAAATTCATGATGTAGTTTCAAAGCAGTCCTACTCTCTGTCTTCTCTCAGTTTTCCTTGGTTCTCTTTTGTTCATTAAAAAATGCTTCAAAGGGGCAGCTAAGTGGTACAGTGGATAGAGCACCAGCCCTGAAGTCAGGAGGACCTGAGTTCAAATTTGGTCTCAGACACTTAACACTTCCCAGCTGTGGGACCCTGGGCAAGTCACTTAACCCCAATTTGCCTCAGCAAAAAAAAAAAAGTAAATAAATAAAAATATGCTTCAATGGGGGCAACTAAGTGGCGAAGTGGATAGAGCACCAGCCCTGAAGTCAGGAGGACCTGAGTTCAAATGTGGCCTCAAATACTTAACACTTCACACTTCCTAGTGTGACTCTGAGCAAGTCACTTAACCCCAATTGCCTCAGCCAAAAAAAAAAAAAAAAAGCTTCAATGGCCCTTTTTTCTTTCTTTTTGCATTTCTTATTGCATAACAATTAGTCCATTTCCTTGCTCTCATTCTCCATTTAAAAAAAACAAAAACAAAAAAAACTTATATTAAGCCAAAGGAAGTATGTCTCCTCCTGCACTTCTAACCCATTCCCTTTCTGTCAGGAGTAAGGAATCTGGGTCACCAGGAGTCTCTGCTGTGATCCAAGGACCTCTGTCTCTGCTTTGGAGCTTGGAGTGGTGGGGACAGGGCTGGATTTGGGGGGGCAGATCCAAGCTGTAACTTCCTCTATACTGTGTATCTTGCTGGGTGCTCATAGGTGGGATGGTGCTCGGGGGAACCATTAGGGAGAAATCAGTAAAGACCTCTTGTAGAGAGTGATACTTGAACTGAACCTTGCTGGGCCCAAAGAGTTCCAAGAAGCAGAAGTGAAGAAGAACATTCCAGGTATGAGCCCATGGAAAGAAATGGGGCCGAGGCTTATTGGACCTGGTCCTTTATTTATTTATTTTTAGTCATGTCTGACTCTTTGTGGCCCCGTTTAAGGTTTTCTTGGCAAAGATAAGAGTTTCCATCTTATTTTACAGATTAGGAAACTGAGGCAGACAGGATAAAGTGACTTACCCAGCATCACACAGCTAGTAAGTGAACAAGGTCACATTTGAATTCAGGTCTCCAGAACTCAGTGTTCACACTGCTTCAATGATATTAATTAGCAGGGAAGAATACTCCACAAATATGCAAGATGATACTACTGCCATGGAACAGGTTACAGTATAACTATAATTGAAGCATAAGGCAGCATCAAAAAAGCAAGAAGTATGACAATCAAAATAATGGTTAGCATTTTTTTACTCTCATTTGATCCCTGTAACAACACTGAAGGTAGGTAGGTTCGATTATTATTACTAACATTTTACAGCTGAGGAAAATGACTCATCCAGAGTCACACAGCTAATAAGTGTCTAGGGCAGAATTGGATTCTGGTCTACTTGACTCCAAGTCCAGAATGCTCATCCGGTGTGCCAACTAGATAGCCTATTGGGTAAGTAGTTTTGAAATCAGAGAGCTGGGGTTTGACAAGCCACTTTAGAGTTCTGGGCCTTAGTTTCCACATCTATAAAATAAGAGATAGACTACTTAACTCTGTGCCTTAATTTGCACATCTATAAAGTGAATGAACTGAGCCAGATGATCTCTAATAGTTCTTTCTACTTTTGTCTTTATTATCCAATGCTTGAGAGGAGAAAGGAAATACTTTCTGATGGGGCAAAGAGAAATCAGGAAAGGCTTCTTGGGGAAGGTGGCACTTGAATGGCACCTTTCTGAATTCAAATCTTGCCTCAGACACCTACTAGCTGGATAATCCTGGGTGAGGTACTTCACCCTGTCTGCCTCAGTTTCCTCATCTGTAAAATGGCAAACCATTGTAGTATCCCTGCCAAGTAAACTCCCAAAGGGATCACAGTTGGATTGAAATGACTGAACAACATGAAAATGTTCTTTTCAAAAATGTAAGCTCTTTCAAAGCAGTAACTGTCTTTGCCTTTCCACATGCTCCTACCCAGTGCTTAGCTCCTAGTCCTTCACATCATAAGTACTTGTTCTTGATGAATTAATTAAATTTAAGATCCATGATGCTGACAAGATTTCCCAGGGACCCCTTTAACCTTTAAGTCTCCACAGAGAATCTAGATTCTGAATGAAGAGAACATCTGCAGATGTTTGGGGAATTTCTGTAGTAAAGGATGTTTGTTGAGATTTGAAGGCTTGATGGGAAACTCTTCAGGATGTTTGAGGAGGCTCAATGGAAGGGAGCCAACAAACACAGGAAAGATCCAAGAAATTCTTGAGGCATCTAAAATCCTTTTAAATAAAAGGCTTTTTCAAAAACCATGCAAGGAGAGAGAGATGAACTTACTTTTTCCCACTCAAACCCCTTGATTCAATGGTTAGTACTTGGTGCTCTCCTTGGTAGGATTTCAAGAGTTTAAATACGCTGGGGAAAAAATATCCCCAGATGCTCAATGATTCTTAAAATGCCATATTCAAGGTTATTCATCCCAACAACATGCTCTGTTTAGATCCAAACATCCCAGAGAGTAATCGTTAGTCTTTCTGTAGCATTCAGTAGGAAATTGATGAGCTCTTACTAAGTATTGGTTGGATCTATCAGTTCATCCCCTTTTGGCAATGACTGAGTTGATCAGGATATTTTTAGAAAGGCAGATTGTGATAGAGAAAGTACAAGGCAAACTTTGAGGATGTTGGGAGAGAAGATGAAAGGCTCCAAAAATGGAGGCCACGGATGAAAGATAGTCGTAATCATTTCGGATGAAGAAGGCATTCTGATGGGGTTTCCTATCTGCCTTTTGAAGCACACCTCATAACACTATTAAACATTTTCAAAACGATGCTTAGAAATCACAGCACAATAAATTTATTAAATGTATGTCAGGATTAAGGTGGGTGGGTGCTATTATTACCTCCATTTTACACTGGAGAAACTGGCTAAGTGACTTACCCAGGATCACATAGTTATTACAAGTGTGAAACTAGATTCGAATGCAAATCTGTCTTGATATCTGCCACTTTGCCTTCAAGGGATCTTAGTCAAAAGGTAGCTCAGAGGTGACAGAGTATACAATGCCTTCATTTACAGATGGGGAAACTGAAGCCCAGACAGATATTATATATGAACACACATAGATGTATATTATATATGTAATATACACAGACATATAATATACATGTAGTGTACATAATACAATACACACATAATATACATATACCCATATTTATACTCCACATATTCTGAGTATACATATATTATATACACTTCTCATCCATGTCATGCATATAACAGACATACAATTTACATCTACTATATATATATAATATTAAATACACAATGTAACATATTTTGCCCACATTATGTAACATCTCATCTATCATGTATATAATAGACATGCAATTTACATCTACTATATACATTATATCAAATACACAATGTAACGTATTTTGCACACATGTATGCTACACACACTTTTCATCTGTCATGCATATAATAGACATACAATTTACATCTACTATATACATTATATCAAATACACAATGTAACATTTTGCACACATTATGTATGTTACACACACACTTTTCATCTGTCATGCATATAATAGACATACAATTTATATCTACTATATACATTGTAGGAAATACACAATGTAACATATTTTGCACACATTATGTATGTTACACACACAATCACACACAGCATGTCATAAAACATGTTTTAATAAAACACATAAATGTTCATAAAATAGGCTCACACAAATATTCATGCACACACCTACATGATATTCACTTTACACATACATCATGGTGAATGCACATACATCTTACATATATTACACCTCTATGATAAAATATGCATCCATGTATATTACATTCACACACCTAGATCATATGCAGATACCTCACAAGGATTAGACACATGCAACACAATACAACTTCTACATGACTCACTTGCACATTATACGGATATATTGTTGCATATACGGATACATTATACACATAAACTTGTTTTTAAAAGTGCCCTGAGTCACCCCCGGAGGGGAGGGAGGTGTAGGGGTGGAATTTGAACCCAGAACCTCGGACTCCAGGCTACAATCAAGGGACTAACAGTTGGGAGAATGGCGAGAAGGCTAGCCTCAAGGAGGAGGTGGTTTAGGAATACAGGAAAAGACACGTTATCCTTTTCTCTAAATCATTCTGGAAAAAGATCCGCAACAACCCAGCCCGGTCTGGGGCCGCCACGTGGACGGCTCCTTCCCCCTCCCCCAAGCACGAGCTCCCCAGGAGGGGCGGGGCTCGAGACTCTGTCAGGAGGCAGGGCTTAGCCGAGGCACATCCGGGTCTTGCTGGTGAAGCCATAAGGTCTCTAAAAAGCAGGCGGAACCTTTCCGCTATTGGGCGTGGTGCACTACCCGGGGGAAAGGTTTGGGCGGCGCACCGCCGGGTGTTCCCGCTCGTAGCGGTCCGTCTGCCGCTGCTGCTCTTGGGGCCGCGGACGTGAAGCTGAGGAGGTGGGAGTAGCGGCAGCGAGGCAGAACCATGGACGTGCTAGCCGAGGAGTTCGGGAACTTGACTCCGGAGCAAGTGGCCGCTCCCATTCCCACCGTGGAGGTGAGTGAGCGAAGGCGCCGGGACGTGAGCGTTGTTTGGGGGCGTTCCCTCCTTGGGTTCCCGGGCTAGTCCGGGAATGTAGCTGGGACGGTTCTCCGAAGCCCACGGCGCATGCTCAGAGCTCTCCGCCACGCCCCTTAGGGCGGTGGGTTGCGGATGCGCGTGCGCTGACCTTTGCGCACGAGGTTTCTTCTCGGCGCTGTCAGTCCCAAGTTAATTTTTTGGGGTCTGCTAAGAGAGCATGTAGGGCTTGCCTCGTCCTGCCTCGTGTGATGGCTGCTGCAGTTCCCGTATCATTGTCTTTTGTGCTTCCCAGCCCGAGCGTCTTTCTCCCTGGTAGAGAAAATGGAAGAAAAATACCGTGATCAATTCTGCTTTCTCTCCTTGCTTCGTTATCACTTACCCTGCCCAAGTTTTGGTCATCTTCCTTTGCCCTCAACAGAAAACCCATTATATTGACCTTTGGGCCCCCAGCAAGTCAGTAACTGTTCATTTAACACATACTGTATTAGGTGGGGGGAGGGGGTAGAGACAAAGTTTAGTTAAGGCGAAGTTCCTGCCCCGGGACCTGAACTTAGACTTAACTGTTTTAATGGAAACTCCTGGGTGAGAAAGCTCCTACTGTTATTGCAGATCAGCCCCATTCCCTGCAGTTTAAAGTGTTTGAGAATTGACTAGGAAACTGAGAGATTAAATGATTTTAAAACCAAACCACTCAGGAGAGAAGAACTTTTTGAATCTGTTCTTTTCCTGATTTGTAGGCTCTCTCCACTATACCAACTTGCCTCTGAGTAGGGAGATGTGATACATAAGTAACCTATAAGTGAAGTGTGTAAGAGGACAAAAACAAACTTGAGATGGCTGGTGCAGAATTATTTGTCTAGTTACTTTCCTCAGGCTTGGGGAATTCTTATTTAAAGAATTAAATTTAGAGTCCGACCAAGAAGGTCTTACTTTAATACATTTTTTACAATTTCTTAGACTCTCCCCTCCTTTGAGCTAATGTTTCCTTGCTGGTTGATTCACATTGAATCCATGTGTCACGAGGATACTTAATCCATTTAGTTACAGCCCTAGTTTGTGTGTATAACTTTAATGTAGTACTACCTTGAAAATGAATAAAATAGCATTTTTAAGACACTTATGAAGTGCCACCAGGTACTGTGGTAGGCACTTTACAAATATCACCTTTATTCTCTCCCTCTTTTTTTTTTTTTTTTTATCTCGCTTTCTTTTATTAAAGCTTTTTATTTGCAAAACATATGCATGGGCAACTCTTCAACACTGACCCTTGCAAAGCTTATTCCAAATTTTTTTCTTGCTCCCTGTACCTCCAATCCCACATGGCAGGCAGTCCAGTACACACACTATGTTAAAATATATGACAAATCCGGTATATGCATACATATTTATACAGTTATCTTGCTGTACAAGAAAAATCGGATCTACAAGAAAAAAAAGAAAAAGAAACCTGAGAAGGAAAACAAAATGCAAGCAAACATCAACAGAAAGCATCATCTTTGATTCTCCAAACAATGTTGGGAGATAGTACTATTATTCCCATTTTACAGAGGAGGAAAGTTAAATAATTTGTTCAGTCACACAGCTACTTAAGTGTCTGAGAACAAATTTGAACTCAGCTCTTCTGACTCCAGGCCCACCTCGATCCACCTAGCTATTTCCAAATACAAAAACAAGGATGTGCTCATTGAATTGATTTACAAGGCATAGCTGGGATCTGCTTGCCTAAAATAGTTGGGCAGATGAGCCAATGGAGAAGGGACAGTGTATGATCTCTGGCTGCTGGGTAGGCTCTCGGTAAGATTGCTGAATAGAGAGTTTGAGAAGTTCTTGGAGCATATAATGAACTTTCAGTACACTAAACCTCGATATATTTTCCACAGACTGTCTAGTGCCTTTTTCTTCTTGTACTTGTAATGTCTCACATTGCTGAGTCTTGCTCTTGACATTACTTTTTACAGGATGTGGACCCATTTCAGTGGTAATGATCTAAATTAAACTATGGCCGAGCCCCAGTTAGACAGCTATAGGAGGGCCTCTCTGTGACACAGTACTTTCTGAGTCGCCATTACTAAATGCCCTTTTGGTCTGCCCATTCACTTAGTTTTGAATCCAGCTAACTCCTTTTATAGCTTATATCTTTCCATCCCCCAAAAAGATGGGTTGTCAAATGTTTTCTTGAACTCTAGGTAAGCTATATTAACTTGTTCAGCTCCTCCATTTGAGGAAAGTTTAGTAAGGAGCATTGATTAAGTGGAATACCAGGGTGTCAGAAGAGTCATTGACATGAATGATGAAGTCAGCATTCCTTAAAACAAAGATGATGATCATTTTTAGCAAGCTTGTGTCTCCCTATGTTATACTTGTTTGGTATCTATGCTGAGGATCATTGAACAAATCTGCATTGCTCCCTTTCACTCTTGTGTTATCTGTTCTGATCATCTGCTTTGGACACACCTTGTTGGTTTGGTGTCTTCACTTTGAAGGAAAGCATCTCAATAATGGTACCAACAATAAGTCATTTTATCTGTGCTAGGCACCGTGCTAAGTGCTTCTTCTTCTTTTTAAAAATAAACATCTAATTTGATTCTCACTACAAGTCTAAAAGTAGGTGTTGTTACTACCTGAATTTTACAGTTGAAGAAATTGAGACGAATAGAGGGTAACTTGCTCAGGGTCACACAACTAGTACAGTGTTTGAGGGTGGATTTGAACTGAGGACTTCTTGTCTTCAGGCCCAGCCTTTTATCCACTGGGCCATTTCTTTTTTGAGGAATAGTTACATTTGGCTCCACTGAATCTACTATAATCAGAAAAGCACTGAAGGATCTTGTAATTTGCACATCTTATAATCCCTCCATCTTTTGGCTGTGGGCATTTTCTCTGGCTGCCTTCATGCTGGGGAAGCCAGTAGCAAAGATGAAAAGGGAGATCTTTCCTGGCTTCTTCTAAGTTCCAGTCAAAATTTCATTTTCTTTAGGAAGCCTCTCCCAGTCCCTCTTATTTTTAGTACCTTTCCTCTCGATGACTTACAGTTTTTCCTGTATATAACTTGTTTGCATGTAATTGTTTACTCTTTGCCTTCCTTTAGAATGTGAGCTTTTTGAGGGCAGGGCCTCTCTTTGCATCCTCAGCAGTTAGCACAGTGCTTGTCATATTGTAGGCACATTATGTTTATTGACTCAATGAGTGATGTTACTGTAGATATGGACTGCTGTAGAAGATAATCTGCAAAAGCTTATTTATTCTCTCATATTTCTTGAGGGATTCTCTGAATACCTATTTAGACCATTCTTATAAAAGTTGCATAGAAAGGAGAAAGAAAACACATTGGTTGGTAATTGTCAAAGTCTTAGTCACCTCTTTGGCACTAAAAAATTTGTTTTTTCCCCATTTTTCTAATGACTTCCTTTCTTTGAGATATCTTTTAAAGATTCATGCCTTTAAAAATGTGCCGCCTCCAAGACAGATTTCATCTTTGTACTTTAGCTCCTGTTGCTTTCTTGACTCAATATAGTATCAGTTCCCTAAACCAAGTGGTCTGGTTTCTCAGCTTCTGGCTGTTGTCACAAACTGACAGAACAGGGTGTTGGAGGCTAGTGAGAATAGGCAGCAAGAAGTAACAGCTGTCAGGGAATCCTGAAGAACCCTAAAAAAACCAGGACAATATAGGGGGCTAGTAGGGGGACAGGGAACATGGGACCAAACAGACCTATATGTTTCACCAGCTCCTGAGAGCATCACTTCATGGCATGGGAGTTAATATAATCACTCTGAATTATCAGGAAAAAGGTAATTTTTTATTCTACTTTAAAAAGGCAAGGAAGTGTGTAATGCATTTAAAAATAATTTTCATAAAAACAGTTAATGTGAATATAATTTTGGTGCTTAAAGGAACAAGTTTCACATTTTGAGGGAAAGTCCATCAGGTACATCTCCCTTCTCTGACAGTGTTGAAAGAGAAGGCTATGACTGTTGTTACTTTGATAGTGCTGGTCTTGCTCTTTTGTGGTTCATTTATTTTTATTTATAATAACACTGGCTAAAAATCTTTGCTTAAATGGCATATTTTATACAAACCCTAATTTTTACTGTTTTGGTTCACAGGAAAAATGGAGGCTGCTTCCAGCATTTCTGAAGGTCAGTGTTACACATTTAATATTAGTTCTCATGTTCTTATGTGAAAAACGTCCATTTGATTTTTCTTTTCTTAGTAGATTGTTGTACCACTGCTATGTGCCATGCCTGTTGCTGAGCAGTGGGGACACAAGAAAGGAAGGAGAACTGGATCCTGGTCCACAGGTGCCAATTTAGGAGGCAGACCTCGTATGTCAAGATAATTTATGCTACATATTCCAAAGGCCAAATGAAAACTAGAAGTAATGAGTGTCTGCCTCACAGATTTAGAGGAGGAGCAATATTTGAGTGGGATATTTGAGGAAAATCTAGGCCTGGAAATAGGGGTAGAATTAGGTAATTGGAGGGTTGGGGAAAAGGCAAGAATATAGTATACAAGACTGTTCCATTTGAGTTGGAGCCAGAGAAATTAGGAGAAATTATGAGAGACTGTGCAGTAACTTCTGGGCAGGTGCTGATGGCACTTCTGCCAGCTAAGGGTGCTGTGGAGGAGGCCGAGTGTCTTCCTTGTTCCTCGTGGTAACAGCGATCCAGGAGAAGGCAGGTAGGGGATACGGAGTGTCCACTGCTCCTGGGGAGAAGCAGTGGCAGGCCTTCCTGAGTTCCCAGGCTGCTGCTTAGTGCTTCTCTCAGACTTCTGGGTGAGTTCTGGCAGTCTAAAACACAGATTTTAGCCAGGATGACTGTTGTTACTAAGCAGGATGTGCAGCTTTCCCAAAAGCTTTGTTTTGAGGTAAGTTTGACACCTTGTAATGGTTGAAATTCGGTTGCAGATTCTGTTCTTTTGGTCCTGATCCTGGGGCTTCTTTCTGATCCCTCTAGGTGAAAGGCCTCGTGAAGCAACACATTGACTCCTTCAATTATTTCATCAATGTAGAGGTGAGTGTGCTGTCTGGGACTCTGACTTGGGCAGTGAGAGTTACCTAAAAGACTAAGATTTCTTTCCATCTTTCTTGCTTGTAGATAAAGAAGATCATGAAAGCCAACGAAAAGGTTACCAGTGATGCTGACCCCATGTGGTACTTAAAGTAAGGAGAAGTTTGCTATTTTGTACAGAGTCTGTTCTTTTCAGAAACCCAGTTATGAAATAGATTATGCTAACCACTAAAAACCACAACCCCCACATCTTCTTTCAACCTTTTATTTGGCTTGATAAATAATTGTCTTAAGTTCTTGAACTAAACTCTGTTCAAAGAGAATTACTATTTGCTTCCTGTATTTGCTTGGTCTTTGAAACTAACAGGGATTAGTCCAGTGCCCAGTAGAGTGTCTAGTAAGTACGTAATATAAATTCGTTCTCTTGGGCTGGTCATCCTAGTGCATCACTTCTACTTGCCATATTTTTATAGAAAGTTGTAAATTTGTTCAGGAGGGACACCTTGATAATGTACTTTATAGCTCAGGGTGGGAACGTCCAGCCCGTGAGTTGTATAAGGCCCATGAAATTATTTGCTAAGGCAACCCCACATGATGATGAGCTGAAAGCTGGGTATAGTAACCTCCCACTGCTCTTGAGTCCTTTAAGTTGATGATTTTGTATGACTGGTGAATGATGATGTAAATGTCCAAATGGCCTTTGGCAGAAAAATGGTTCCGTATCCCTGCTATAGTTAAATGGTCACATGTTTCAGACATGAACTCATATCTTTCTTTCCCACTTTTTTCTCTTCTTCCCTTGAATGTTACTTAATAGAAACTATCAAATATTTATTGAGTATATGTTTATTTATGCGTTTGTGCAAATAAGAGAATGTCAGATTGAAGCTATCCCCTTAGATTTCAAACTTTTAACAGTCAATATATGATCCTGGTATTTTGGGTGAAGATAGACTTTTAGTTTTTTATATACAAAATAGATAGCATTGACATTGGATTTATTTGCTTTTCAGATATCTTAACATCTACGTGGGCCTCCCTGATGTTGAAGAAAGTTTTAATGTGACAAGGCCTGTGTCTCCCCATGAGGTAATTGGGAAATCTGATTTTTAGAGCCGTTTTTCTTTTTAGTTACAGATATCCTCACCCCCCCACCCCCCATATTTTTGTAGGATAAACTTATCTGCAAGACAAATTCAAATTCATGAACAAGGACAAAAGACAAAACCAAATTAATTGTATGTGGAATCGAATCAATGAATGTTGTTTATTTAAAGGGGTTTTTTTTGGAGGGGAGAGGGCTAGGAACTTCAGCCGTTAATGGTCACTCAGATTTGTCTGAGGTGCTGAGACAAGCCACTTGCTCAGGGCCCCAGAACTGGTACGTGTGCAAGGCAGGACCTTCACCCTGGTCTGCTCGACCTGGAGGCCAGCTCTCCATGCTCTGTCCCATATTGCCTCTTGTTTGAAAAGTTTGTGTGTTACCTATCAACGGGGGCAGCATCCAGCAGTTCCAGTCACTTCTGACTCTCCATGGCCCCATTCTGGTTTTCTTGGTAAAGATATTGGAGGGATTTGTCATTTCTTCTTCCAACTCATTTTGCAGATGAGGAAACTGAGACAGACAGAAGTGTCACAAGGTGGTAACAAAATTAACTTCTTTGTTTCAGTGTCCCCTTCTAGAGTTGTGCTTTTTTCTTTGTGTGTCATTTTCCATACTAACATGAGGATGATGATAATTCATATAGTGGCTTTAGGTTTGTAAAGTTCTTGGCAAATATCATTTCCCTCATTTTATTGATGGGAGAATGGAAGTGCAAAGAAACTGATTGATTAGCTCAAGGTCAGCCAAACCATAAAGTGTCACGTCTCCTGAGCCAGTCTGGTACTCTCCTCTCCATATGCTGCTTTCTCTGCAGCCAGGAGGGCCCAGCATGGACCCGTAAGGAGAGCCTTTTCTCCCATTCAGCACACACAGGTCTTCCCTTTCCTCTGACTCGTGATTTGGGGGCTGTTCACCATGCGCTTACACACCTCACACTGTGGCCCTTTGCATAAATCAAGTGGTCAAACTCATGGTTACTTGGCACAACAGCCTTGATAAGTGGGTAGTGCCCTCATTGTTTTCTTCCTTTGCAAGGAACTCGGGCTATGTGACTTCTGGGATCCCTGGTAGTTAGTGGGGGGCTCTCTGTGCTCTAGGTTATTCCACTGTTCTGCCTGGCCTTTGGTGCTTCTGTCTGCACCGAGCTTTGGGAGGAGACCGGGCAGATCCTGGAGGGCAGGTGATCCTGTTCCACCTCATTTGTTTCATCCCCAACAGAATTTAACCCTCTCTTTGTGCAAGTGCTGTGCCCCCTCCCCCCCAATGTTTGTGGAATGGGATTGAGGGTCACTTCCCTAGTAGGAAGTCTCCAGGGGGAGAGCCTCCATTTCTCAGCCTTTCACTGCTGACCCTGTGACCTGGCTCAGGCCTGTCTGCTGTCTTTTACTGCGCGCTGCCTGTGACCACGTGATTTCTAAGCTTTGGCTTCGTGGACTGCCATTCTATCAGCCAAGAATCATAATCCGCCTTTGTGTGTGATTATAGTTAACAGAATACTTTCCTCATCAACCCAAAAAGTGTGGTAGGATGATTTTTGTTGTATTTGAAGGCAGAGTCCCTGGTCTGGGGTCACATAGCTAGGAAGTGTTTGTTCCAGGTCTCCTTTGTTTCAAGCCCAGTGATTTTTCTAATCTTTCCTTTTTTAAGATTGGATCCTCCCATCACCCAACCTAGGAATGCAGGGACCATGGGGCACCATCCCACTACTGGTGGGCACAGAAGTGCTTGCATCCTAATTAGGTGACCCAGTGCCGTTCTGGGGGCTCCCCACATTAATGCTGAGCTTGATACAGACCCCTGATTTAGCCTGCCCTGCTGTGACTTGGGAGCTTCCCTGGTAGCAAGGCGCTGCTGGCAAGGGCCTCCAGACTCAGCCTCTGCCGCCTTCCCAGGCTGGCCCTTCCATTGCAGAGGCCCAGCACACAGCACTTGTGTGTTGTGGTCCAATTTCACATCCCTCTCTCTGGGTGTATATGGCTTTCTTCACTGAACAATTGGAACTGGTTTGAAACATTTCATTGTTGAAGAGTCTTGATATACTGTTCTGAAGAGAGCAAATTGTATTATGAATTAGAGTGAAAAGTGAAGATTTTCATTTCTGTGTTGTGGCTGGGTGTCGGGCATCTTGGAATTTTTGAGTAATGATTTAGAAGTTGTTTAAGGGATTGAGTTTTTTTATTTGCTCTCAATGCTTATGTGGTTATTTTTCTTTGAGAATTATTGTATTTTGCAAATAATCCATGTAGGACTTGATCCTTTTCTCTTTTCTGAAAACAGAATGCCCATTATGCTTAGGAGCTCAAACTGTGTCCTTACGGGGAAAACACCGGCAGAGTTTGCCAAACTCAACGAATGCCCCTTAGATCCAGGTATGTTTTCTGTTGTTTTTTTGCTTTTACCATTGCTATTCCCATTTGCTGTTGTGACTTTTACTGATATCTTTTGTTTTATAACATCTCCACTTCACATAACAAAGAGTACTTTTTAAAGATTTTTTAAAAAAAATTTAAAAAGGAAAAAAATCAACAGACTAATTCATACATCAGAGAAGTCTGAAAATAAGAAATAAGTGCAGCAATTGTTGATTCCTGCTTCTTTTTTGAAGCATGCTTGTTCTTTATAATTTTGCAACATTTGCTGTTAATTTTGTGTGTGTGTGTGTGTGTGTGTGTGTGTGTGTAAGAGAGAGAGGAGTTCATTACATTTATATTGTTGTAATCATTGTGTCTGCCATTTACTTGGTTCTGCCTATTTCATTTCTGCATTAATTCATAGAAATCTTTCTATAGTTTTCACTGGAACATTACATTACATTCCTATACCTCAGTTTGCTTAACCATTCCCCAGTTGATGGGCATCTATTTTGTTTCCATTTTTTTTTTTGCTTTCATAAGTGCTATTATAAATAGTTTGGTATCAGTGCTTTCCTTGATGTATGTGTCCAATGGAGTCTCTGGGTCAAAGGGCATGGATGTTTTAGTTTATTTTTTATAATTCCAAATTGCTTTCCAAAATAGTTGTACTGGTCTGCAGCTCCACCAACAATGTTAGTGTGTCTATCTTTTCACAACCTTTCCAGTGTTGACCATTTTCACCTTTTGTCATTTTTGCCAATTTTCAGGAGTGTGAATATTCTCTCACTTTGGAAAAGAACCTCAAACCTGGAGCTTTCCAGCCTTACCATGCATTATCTTATCCCATATGTCATGCATTGACTGATATTAAACATATCCACAGACTACAACATAACATTTTCATGATCTCTATTGATGTTTGCTTGCATTGTGTTTCCTGTATCTGATTTTTCTTTCTTGTAGATATGATTTTTCTTGCACAAAAATGATGTGTGGAAATATGTATACATATATTCAATTTGTCAAGTATTTTAATATAATTAACATGCAGTGGATATACTGCCATCTAGGGGAGAGGTGGGGAGTAGGGGGGAAAAATTTGTAACAGAAAGCTTTGTAAGGGTTAATGTTGAAGAATTACCCATACATATGTTTTGCAAATAAAAAGTATTAATAAAAAATAAAAAATTAAAAAACAAAACAAAAACAAAAAACATATCCACAGGGTATTTTGAAGATTGGCCTAGTATTTATTTACTCTTTTAGAACAAAAATCTAATGGCTTGATCTGCTGTTTTTTTTTTTCCTTCATGAGTAAAATTTTAGTGTCCCAAATGTTTTTTTATTCTTAGTCTCTTTTCTTTTATCTCTTGGTATGCTTAAACAAAAATCAACCCCACAAAAAGCAAATTTTTTTTCTAGTCTAGATTGAAAAATGTTAAAAAGATGGACTAGGAACCATTTCAAAATACAGTTGAGATGAAATGTGTTGACATTCTCTAAATAAACAGTGGTAAAATTCTGTGTTCTTTTCTTTTTTTTCTTTTTATTAAAACTTTTTATTTGCAAAACATATGTATGGGTAATTCTTCAACATTAACCCTTACAAAGCTTTCTGTTACAAATTTCCCCCCCTACTCCCCACCCCTCCCCTAGATGGCAGGATAATTCTGTGTTATTTTCAAAGGAGGTATTTTTGTTTTGTTTTGTTTTGAATGTCTCAGGCTCAGCATTTTTAGGCTTTTTCATCATTAACTTAGCCTTTTTTCATTGATTTCTTTCTTTTTTTTTTTTTGGCTGAGGCATTTGGGTTTAAGTGACTTGGCCAGGGTCACACACCTAGGAAGTGTTAAGTGTCTGAGATCAAATTTGAACTCAGGTCCTCCTGAATTCAGGGCTGGTGTTCTATCCACTGCGCCACCTAGCTGCCCCTGATTTATTTTCTTTCTATGATAACCTTCATCTTGTTCCTATTTGGATGCATTGATACAGAATCCCCAAAGATTTTGACAGGAATTACTGTTGTGTAGGTTTTTAGACTGAAACTATAGTGACATCACGCTGTAGGAGGCAAAGGTAACTGACATTAAATACCATCAGGAAGCACTAACTTGTTCTGTTCTGAAAATGGCTGCTTGGAGGGCTGCTCCTCTTCCTAGAGCTGGTGCTGACGCAGTTGGGCCCAATGAGGGGAGGTGCCCAGGCTGGCAGAGCTTGCTGAGCCCCTGGGGGCCTCTGCTGGACCGTGGCTGTGTGCCGGGCTGCTGCCACTGAGGGGGTGCCGGGGATGCCCAATCTGGCCCCCGGATAAGCCAGGAGGCCTTTGTGGTCGGTCCGGGGTGAGGAAGACTCAGGGTCGGCCTTTTCTTTTTGGGACAGGAGGTTACTTCATCGTCAAAGGAGTCGAGAAGGTCATTCTCATTCAAGAGCAGTTATCGAAAAACAGAATCATCGTGGAAGCTGACAGAAAAGGCACAGTGGGGGCCTCCGTCACCAGGTAAGCAGAGTCTGTTGAGGCTCTCCATTTTCTGGAAATGTTGGTGATCCTTCCTTGAGATTATTTTAGTTTTAATACCCATGTCTGATGTAGATATAGTCCAAATTTCCTAGGTGGTATACAGTGAAAAAAGCTAGCCTAGAATATTCAAGGCCAGAGGGTCATAGTTCTGAGGCCAGAGATTCAAGTCCTGCAGTTGGTCAGGCATCAAGTCCCTCCTCTGATCAATAATCAGGTTTTCTAAAATCTCCCAAGTCCCTCCAAAAGGAGAGCCTGCTAGGTTTTCTGCTGGGCATGAATGCATTTAAATAACCTGAATTTCCTTGCAGTTCAACCCATGAGAAGAAAAGCAGGACCAACATTGCTGTGAAGCAGGGGCGGTTTTACCTGAGACACAACACCTTGTCTGAAGACATCCCCATTGTGATCATCTTTAAGGTAGGATAGATGCTGTCTGACTGGAAGCCTCCCAGTCCTCCCTCCTCGCAGGCCCGGGCCAGGCAGAGTTCTCAGCCCAGCCGGCATTGAGTATCAGCAAGAAGGAAGACTTTGGCTCTGCAGGAGGAGGAGCCTGGCTAACTGGGGCCCAGCGGGCCAGGGGGTTGGGGGTGGGAATAGGATTCAGGCTTCTTGGGAGGCATGGAAGCAGCTTTAGGAGTGGAGATGAGGATGGGATCCATGGCTTAGTGCTCTGGGGAAGTCTCAGAGAAGCTTCTCTGAGAGATGAGCAAAGCATGTCAGAAGCTTTCCTCGGGATGTCCCAATAAGGTGGAGAAGCTTTATGTTGTTTGAAAAGGAAACTGAAGCTTAAAGAGGGGGACAGAGCTCACCTATGATACCAGGGTCACAGCTGGTCCATGAAGCCAGGGCCCTTTCCCACAGTTTCCTCCAGTTGTCGGTGCTGTAAGGCCTCCCCCCCCCCCAAACCTTTTGCTTGCAATGTAGCTGAAAAAGAGCACTGAATGTTTCTGATTTCAAACCCAAAAGAGAAAACAAGGTTACTCAAAAGCTCTGGGATTTGGCCTGTGTGACCAGTGTGCTACAGAACTGAGACCCTCCACCCGTGGAGATGTTTTGTGAGGTGCTTTGACCAAAGGCTTCATCCCCTGGTGCTGAGCGTCACCCTGATCCTTGGGCAGCATTCATATCCCATTGGCATATCAATATCCCATGCTTTGGGATGTTTATTTCTCAGAAGTCTCCTTGGAAGCACCTACCAGAATTCAGGCTTTATGGCCTTGCCTCTGAACCCATGGTGCCTCCATACCAGATTGGCAGGGGAGGAGGATTTGAAGCTATGGCCAATTAAATAAGAGGGGGAGAAAGAGAAAAGACATGAAGATGGGCTCCTTGAACACTCTCGTGGGAGAAGCAGCTGAAAAGAAGCGGAGCTAGAAGTTGGGCTTCTCAATTAGAATCCTGGGTTGAGGGCTCTGGAGGTTGATTGCACCAGTTCCTATCTCTGATTTCATTTTGAAATTTGTGGCTCTCCTTTCCCTTGGCACTTGTGTATCACTAGCACTATTCTCGCTTTTATCAGCCACAATTAAGGTTATTTTTTGGCTCACAAATGGAACAAAGAAAGGAAGACAGAGAGAATAAAGGGAAAGGATTAACAGGGATTTGCCTATATGGGAAAAAGAGAATGCCTGAGGTGGAAGTAACTGAACTGTGAATGGTGAGAGAAAGGGGGGCTGGGGATGGCATGGGCTCTGTGCAACTGATCCTCCAGAGAGGGAAGAAAGGAAGTCAAAGAAAGGAGATGTGCCCTGAGCTGCCCATTAGTTAGAGGTGGTTTGGGAGAGGGGCTGCTTCTTGGGGTGGAGAAGCACTGGCCACTTTTCCTATGAGTCTGTTCTTGATTCAGAACGCTGCCTGTGTGTTGAAAGGTAGCAAATTTCCCTGAAATTTGCTTACTTTGACTTAACTCGGCTTTCTTAATCCGTCTGGATTGGATTTTTTATTTTAACCTCTTGATAGTTTTTATAGTATAACTGGTTTCCTTTGTTAATTGTATGTATTTTATCTTAAGTGTTTAAAAGAGTTTTGAAAAATCCATAGACTTTACCATAGACTTCCAAAAGGGTCTGTGACACAGAGATTAAGAATCCTTGTTCAGATGCAGCCTGAGGAAAGCACTTGGGGACATTTCTGTTGGTCACAACAAAAGTGGGACTTAAAATTTTTTTCCTCTGTTAAAAATTCAGTGCTCAGAGACTATGAGGCTCATTATTCAGGAATGAATATCAGGATTGTCTTTTCCTGTCTCCTTCCACTTGGAGAGAACAAGGAAGTGCACTCAAGATGTATCATGAGGACAGAACATCCTGATAGGGCAAAATTAGAAAATGGTTCTGCAAATTAAGATGGCCGAGCGAGGAGCGCACTCTTGGCAGAGTCTGCTCAGGCTCCGGGAGACTCTTTAGAAAGCTGCCCCCGGCCTGAGGTGAGGCTGCAGCCCGGGCCCTGCAGATAGCAGCACTGACCTGTAGGTCATGGCCGGAGTCCTGGCACCGAGGACCAAGCGAAGCGCCGGGTGTGCCGGACGTGGCAGCCGAGCATGGCGCAGGCCCAGTGCGGTCTGACCCTGGGATGAGTCTGGGGGGTGCTGTTGGACCACGTGTCAGAGGCCCTGTGTTCTTTCCCATCTCCCCTGTCCCAGCACTAGCAGACACCACGTTGTGTCCCTTCTCAGGCCAGGGCCATGGGACTTCTGTACCACTTGGTGGGATTCTGTAACTGACCCTGGTTCAGTTGGATCCCCACAAGAGGGCAGCACACACTCACACATCAGACCCATTGCATCTCCCTGTGTAGACCCAGGCAGGGGTGTGTGTGTGTGTGTGTGTGTGTGTGTGTGTGTGTGTGTGTTGACCCTTGCTCTTCCCCCAGTCTGTGATTAGTGTGTTCATCTGATAGCAGTGTGGAACAGGCGCCATCATTTTCCTCCTAAAACATTTGTGTCCCCAGTACGCACATTGACATGACTGGGATTTTGCACTTTAAGGATCTCGTTGCACAGCCACAGAGTCTCATGGGAAGGGAAAGGCCCAGGTAAAACTTGAGCTAAAGCAGCTTTCTTCCTCCTGAAGACACCGTGGGAGTAAGCCAGGCCGGCCGGCTGGCAGGGACCAGGGGCGCCCTGGCATGCAGTCGCTTTCCATCTAGTTCCTCAAGGGGACCGGTGCGATCGTAAACAACCATGCAGCTCTGGATCCAAAGAGATTGGGAAGTGGTCAGCGTTCCAGAGCGAGCGGCCAAGCTTGGAGAATCCTCCTTTTTCTCCAAGGCAGACATGAGTAGAAGCCTTTCCTACTTGCCAGGGGCCGGCAGCATTTGTTAGAATTCACTGAAGAAGACTTTTGTGAAACGCCCTATGGTTTGCCAGGCCACGTGCATCCTCATGGGATGCTCAGGAGAGAAGGGCCCTTGGAGTCCCATGCCCTCGTCAGCTAGATGAGGACATGGAGGGCTGGTTGGAAAACGATTGCTGGGCAAGCTCTTAGGCTTTCATTTCATTTGCCACCAGACACCAGGAATGGGAAGACAGCAATGAAAAACACACTTGAAGGAGGTGTGAGAATTTCTTCACGTTCCTCTTTGTGTTGAGCAAGCTTGATGTAAACAGGTTGTTTCAGTTGGCAGCTGGCTGACAGGGACAGAAGGAGGGACTGAGAGGCCTTCGCCCTGAGTCTGAATGTAACTGACAGTGCTAGGATTCCTGCATCAGCTACGATTTGATTTGTGACATTCTCCTCCAGAAATCTGTTCCCATTTTCCTTTTGTGTGTTAAGCATTTGCACTGTGATGTCAGTAGTCTTCAGGATTTTCTGATGTAGCAGAAAAAAATGGAAATTTAGAGGAACATTTCTGGTAGCAAAATTAGGGCCCATTTTTATTTTTTAGAGCAAAACATTTTATTACAAATTATAACGCTACAGATCTTGTGTTCTTTTTGTAATGACAAATTCAGAGTAATCAATTTTAAAGGAAGACTTCGATCCCTGTTTCTAAGGAATAGGGAAATAGGCACCTTTTACCCTTCATCCACTTAATATTTGTCAAGTCACTACTATCAATTTGCATATCATCCTTTTCTTTTTAGGACTGCATCCTTTGTGGCTACCATAGCAGAAAGAGAACTCCCTAGTGACCTCATTGTAACAGTGGTCGCCGATAAAACCCATGTTCTCTTAGCACTTTTTGAAATTTTCTCTTTCAGATCAACAAAGGGACGTGAAGTACATGAAATTATTCCGTTGGTTTTCTACTCAGAGTTTATTCATTGTTTTATGTGATACTGTGTGTTCATCTTGGTATAGTCAAATTGAACAGTTGAGGAAATGAATTGATTTTTTAAAAGTGAATGAATTACAAATTACTATCCCTTATTTTTCTTACATTAACTTCCTAGACTGTATGTGAGCTTTGTTGAACTAGGACAGTGGTGCCGAGTCTTCTTCTGGCTGTTATAGCACAAGTCTTAAACTCATTAGTGAGGCAAAATGATCTGAGATACCTGGAGAACAGAGCCCCACGTAAAACTAGTTTTAGATGTCTGAATTATGTCTGCAAGGTAAAATAGTTGGGCATGTTGCTGAAGTTTCCATAGCAATCTTCTCCATTTATTTGTAATTCTCCCTCAATGGATAACTAACTAGGTTGTAAAGCAGGACTTTGGCCTTTGGAGGTGTAGAGCTTTTGATGAGTCTGCTGTAGTCATCATCATTGTAGTTTGATGACCAAATGGAGGAAGTGGTTAGTTCTTTGGGGTATTAACTCTGTTTTCTGAACATGTGGCGTCATTTATCAAACACCCTGCACATCTTGGCTTGAAAATTAAAAATTTCTGGAAGGGTCTAGCTGTCCTTAGGAAAGACTGGTTTGGTCTAGAACCAAGAGGAGGGGGAGAACGCCTGTGGCCCATAAGGAAGGACTTCTTGACTGAGGTTAAACACTGGGACGTGCTCTCAAGGACGCTAAAGGGATTTCTGCAGTCATTTAAAAAAGTTTTCATTGTTAATGGTTTCTGTTTCTTATATCACCACAGTATTTCATAGGTCCCTCCTTCTCTTCTTCTTCCCTGAAAGCCATTTCATATAACAAAAAAAAGAATTTGTTTTAGAGGGGGGAAAAAGAAGTCAGCACAACTGATCAGTATGTTGAGAACATCTGAAAATGTATGCATTGTACAACACCTGTGTACCTCCCACCTCCATGAAAGGATTAGGTTGGGAGTACTTTCTCCAGTCTCTTCATTTCTCTCCATTTGAACTATACACTTTTGTTACATTTGCTTTTAGTTTTTTGATTCTTGTCATTCTTCCCACTTAAATTGTTATTAGACTGTGTGTTATATTCTTAGCCTTGTTTCACTTTGCATCAGTTCATAAAAGTCTTTCTATGCTTCCCTGTATTTACTACAGCATTATTTCTTACAACACAATATTGCCTCTATCCACTTTAAAGAATAAGATAGCTTTCTTAGAGGGTTCTAATCAAGTGTGTGTGTGTGTGTGTGTGTATGGGAATGTGCAAACATCAGTTTTTCTGTTAGTTAATACGATCTTCATACATCGGTCAGTGATTTAATGGGGTAATTGTTCCGAATCCACATTGGGATTTTCACTGTAAATGAAAG
This sequence comes from Myrmecobius fasciatus, assembly GCA_023553655.1. Lineage (NCBI taxonomy): Eukaryota > Metazoa > Chordata > Mammalia > Dasyuromorphia > Myrmecobiidae > Myrmecobius > Myrmecobius fasciatus. Next base: position 66,110 of record JAJPUD010000493.1, read on the forward strand.
CAGGTGTAACGAAGTTAGACTTTTATAGTAATCCCAGTTAAACAGAGATGGGACCAGTGTGGTAATAGTAGGAGTGGAGAGGAATTGATAGATGGGAGAGAGCTGACAAAGTCATTGGACAAAGGACAGTACAACAGCTCCTCAGTGAGATCTACAGTATCTGATAGATCATCAGTCTGACCATTGGTAGTGGAAAACTCAGGAGATGGAATAAGACATCACAATATGCTATTGTACAAGCTGCCCATTGAGCTAGTCAGTCACTAATATAACTTGGATGGTGAGCCAGAACTGAGAGAGAGTAGATTATGAAACCTGAGTTTCAGAAGAATCGTCAGTTAGCCAAAAGACCACAGAAAGACACATAGCAGGTAGAAGTAGTGTGTAGCAAATCTCCAAAGATAATATGCATGTGCACTATGGTGTAAAAGAACATGCAGAATTGGAAAACAAGACAGACTGATCATATATCAGGAATAATAAGCAAGATAAGTCGGCCCAGACCTTACACTGGTATCCATACAATATTAAAAAAATGAATATAAGGTTCCTCGTAGATGCTCCTATGGAGACTACACATGGAGACATAAACATGACTGAGAATTGTCAGAGATATGAAGGCTTGGCAGAAGGATCATTTCTGCATGTGGAGGGAGGAGGAAGTCCCAGCCTTCCCACATCCCCTCCAACATTCATCATTAACTTTTCCTGTCATTTTTGGTGAGTAATTTTTAGATTTGTCATATTAAAATTTCTTCTCCAAAGGTTGTGAGCTTTCTCCTTATGAATTTTATTGTAGAATTATTAGCTGCAACCCCAATTATTGCAAAGATGGAAGACTGTGGATTAGAACATTACATGTAATAACAGTCTTGGTTGATGTGTGGTCTAGTTTGATTGAATTGTTCCCCCCCACCCCCCTTTTTTTAAAAATAGTCTTTTAAGAGAATTTTGGAAATGAAGATGATATAAAAAATAATTTTAAATTAATACAAATTTTTTTAAATGATTAGGTTCATGCTTTTACTTTTAGCCGGTTGCCTGGTAGGTATCATCCACATTTCTAGTAATCATATCAAACCCAGCATGTCCAACTGTAATTCACATTATTTCCTTAAATCTATTTACCTTTCAAATATTCCCATTTCTGTTGAGAGTACCACTGATCTTCCAGTCACTTAGGTTTTCAGGCTTAGAGTCAGCCTCATCTCTTGCTTCTCCCTCATCTACCACATTTAGTCCATTGCTAATTGTTATTGATTCTACCTTGACCATATTTCTTGCATCCACTTTTTTTCTTTTTTTTACTTATACAGTCACATATTAGTTTAGTTATTTATTATCTCTCTTGGACTACTGCAGTCAACTTCTTTTATTTTTTTTAAGTGTCTATTGGGCTTTTGTTTTTGTTTTTACATCATTATAGTTTCCCTTAATATCTCTCCCTTCTCTGAAAGCTATCCCATATAACAAGTAACTTTTTTTTTTAAAGAAAAAAAGTACAAAAGAGGAAAAAATCAGCACAATTAATATACTGAGGAAATCCAAAACCATGTGGTATTGGTATAAGTAGCACTCATAGACAGTCACATCTGAAGGAGAGAATTGCAATTTTTCTTTAGGTCGTGCTTGTACTTTATAATTTTGTGAATGCATTGATGATTGTATGTGTGTGTGCTTTCTGTGTTATATTGTTGTAGCCATTGTGTCTCTTGTTTTCTTGGCTTTGCTTACTTGACTGTATCATCAGTTCGTGTAAATTTGTCCATGCTTCTCTGTGTTTCTCACATTCATTATTTATTACATCACAGAAAGATTCCATGGCATTCATGTATGTTTAGCCATTCTTTGGTCAGTGGCCATCTATCTTGTTCTCAATTCCTTACTGTCACACTAAGTGCTACTATAAATGTTTTAGTGCCATTGATCTCTTTTGCATATAAGCCCAGTAGTAGCAAAAGATGAAAATAGTTACTATTGTAAGGGTTGTGGGAAAGATGGGCACACCTATGCTTTGTTGGTCGAGCTGTGAATTGAACTACTCTTTAATTATACAAAGAAAATGACTAAAACATCCATATCCTTTGACCCAGAAAGCCCATACTTAAGTATATATCCCAAGAAGTTCACTGAAAAAAGAGAAAGGCCCCATGTACAATAAAATATTTGTAGAATTGCTTTTTGTGCTAGGAAAGAACTGGAAACAAAGAATATGCCTTTTAATTAGGAAATGACTTTAAACCTGATACATTAAATATAATCAAATATTGATGTTCTGTAAAGAATATATTTATAAGTTTTAGTGATTTAGCCAATTTAAGGAAACTAAAGACTCTTGGAATCTCCTTTTGTTAGCAGATGTTTCATTTTACTTGCTTTAATTACTTATCTTTCTGACTAGATAACTTATTTGTCCAAAGACCTATATGAATTGTGCTTCTATATTTTCAGATTTTCAGATATCCTTATATTTTCAGAATCCTTAAATATCCATCTCCTGTCTTCTTAAAACATGATTATTTGTGGTAGGTGGGTTGATAATTCTAAGTTCATGACCCATTCTCCTTTAAAAAAATTTTATTAATAACTTTTAAAAATTAATAAATTGCCTAAATTCCCCTTAATATCTTCCCTTTATCCTTCCCAGAGAATCATCATATTTTTACTTTTGAAACTATTCCAATAGCTTGTCTGCCCTGAGGTTATCTGCAATACTTATTGTTTTCTCTTAATAAGCTGCTACTTTTGTCAGTTTATAGAATTTTTCCATATTAATTGCCGGGTTAGAGTTTAAACATGATATGTCTAGACAGTTACATCTTGGCATTTTCTTTGTAAATGTCCTGCGGATTCTGTTTGCATTTCTCAGGTTTTTACTAGTTATGGGGAATTTTCTTTGATAAGATCTTGGAGTGTAGTATCCAGATTCTTTTGTTTTTCTGAGTTTTTAATGTTACCAGAAATCTCAAATTTGCTGCATTGTGTTTTGTTTTCTAGGTCTGTCACTTAAATCTGTATGTTATTGGAATAGTATTGGTAATTCCCGTGATTTCCTCCTGTTCTTTTGTAACTGTGCATTTAGTGCTCTGCTTCATGTGCAGTTTTTTGTTTTTTGTTTTTTTTCTGCTAAAGTTAATTTGCTGTTTGGGATTTTAAAAAAGGTTTTCCTCTTTTACATATTAGGGATTTTCTTCGTTATTTCTCTGTCTCTGTCTCTCTCTCTTGCTATTCCACATAGAACATCTCTCAGGATAGCTTGCATGATGAAGAGTTTCTTGGTATTTTAGCCAGTGAAAATTTGAATTATGATAGTTTGCTTCCTAAGATGCTTTTATTGTAATAGTTTTCATTTTCTCTTTATGTAAGTCAATATTAGGGGAATTATTTCTCTTCACCACATTTTTCTCTTGAAAAAAAAAATCCAGGTTTAGTTTTAAATTTTTGTATGATATTTTTGATTTTATTGAAACATGGATAGTTTAAAAAATTTGATAGAATATATATATACTCCATCATAAATAATTTCATTTAACAAACATTAAAATCCACTGGGTATATATGGTCATATGATCAGCATGCAGTATAAAAATAGAAGACAGCACAGACCCTTGTATCAAAGGTCCATAGAATTTGCTTACACATCAGCATGGTATGAGGCAGAAGACAATGGAGTAAAAGGAGAGACCCTGGGAAAGTGCCACAAGAATATTGGAGGAGGGGAAGGGGATTTTTGGCTGGGGAATGAGAGAAGACTTCTGGGAGGAAGGCACACCGTATTGGGACTGGAAGGGAGAGAAGGATTTAAATAGGAGATGGAATGAATCTGAGGAGATACAAAGAGACAGGTTGAGGTTAGTGAGTAAAAAGTAGTTTTATTTGGTTGGAGCAGTTTTTGGAGGGAAATTAAAAGAAATAGACCTGGTTTTGAAAACAGATTTTATCCTTGGGCATAGAATAGGGTCACTAATGATTTTTGAATTTGAGAATACCCTCATCAAAGACATGCTTTCAGAAGAGATGAGAAGTTGAAGGCAGTCTGTATTACAATTGTCCAGCCTAGAGGACTAGTTGCAGGTTTTTTGTTCCTGTGTGTGTGTGTGTGTGTAGGTGTCATGTATTGCTGAGAAAAAGCATGTATTTTCTTCTATCCCTATTCTTTAATATCTCCAGAGATCTAGCATATCTAAGTTTTCTAAGATTCTATTGCCCTCCCTAATTTCTTTCTTGTTTATTTTGTGGTTAGATTTATCTAATTCTGAGAGGGTGGGGGTTGAGGTCTCCCATTATTGCTGTCTGTTTCTTTATGTAACGGGCTTAACTTTTTTTCTAAGAATTTGGAAGCTATACCACTTGGTGCATGTGCATTGTCTATGGTTCCCTTTAACAAGATATAGTTTCCTTTCTTATCTCTTTTAATTAGATCTATTTTTCCTTTTGCTTTGTCTGAGATTAGAATTGCTACCCTTGCTTTTTTTGTTTGTTTGTTTTTGTTTTGATTGAAACAAAATAAATTCTGTTCCAGCCTTTTACCCTTATGCTGTATGTATTTCTGTTTTGCATCTGTTTCTTGTAAACAACATATCATAGGATTCTGGTTTTTAATCCACTCTGCTATTTGCTTTCATTTTTATGGGAGAGTTCATCCCATTCACATTCACAGTTATGATTAACAGCTCTGTATCTCCCTGCATCCCCCTTTTTCCTCTTTATATACTTTTGTTCTCTCTCTCCACTCTTTCCCTCCTTAAAAGCGTTTTGTTTCTAACCCATCTCACCCTCTCACTTTCATATATGGTAAGATAAATTTCTGTACCCAATTGAGTGAATATATTATTCCTTTTTGGAGCCAGAACTGATGAGATATAGCTTTAGACAATGCTTACTCCCCTCGCTTGTTTCCCTCTACTGTAATAGGTCTTTTTTGCCACTTGTGATCTGACGTCCCATTTAATCTCTCCTTTTCCTTTTTCCACCCCTTAATGTCTTTTTTTCTAATATGTCAGAATCCATTCATATCCACACTCTCCATCTGTGTATGTCCCCTTTAACTGCCCTAATAAAAGATACTGTGCTCATTTTCCCATCTAGGGATGCAAACAGTTTAAACTTTAAATAATGTTGGGTTTTTGTTTGTTTTTTTCTTTCCTGGTTATCTTTCTATGCTTTTTTTCAGTCCTTTGTTGGTAGATCAAATTCATTACTTAGTTCTGGTCTTTTCAATAGAAATTTTTGAAAGTCACCTATTTCATTGAAGATCCCTCTTCTTCCCCTGAAAGATGATGCTCAGTCTTGCTGGATAGTTGTTTCTTGCTTGTAATCCCTGGTTCTTTGACTTTGGAATATGGTATTTATTTCCAGGCCCTCTGATCCTTTATTGTAGAAGCTGCCAGATCCTGGGTAATCCTAACTGTGGCTCCTCCATACTTGAATTATTTTTTCTCATAGTCTGCAGTATTTTTTTCTTTATAGTTCTGGAGTTTTGCAACAATGTTTCTTGAGGTTTTTCTTGTGGGATCTCTTTCTGGAAGTGATGGATGGATTCTTCCAGTGACTATTTCTCCCTCAGGTTCTAGTATATCAGGGCAGTTTTCCTTGATGATTTCTTGAAGAATGCTATCCAGCTTTTTTTTTTTTTTTTTGGGTCAAGGCCCTCAGGTAGCAGGAAATGAGCAAGTAGAGTAGAAATTGAGGGAGAGGAAGATAATAGAGCAAGATTATAGAAGAGGTGGGATGGGCACAAGGGAAGAATTAACTTTAGCACCATGCAGGCTCCTTCTCCCCTTGAGACAGAATGGTGGAGGAAACCCAGAGGTAAGCCTTTTGTGTTTGTTTTTCTTCTGTATCTAAAGTGCATGTCTCAATTACTTACTGCTTTCTTACTTATTTGATCTTTCCAACTTTACTCAATTATCTAAACACTGATGCCCTTCACCCTTAAAAAAGGTGAAATATAAAGAACATAAACTGGATACATTATTTTGTATTTGTTCTTCTGAGAAAAACCAACAACAAACATTTTACCGATTATTTTTTGACCAATAAGAAGCCAACTGTTCTGTTCTGTGCTCAATGTTTGCTCGGTGGTTCTTCATTCTGACAGAGCTGGGAAGCGGGGGCTGAGCTTTCCTTCGGCCTTCATCTATGGTTTCCCCTTCTGTCTTCTTGTACCCTCTTTGAATGTGGTACAGAACAGCAAGGTTCCACAGAACAACATTTGCTAGGGATTGAATTTATCTGCCTTATACAGTAGTAAAATGATTTGAAATAGAACATTTCCCCAATTTGATCTCATTAAAGTAAAAAAAAAAAAAAAAAGCAAGTGCCATGCTTTTCTTTGCTGCTTGTCTTCCTCATTTGTAGCTTTATGTGTCACAGAGACCATTTCCTGCCCTCCCTCAATGTGCCTTACTCAGGTTGGTGGCTCACTCTCTTAATGTCACATTCTGTGGAGGTCCGGGCCATTGGTTATTTCTCTGAAAGATAAACTGAGTCCTCATTCAACAAAATAACCACTGTCTGACTGCTAGAGGTAATGCATGTAAAAGACAGATCCTTGCCCTCCCAGAGCTTACAGCCTAGCAGAGGAGGCCACAGCACTGAGCATCAGAGAGAGAGAGAGAGAGAGATGAGGGGAAACAGCTCATTCCCAGGGAGAATTTGGCCCCTTCAAAACAACTGGGTTTAGAAATGTGTACCCTCCTGCTTGCTGTATGCCAAAGCAGGACCTCAGGAAGTTTGTTTTGTTATTAACACAATATTCCAATCAATTCTCAGAATTAATTCTCAGATTCCCCTTTTGTTGCAAACTTTGTTGAAGATCCTAATTGTCTGACTTTTTCTGCCTTAGTAGGAAACAATATAGTGTGACAGAAAGAAATGCAGGATCAGAGGCCCCGGTTTTAGAGCCTGATGCTGGGGCTTACTAAGTTGTGTACCATTGGGCCCTTCATCTATCTGGGATAGGTTTCCTCTCCTCCGCAGAACAGGTCGGTTGGAGTGGATGACCTCCAAAATTCCTAGTTCTAATCCTCTGACTCGGATCCTCTTGAAATGTGGAAGAGAGTACTTCAGATAATTGCAAATAAGAGAAGAAAGCTTTTCTTTACAGGCATGAATGAATTTTAGGATCATTGTGACCAGGCCTCTGTGTGAGAGAGAACATGTGAAACCTCATTCTTAGTATCATGGAATTTTTTCTCCTCCCTTCTTTTTTCATAGTTGGTAAAGTCTCAGTTATTAAACTTCACTAATGAAAATGGTAGTTCTTAGTGGAAGCAAAGGTTCTTGTTTTTCATTGAAATACATTTTTAACTTGATGTGAGATTTTGTCACCAATGCTTGCTATTGTGGATTTATTGATTATACAAAAAGCTGTAGATTTGATAGGGAAAAAAAATGGAGATCTCTGATACTGCTATTCATTTATGTCCAGACATACTGTATTTGGCCAGTGTTTGAATCCTTTGAGGACCAGTAAGTTTTATGTGGAGAGAGAGATCCTTTTCTTCCAGAGGCAGAGATTTTTCTTTTAACTCTGGCTTCTTGAGTGTGACTAGTTACAGGAAGAACAGATTTGCCACTAGTAACAGAAACAGTCCATTGCTTCACACCAAGTAGATGCTACTATATAGTAGGCACATAATAAATTAATACATTTAATTGACTACTATGAGCCAGACCCTGTGCTAAATGGTGGGGATACAAAAAAAGGCAAAAAATGAAGGCTGTGTGACCTTGGGCAAGTCACTTAACCCCAATCGCCTCAACAAAAAGCAAAAAAAAAAAAAAAAAAAAATGAAGGCTGTTGCCAAGGACATCAAAGTCCTATTTGTGTTAAGTCCCAGATGTGATCTATTTCTTGCAGTCCCACCAATGTGATATAGATGGTCTGTTATTGGCTACATCTGATGATGTAGAGTTTCTTTGGGGAGGGGTTGTTGATTCTTTGGATACAGCCTCATAGGGCTTTAATTTCATGACTAGAGAGGTTGCTTTCTTAATTTTTGTGCTTGTCTTACACACAGCTCACTTTGTCAATATCTACTGTGTTTGGGGTGCTTGCCTACATCACCAAGAAAGTGTTGGGTTAGAGCTGACTTTTTATTTGTTAGTATCTTTAATTTTTGGTAGGCTCATTTGTAAGTGAAAAAGTTTCTACCAGCTCATTTACTGTTTTGGGATACAAGCTTCCCATATATGTTTAGTTAGTAGACTTCCTTTGTTGAAATCCTGTTCTGAGTTGGTCTTTATAAGAGAGATATAGTGGGCTGTGCTCCAGGGGATTTGGAATCCTTGTCAAAACTGATTCCTTCTTTTGAAATTCCTTTTAAGAATATCTCTATTTCCTTGCTTTAGAGCTGGAGGACTATGGGTATGCACTGTACAGATGCTGTTAGGATATTCATCATGATCATTTTGCTTAATGATTTTTATGTTCTGTGCCAAAAGAATGTTCATTAAGGGGAAAAGGTATGTTTGCAAATGTTGTAAACAAGTCATCTGTAAAACTAGGAAAAAACCCCACACCTTTAACATTAATAACATTGAAATACTTGCTGCAAAATTACTGCTGATGTTGATTCAAGACATCTTGACATCCTCCATCCTCTCTTGGTCTTTAGGGAAGAGTTTTTGCTCATTTTTATGAGTAAATATATTTCCTATGAAATCTTAGAAATGTATCGATTTATATTTCACAAGTTTTGCCTTTCAGGATGTTCATGTTCAATTGTATGGCCTAGCATGGTGCCTTGCATGCAGGAGGCGTCTAATCAATACTTACTGAGTTGAATCAAACTGATTCTTCCATCTATATAGTTCATTTGACAACAACCCTGTGAGGAAAGTACAGTTATACTCATTTACAGACAAGGAAACTGAAATATAGAAAGGTGTAAGTAGATGTTTAAAGATAGTGGAATTTTAAAACCCTGGAATGTTATTTCTGATATCTGATGGAACAGGTTCCATTAAAGATGTGAAGCCGCCTTCTCCTCTGTCTATCAACCTTGGTATTTGATATCCTCAGAATAAAAAATGAAGAAAGATTTGAATGAATTATTTTTTACTTTTTAATTTTGAAATAAGCCAAATGTTTTTTAATGAGCCCCAGGCAGGATTTGAATGCAGGTTTTTCCGGACTCAAAGACTGCTTCTTCTATATATTGCATTATACACAATACATTTATATAGTCTAAGCTAATGACATTACTTTGGATTTGTAAAGAATGCTAGAAAAAAAGAAAATATTGTATATGTTTCAGCTATTTCCAACATTTGTTTCCTTCCCCTCCCACAGCTTCAGAATTCTCATTAATTTTACATTTCCATTCTAAAAGAGAATTCAAAGCAAATTAAAGAAAGAAAAACCAGAGGTAAATGAAGAAGCTTGGAAATAAGAGCTGGGAAAGCTCTTCCCTTTTGCAGATAAAGAATTGGGGCTCCACAGAGGGTTGCCTAGAAGGATCAGCAGGCAATCAGCAAACACTTCTGAAGTGTCTGCTGTGTGCCAGACATTAATAAATGCTGTAGACACAAGAAGAGGCAAAATCCAGCAAGTGGCCAAAACAGGACTGACTGGATTCTGCCCATGAGCTCATCAACCTTATCCACTCTCCCCCATAGTTAGAAGCATTTTGGTGCTGGGGTTTGAGAGAACAGAATTTTTCAAGCGTTTTAAAAAAGAAGCTTTTTTGGTTTTATTTTGCATAACCATGAGGCAGAAGAACCAGAGAATAGCAGATATTACATTTGGAAATTGGTTATATTCTGACAAGCCTTTCTAGTACGTTCTCGAAAGGAAGAATTTTGACTGCAGACGTAACTTTTCCCAACTTCTGAGAACATTATTGCTCTGCCTAGAGGTTTAGTGAGCTTAACTCCCTGTTTCTTGATCTGGCAGATTTCCAGACAAATGTGTGCATGGACAAGCTTTAGCACCATCTGGAATTCACAAAGACCTGCACTGCTGTTTGCCACCTTGAAACACTTACTGATAAAGAGATTTTCCTAAAGCTGTTAAGCACTTTCTTAGTGCATAAAGCTCTTTTAAAAACTGTTGAAGATATTACAAGACTTCTATAGAATGATAAAAATAAAATGCTAAAATATTCTACAAGTGGGATTCTTTTAGTTGGATCATGAAATGAGTGGCGATGGCATCCAGTAAAATGAATCCTGCGGCAATAATCATTGGGCTCCATTTGTGCTCCTCTGTGTATCTTTGGGTAATGATATCTGAAATTGCACCCTTTAACTGGGCAGTTTTAGCTTGTGTGTCATGGTGGCTAGTTTCATCCATCTTCCTCCTTCATTAAAAATTTATGCTGGGATATTTTAAAACTTTGCAAAATGGACTCAGAGCATTTATTTTCTTCTTCTTATCAAGGTTCTTAGCTAGCTGGAGCATGTGCTGCCAATGCCAGATGGCACTGTTTCTGAGTGAAGAGCTAGCTTTTGCTTAGGAGTAATACGGGCAAACAATGCCAAATTAGCATAAGCAAATGTCAGCGAGTTAACACAAAGCCAACGCTCTTTCTGCCTTTTCTTCCTTTCCTAGGCCATGGGTGTTGAGAGTGACCAAGAAATCGTGCAGATGATTGGCACTGAGGAGCACGTGATGGCTGCCTTCGGTCCCAGTTTGGAGGAGTGCCAGAAAGCTCAGATTTTCACACAGATGCAGGTGTGTCTTTTCATCTCTGTCCTTGGCCATGACATTCAGTTGGAAACTTAACGTTGCTCATTTCTGTGGGGATTGATACAGTGCCTTGTATTTGGAGAACTTGGGGGTGAGAGTTGAGAGAGCTTATGGGGGGAAAGGGAGGGAGGAGGGAGGTGGAAGGAAAGAATGTACCTAGCAAAAGAACATGGTGGCTCACCCTGTCCTGGTGAATGGGAGAGTAGGGAGCCAAGAAAGCAATGAGAGACCCAGAAGCCCATTTCTCAGGATCCTTGGATAGATTGTGCCAGTTATTCCCTCTCCTCGAAGTGGCTTTGCTTTAGTTGATGGTTTTTTTCCCATGGCTGCCTCTCTTGGCATTAATTCAGTCATTTTCCTCCTCTGGGGCCCCCCATCTAAGCATGCAGCTGTGTATGGTCTCTGTCACTCAGCTGGAGCTCCCCCTCATTGCCATCCCATTACTTATTTGGAGGAGCAACCTGCTCTGTTGTAGCAGGCCCTGCTAACTATCCCTCAACTTTGCTGCTGTAAGGGTGCTTCCTGCCCTGAGAATTCCTTGGCACCATGGAGTATCCCTTGGCAGAGCTTTGGGCCTGCGGAATGAAATGCTCTTCTGGTGCTTTTAGAAACTGCTTGTTTTTTTCTTTTAAATAGTGGAAAAACAAACATAAAGAAAGAAAAAAGAAAAAAAATTAGTGAACAGATGAATTTTATAGACAATATAAATGCCCATCTCTGCTTAGCACTTGGTACTTCCATAGAGTATTTGGGGTTTTTATTCTAGGATCCTGTAGCACTTCAGTGAATGTAAATGAATGGTACTGAGTGCCCTTTTAGAATAGTGTGTATGTTAATTAGCCGAAAAGATTCTCTTCTTTATTGATCTATGGGATCACAGCTGGATATTTCCCTATTTCATCCCTAATTCGTTGATGGCTCCATTCTCCACCCAGTCATCTGGACCCAAAGGTGATGGCGTTGTTAACACCGTCCTGGCCAGGGCGGCCTTGTTGAGGGGCCTGTGTTGTCCACATGGAGTCGGGCACATTGATGAATGATACCTGATGGCAAAGTCATTTGAACACTGCTACAGCCTTAATTTGTTTTTCAGGCCCTGAAATACATAGGAAACAAAGTAAGAAGACAGAGGATGTGGGGAGGGGGGCCAAAGAAGACGAAGATGGAAGAGGCAAGGGAGCTCTTGGCTTCCACCATTCTCACCCATGTGCCGGTAAGTCATGCCTCTGAAACCAAATAGGTAAATGCTCACCTGGAGTCCTTGGTCGGGATGTGTCTGTTGTGGAGCTGAAAATAAGATTTCTTGCTGCGGCTTGAAGTGTGGCCCCTTGCCCTAAGAGAGAAGCTCCAGTATGGCCTCAGGTGGTTTTGGAGTGTTCCAGAGGTTTCAGATGGGGTCAGCCCCTCAAGGCACTGAGCCCCAGGGGCTGATTTGTCCCGAGTCACACAGCTATGTGGGGATGGAGTCAGCGCTGGAGAGCCTCCGTCTCCTGCCTCCCAGACCTTTGCTGGAGCTGACATCTTTGAGCTCTTCCCAGCCACCATCTCACATGGCTCCCTTCCTTAAAAAATCCAAACCTCACTTTCCCTCTGTAGAGTTCATTCTGGCTTCCTCAGCCTTGGGCCCATCTCTTATCCATGGTGACTTAGAGCAGAATGCAGAGTTCAAGTTCATTTTCTTTGCAAGAACTCTGATCTGTGTGCCTTGTTCTGTCATTCTGCCAGTGGGGGTTTGCCAGATTTTTTCTTAGAGAATGGCTTTTAAGAAATCAAAGAACATTGTTTGTTATTTTGGGGTAATTATAATGTTTTCTCCTCAACACTATAACTTTTAAAATGGGAAAAAGGAGTTAGCAGCCAAGGATGTTTTGAAGTGCAAAGGGAGACCTGTTGTGGTTAAAATGTCTGTACTCATCACTGGTCACTTATCAAAGCTCCCTGAGAACCTGCCTTATCCATGCGGAAGGACAACTTTGGAGTGACTGAATCTGGTTAATGCAGACAGCTTACTTTTTCCCATTTGATACAAAGATGAATAATAGAATAACAAGCCATTTGGAAGGTGTTAACACCTGCACTCAGAAAAATAAAAATTAAATTAAACTTCAGAAGGAAATTACTACCAAGGCCAAAATATTTTGTCTTTTTGTTTATTGTCCTCCTGTAAAATAGTCTCTGGAATTTGATGGGTTCCTAGCAATAAAATAAGCTTTTTGTGATTGCTGAGTAGTGTACTTGACTCACTGCTGTTTTTTGACTGGTTGTCTTGGATACTTGGCCCTGCACATCCTAGGCCTCCCCCAGGAAAGATCATGTTGGGTAATTAATGCAAAGATAGGAAATTCCTCTTTGTAACTAATGTTTATGATTATCTTTCCTGAATTCTGGGTGCTTCCTCATGGCATATATATGTGTTAGTGCCATCAAGACAGCAGCAGCTCTGGAACTGCTGGAAGAACCCGACTGAAAGAATTTGAGGTTCATGCTTGGTGATAGACTATGTATCATGCTAGGAATAAATCATCCTTGTCATTATCATCATTGTCCCCATGATGATGAATTTTTTGGCTACAGTAGCTCTCAAAGATTATTTAGAGTGTGTATGTATCTGTCTGTTTTGGAGGAGTAAGGAGGGAATTGTGTATATATTATGGTTCCTGAGCTTCCACATCAAAGCTATGGTCCTCACATTTCACCCCAGAGTCTTCTGTGGTACCACACTCTTGGTTGGAGACCCTTTTGTGGTGCCATTTTCCTGAATTTTGCCTGTTCCTTCTCCTCTCCTCCTCGGTGTCATTGGGGTGAAGACCAAGCTCCTTCCAGCACAATTACACCCATACCCCAACACAACTCAACTCGGCTTTTAGCCTGCATGGGACAGTTCCTAACTGTGGTTCTAACACTAGTGAAATCACGCATCTTGGGAGATTTTCTGATTTATATCCCTCCTATTTCCAAAAGTTATCTGAAGTGATACATGTAATAGTTACTTTAAATTATTGGGGAATTCTCCCTTTTAGTTGATAAGATGCTATCTTGCTCCTGGAGGACAATGATGGTGTCTTTTCAAAGCTTAGCTTCTCTCCTTGCATAGTAGATGCTTTAGAGATACGTGTTGGATTGAATTGAAAGTCATAAAAATATGATCTTTGTATGTTTTCTTTCTTGTAAGCCATGCCATTGAATGTTGTATCAGTAATATACTTCTTTTTCTTCCTTGAAATGTATGTCTTCTCAAAATTTTCCTTTTTGGTTTTTTGGGAATGCAGGTAAAGGAATTCAATTTCAGAGCAAAGTGTATTTACACTGCAGTGATGGTACGAAGAGTGATTTTGGCCCAAGGAGATAATAAAGTTGATGACCGAGACTACTACGGTAACAAGCGTTTGGAATTGGCAGGACAAGTGAGTGAATTCTCTTGTAGAGTTTTGTGATTTATTTTTCCTCAACGGTTTTAGTTTTTTGAAAGTAGGAATTGTGGCAGCTATGTATGTGATTAAAATGCATGCATTCCCTATACACCATAAGTTTTTGGCAGATTAAAGAACTTTTACGGTGATGAAAATAGACTGCTACATAATCAAATTGGTACCACCAACATAAAATGTAATGATAATACTTAGCATTTATGTGGTGCCTTCCCCTGAAGTGAGACCCATAGAATGTGAGAGCTGGAAGCAGGCCTAGGAGCCATGAACGTGGTCCCACAGAGTTGAGGGGCCCCAGCCTGGAGATGAGGGCAAGTGTCGGCCCTGAAAGCCCAGCTTGCCATCCCAGACCCATTCCTCACTATTTTCTGGACACTTGTTTTTCCAGCTTAGCCTTGACACTAGCACTTGTTCCCTGTGCTTAGAATATTCTCTGTCTCCATGTTGTACCTTCCTAGTTCAGTTCAAGTGCCATCTCTTGCTTGAATTAAATTACCCCCTCCCCTCAGCCTCTGCTGCTACTGTCCTTCCTTCTAAAATAGTGCCAGTGGTAATAATAATAATGCTTGTTTGGCATTTACTATGTGCCAGGCACTATGTTGAGTACATTACAAATATTATCTCATTTTATACCCACAACAGACCTGGAAGGTGGTAGGTACATTATTATCCCCATTTTATAGGTGAGGAAGCTGAGGCAAACAGGTTTAAATGACTTTCCTAGAGTCACGTACTAGCAAATATCTGAGGCTGGATTTGAATCCAGATCTTCTTGATTTCAGGCTTGGTTCTCTATCTACAATGCTGCCTAGGTATCTCAAAACTACTTTGTATTTATTTTGTATTATGATATAGGGATATATTTGCATGTCGCTCCCAATAGAATGTAAGACCCTAGAGGGCAAGGAATGTTTCATTTTTTTTCTTCTTTACATCTGGAGTTCTTAGCATAGTTCTTGTCACATATTAGGTGCTTAATAAATGCTTGTTAATTGATTAGTTGTTTCCTGATGGTAAGCTATGGGGAGGGTGTGTTTAACAATTAACAAACTGGGAATGACCTTGTCTTGAGCTGAGATCAAACTATTGGACTTTCTGTCCTAGAGGCTCTCTGGAGCTTTGTTCTTGGATTCCATTTTATGAAACACTGTTATATTAAACAAGTTATTTTAATTTTTGCCTCCAAGGCTCTTTTATTGAATATAATTTTTATTGCATTATGTTTCTGCTTCTTGGCATTCATTTGGGAGATTTTTGTCCTAATACATGGTCGATTTTTGTGAAGGTGCTATGAATCCCAGCCATGGTCATGGCATTCAGGTAGTCTAATGTTTCTTAATTTTTTCCCCTTGATCTATTTTCCTAAATCATTTCTTTTCATTATAAGAAATAGGTGTGTTATTTCTATTCCTATTTAATAATCTTCAAAGTTCTGTCATACCTAACTTTTCTCAAATTCTTTTCCAGTCCTTCATTTTTTCCCCTATTTTTTTTGGTTAGATTTATTTAGGTCTAAGAGAAGTATTTTGAGACTCAGAGAATTAAGGTTTTATTGTTCATTTCTTCCTTTAACTCATTTGACTTTTCTTTTAAAAGTCAATGTCATTTGATACATATATGTTTAGTATTGATATTTATTCATTGACCATGGTACCTTTCAGCAAAATATAGTTTCCCTTTCTCTTTTAATTGGTGGTGTTTTTTCTGAGATCATGACTAGTTACTGCTTTTTTTGTTTTTTTGTTTTTTTTTTTTACTTCAGCTGAATTTCTATTTTATGCTCTATCTATTTTTACTCTGTATGTTTCTGTTTCAAGTGCATTTCTTATAAATAATATATTGTTGGATTCTAGTTTAAGATCATCAGACCAAAACAGAACCATTCTTAGGCCCTTTCTGATTAAACTTTTTGATCCCTGATGAATGGAACACGTCGTCTTATGTTTTCATGTTTTTATGTAGTTTTTTTTTCTTGTTTAGTCTCTTATGATTGTTTGTTTACCTTTTTTTTTTTTTAATTTGTCATCGCTCCTTTGTACTTTAAAGTTTCTACTCAGCTCTAGTCCTTTCATCAGGAAAGTTTGGGAGTCTTCTATTTCATTAAAGATTCATTTTTTTTTTTCTTATATAGAACTATACTTAGTTTTATTGGGTAAGGTAAGCTTAGATCTTTTGCTTTGTAAAATACCATATTACATGCTCTCTGCTTCTTGAAAATGGTGGCTACTAAATCTTATGAGGATTCTTATTGTGGCTCTTGTGTACTTGAAATTTTTTTTTTTTTGGCAGCTTATAGTAATTTTTCTTTAACTTGGATTTTAACCATAATATTCTTGGAAGTTTTCATTTTGGGGTTTCTTTCAGGAGATGATTAGTGGATTCTTTCTATTCCCACCTTTGCCTTCTGGTTCTAAGAGATCTCAGCAGTTTTATGATTTCTTGAAATATGTTGTGCCATGGTCATGGCATTCAGGTAGTCTAATGTTTCTTAATTTTTTTCTCCTTGATCTGTTTTTCTAAATCATTTCTTTTCATTATAAGAGCTCTGTCCTTTCATTTCCTTTGTTTTAATATTTCTTAATGTTTCAAGGAGACATTTTCCCATTTTCATGGGAGTTCAAGGGAATTTTTTCTTCAGTAAATTTTTGTATCTCTTGTTTCAAGCTCCATATCTTTCTTTCTTGGCTCTTATTTCTTTTTTCCTGGTGTCCTGTTTTATTTTTTCAAATCATTTTTTTAATTTCTAAGAGGAATGTCCGAGTTGAGCATTTGTCTTCTTGGACCCTTCTACTTCTTTCTTGGGGTATTATTAAGTGCAGTATCATTCCAGGATCTGAAGGATAGCTCAGGGTGGGAACCTGCAGAATTTTAGTGCTGCCAAAATGACACTGGAGTGTTACTGACCTCCTGGTCCGAGACAACTTCTGGACCCAGCTTTGGACATGTCGGCTTGTTCCTGGTTGGGAGTTCAGTAGATGTGACCAGACTCTATCTCTGTTAGCTAGCTGGGGTTCAGAGTGACTTTTCCTAAATATTTATGGAGGGGTCTTTTATTTTCTTTTGCTTTGCTGTCTTCTCTCTACTTCTCTTCCTCATACTTCTTGAATTAGATCCAAAGAAGTTGGTAAATTATAACAAAGTCCATCCTTTAGTGGGACCTTTAGAGTGAAATTCCTCTATATTATAATTTTATCAGTTTTCCCTCATAATATTGTGAATATTTTTTTGCCACTATCTGTTTAAAAGGCTTAAGATTGTCATAACAGGACTTTGGCCTTGAATTTTTATATGGGTTTGGAAGCTTTGCAAATTACATTACATATATTAACATTTGAATCGCCTGATATCTCTCTAAGGTAAGTGTTATCTCATTTTACAGTTGCAAAAACTGAAGGATTTAGAGAGTCTTAAGTGACTTTGCCAGGTCACTTAGCCAGAATGACTCATTCATTATTAGTAAGGGATTTGAACCCAGGCTCCTGGTCTCCTGGTCATAAGTTCAGTTTCCTTTCCAGTATACTATGTCATTCTCTCTAGGGATTTATACGAATGTTTTTATATATTTTCCTTTCTCCCACCCTGATCCTCCTTTTTATAAATTCCCAGAGAGCAGGAACCATGTTCTTGCAAGACTATCTAAAAAATTTGAAATACATTATTCACCATCTTATATACAACCTACTTATTAATTATGATTTTTAGGAAAAAATAGGATAAACCAGGCTTGGTGCCATATATCTCTAATAACCTGCTTCTGAGGAGGCCGCAACTAGCAGGGCTCTTGAATTGGAGAGCCCTGAGCCAGAGTGGGCTGAACCAAATTTGGGTTTCCCCATTAAATATGATGCCATGATGGTTTTTCTCCCTTCCCTTTTCCCCCAGAAACAGAGCAAGTCAAAACTCATAAATCACTCAGTAATGGAATTGGGCCTGTGATTGGCTCCTTGCTTCCAGCCTGGGCAAGATGGAGAGATTCAGTGTCACAAACAGAATGCTGTAATTCCGGATCACAAAATTACAAAAACTGTAAAAGTGATAGCTTAAGTTTAGGCTTATTCCAAACTTCCTTCTGTGGATGTGATTAGCTACATCTGGGAAGATGGGAGGGGATGGCTCATTTGAGTTATATATGATTTGCTTTTGGACATTTCTGCACATATATGCAGTTAAGTGCGTTTTATATCTAGTGTGTAATGATAGGCAAGATCATTGTGTGACTGGTTATCAAATAGAAAATTTGACTCAGTTTCACAACCATTGATTAAGCACCTTAATTTTCTTTGGTGCTTTTAAATGAAATGATTTCCATTTCAGGATCTTTTGATTAACTTTGTTTTTGTTGTTGTTATTTATTGGTTTAAATTTGCACAAAGGAGTTTGGGAATTGCTTCACATCACAGTATTTGCTTCATACCATTCATTGTATGGGTGGATCAAAAACAGATTGGTAAGGTGGAACTAGACTGTATTTGCAGAACTTCATTTTCATTGGAGGAGAAAAGTCATGACTTTAATATTAGGGAATGGCTGGACAAGTTCTGGTATGATGCTCCATGTTTGGAATACTACTGGGTTATGAGAAAAGATGAGCTTGATGATCTTAGAAAAAATGGATAGTAGTTAATGTTTTCTTTAAAGTTTTCAGGATTTTATTAGTAATAAAGTCTTTAAGTGGCTTTATGAACCAGAAAAGATGGATATCTTTAATACATTTTTAGTTTAAGTTCTAATCTTATGACTGTCTTTGGGTCAGGATTTTAAATTATTTCCTCCATGTCTAAAACTGGTGTAATTTCCACCATACATTACAGCCCATTGGGAAGTACTTTTCAAGGAGGAGATAAATGGGAGACAAAATCAAGCAGTGATGGGCCTTGGAATACAGGAGTCTCATCTCCTCTGACCAAATAGTTGCCATGTTAACAATTAATAACAGGGAAACTTTTGGTTCTTAAGAACAGAAGGTGATGTAAGGGCATACACGTTTGGGAGCTGATGGCTCTTCTTTGGGCCCCCAATGTTCCAAAATTGAAAGACAAAGTTTTTAGGAGTTTTATGTCCTCTCGAGGCTGCTGGGGAGTGACTGGCTGTTTGATCAAGGACTGAGTTTCCTTTTGCCTCTCAATCTGTCCCTTGGAAGTAGGGCTTTTGACCTCTTCCTGTTTTTAGCCTAAGCTTGATGGACAGCAGCAAGCTTAAATAAAATGTTCCAGGCCTGGGGATTACACTGTGTGCGCCTCCTTCCCCCTGGGATTGCAAGTGTTTTTGCAGTTGGAGAAAGTGTGCTTTTTGTGGATTGTAGTTTCGGGGTTTTTTTGGATATTCTGGTTGTCAGGGAACTTGGCCTGCTGGGGTAGTTGGGGGAGGGATCCTGTTGCTTCAAAAATTGGACTTAGAAAGAGTGTCCCTTGTGTGGGGGAAAAACATAGCTTTACAGACAATGTAAAGACATAAAAGACATTGTGTTGGCCAAGATGTGTGAAAACAATCGCTGCTAATTTCCCACCCCGTGGGACAGCCCGGCCTGAAATGTGCTTGTGCTTCAGATAAGGGCCGTGTGGGCCTGGCCAAGCTGTCTTTGCCACGGAGGGTTGGGAGGCCAGCAGCCAGGAGAGGCGGTAGCAAAACCAGCCCATTCCAGGCTTAATCTTTTCACCTGCCTTTTCTTTTCCGCTAATGTGTTCATTATTTGCCGAACAGTTCTCCATTCTTTGTCTGGAAATTTTTTGTTTCTAATGCATCTTGCTTTGTATGGGTGAGATATGGAACAGCCCCACAATCCGGCACCCTGGAAAGCAAGGGATTTCTACTCTGTGACAAAAGACAGCCGCCTTGACTTCAGAGATTGCCTAATCCCAGCTGTTCTGATAATGTAATTAAGGCTGCCTAATGTCTTTAATTTTGCAACCAGTTTGTGTGAAAAGGAGAATTTGGCACTCTGCAGGCTTAAACTAAATAGCAATCTCAAGACGCCTAATTAGAATTCTCTGACATTAAGCTAATTGGTGAAACTGTATTTCAGCAGCTTAATTTCTTTATTAATTTTTTTAGCATTTTCATTGAAAATCAATTGATGAGCTGTCAGCATTTTCCCCTTAAATATAATTTACTCTTTAGTGCTCCTGTCTTAAGCAGGCTGAAAGGCCTGGACTGGCAGTGGAAGGTACTGAATATTATCACCAGCATTCCATCCCTTTCCTTTTTAATCATTTTACTCTTGACCTAAATAATGTGGTTATTATGTGATTGGGCCTCATAGTTACTCGTAGCCCTGTTAGAGAACTTGTGAATTGGGAAGCATTATTCTCTGGCCTTATTTTGAGCACACTGAAAATAAGCAAAGTTGGGCTCTGAGAAATATATTAATAATGAATTGGTGACCAAGGGGTGTAACTTCTGTTGATGGCACTTACTTTTGGCTTGCTTGGCTCAAAGGACATTTTGTTGTGCTCGGTTCTGCTGGCTTCAGTGTATTCAGCTGGGAGAACCAGGGCAACTTTCTTGTTATAATTTGAAACATAGAAGGGCCCCAGCCTAGGGACCTGGTGAGAATGGGAATGAGCCTTTGGGGTCAGGGCAAAGGCCTGGGAATGTCGGGTGGTGCTATGGGCTCCTAGCACTTGCTCTCTCTCCGATTGTCCCGTGGGCATCTTTCGTCGTCGTCTTCTACCTTTGCCCTTGGCTCCCTAACTTGGGGGTTTTCACAGATGCTTGGGAGGTCTGGGCTACACAGTGTTCATTTCACCTGTGTGCACTTTTTTGTACTTGGGAGCCCTGATGAGGGCTTCACTGCTGTCAAAGGAGGGTCTGTCTCATGGGCAAAGAAAGTAGCCCAGAGCCAAATTCATCTATTTGGGACCGTTTTTGAAACCGAGCAAGGTTCTCTTCAAAAGGGTAGCTAGAAATAAAATTCTTCTGCTTTAAATATTCATCTCTACAATAGAATTTATTTTGATAGGAAAAAATACAGACTTAACCTTCTAAAGAAAATTTGAATTTTGAATTTGTTGATATTGGACCCTTAAAGTAGTGTGTGATATTCTGTTAAGAAGGTCTCTATATCCACTGACTTCTTTTTCCTGGTGTTTATAGCTGGTTGATTTTTTTAAAATGTTATTTCATTAATTGGGGTTTTTTTCCCCTCTTCAGAGTGAGAACCTAGTATTGAAAACTTTTCATGTCTATACCTCTATTTTGTTTTGTTCTTGTTCTTTCCATTTATATTGGGTTTTCTAAAAAAATTTAAAATTATTTTTGTTTTATTATGAACTTAGACATCCCCAAAAGCATTTCCATGTACACAAAACACAAAAAGAAGATTATAAGGGAATGTTCATCACTTTTTATCATCTGCTTTAAAAAGCATAAAATTCTAACTTTTCTGAGTTTCAGTGACTTACTGTTGATAATGAACAAGTATTAATTGTGAAATGCTGACACTTTTAAATTTTAATTTTAAGCATTTTTGTATTATTTTAAAGTATGATTATGTTTAGTTCTGTCCAGAAAAGAGAAGATGAAGATGTAGCTCCTATGAATGATGTCATTTACTGTCCTTACTTCAGCAAATGACACAAAACTCTCACCTTTTGTGGGGGCAATAATGGTTCCAGTATTCCAGAAAGGGAACTTGGAAATTTTTTGTCATCTTTGAAAAATTGAATTTGAAATTTTGAATTTGAAAAATTCTCTCTCTAAATTAAGAGTGTCTAAACGAGATGCTCTTTATTTTTTTGTATGTGTCCTGGACTCATTTAGAAGTATGGAGAAACCTCTAGACCCCTTCTCATACTACTAGTTTTAAATAAGCCAAATAAACTACATAGGATTACAAAGGAAACCACTTTTATTAAAAGAGAGCTTTCAAGATATTTTTTAAAATTCATGAATTCCTTGAAATCTATTCCCCAACTCCAGATAAAGAACCACAATTCTGGATTATTTTCTTTTTTGGGATTTTTATGGTGGTGTTTTTAAAATTAAAAACAGTCAAATTTTTATAAAAAAACAGTTCAAAAGATGTTTTGGTAGATTATTCAGATTACCAGAACTTGTGTGGTATTCCTTCAAAGCATATATTTTACTTTGAGAGGGAAAAAGTCAAGAGTTGATAGGTAGAATTAAGGAACCATTGCTTTGGTATGCTACTTTGTTTGACTACTGAAGTAGAATATATTTAATTTGTTAGTAAGAAGCCCTCTATGTTTACAAATTCCCTTCACTCCTCCAATTACTTTTGCCCCCCTTCCTCCCTTGAACTTCTTTAGGAAATTGCTTAGAGAAAACTATCTTTTTTTTTTTTAAGCAATATTTAAAATCTTAGAAGTGAGTAGTTTGGGGGAAGGTACCTTTTCATATCTAATCTTTAGCACCAAGCTTAATCATTATAATTTTGTATCACTTGGTTTCTATTGTTTTGTTCTTATTCTTTATATTTGCATTTAAAGAATTATTTCTAGTCTTTTAGAAAAATCATTTAATTAAATAATTTATGTTCTCCCCCCAGAAAGCATTTTTATATATATGGCAAGCAGAACACAAAAATACATTGTATATGAAATTGAATATTTCATAATACTTTTCTTTTTAAAAAAAAAACTGTACACACACGCTCGTGTCCATGTGCGCATGTGCACATATGTATGTAAAAAAACTGCCTTGCTTATTTTTCCTTCCTTTTGAACTTCCATCTATTCCCTTCTCTGTACTTTAAAACTTTTTTTGGCTGTCATCATTATGGTATTACTAATTCCTTCTTAACAAGTTCCATTTCTCTTTTCCTCCTTTCTATACCATGGTATTGCTCTTTTTATTCTTTATCCTCTTTCCCATTAAAATCATTCAGAACAGAACCAGTCCACCCCATTAGGCATCTCTTTTTTCTTATTTAACTCCCTCTGTATCCTTTGAAGACATTAAAGTACTTGAAGGGAGACTTGTTTCTTCTCCCTCTAATAATGTTAGCACTACATCATCCTAAAGCTCCTCCCAAATTCCTCATATAATTTGACTTCTCTAGGTTTCTATGGTTGTGATTTTGAGTTCCTAATAGGCTCTGGTCTTTTCATCAGAAATGCTTGTGAAAATTCTCTTCCTTTAATGTCATTTTTCCCCTTGTAGAATTATATACTCAGGTTTGCAATTTAAATTATTCTTGACTGGCTTTCTAAGATCACCTCTTGTTTATATTAAAGTTGCTAGGTCTTGAGCAATCCTGACTGAATTGCTTCTTTCTGGACACTTATAGTTTTTTCTTTAATATAGGAGCACAGGATTTTGGCCAGGCTATTCCTTGGACTTTTCCATTTGGGGTTCCTTTTACATGATAAATGGTTTCTTTCTATTTCTACTTGCATGTCAAGGGCATCACCTTCCTGATGCCATGATCTTCTTCAAGAACGAAGGACAAACAACAACAACAGTTCTCTAATAGATTTAGGTGGTTTTTGTTTATGATTTCTTGAAATACGGTATCTCTAGATTTTTAAAAAATTTTCAGAGTTTAATTATTATTCAGATCAATTTTGGGGTTTGGGGTTTTTGTTTTTGTTTTTTTGCATCTGATACATTTTTCTTCCTTTTTTTTTTTTTTCCAGTCTTTTGATTTTGATCTTGATGTCTTTATGGAGTCATTGATTTCTACCTGATCTATTCTAATTTTCAAAGCATTTGTCACTTGTATAAGACTTACCACTTTCTCTCCAGCTTTCTCTTTTCCTTCTAATTCTTTCCTCCAGAACTTTTATTTCATCTTTTCTCTATGTAGTATTTGTGGAAAATTTGTTTTTTTCTTGGATTCACTACTTGCAGTTTTTTTTTTTATATCAGTTCTTTTGGGGGATCTCTAATTCTGCAACAATTTTAAATTTTGGTTGATGGTTTTTTATTTTTCTCTTCAGCTTTAATTCCTAAGCTGAGACTTTGTGATAGAATCAAGCTACATCCCCTGCTGTTTAACCATAGATAAGGTTTTATATTGACCTCTACATACAAGAGTTTAACCCCTTCTGGATCTTTAGGGTCCTCTGGTGTCTCAGGACAAAATTCTAGTGATCTTGGAGCCATTGGCTCCATGACCAATGAGTCCCCTGACCATCCTGGACCTTTCTGATACTACCCAATCCTGCCTTCCTTCCCCCCTTAGAGTAGATGTCTTTATTCTTCCTGCATCCAGACAGAGAATTCTGTGCTACAGGTGTCTCACTTGGTAGACTGAGTGACTCACACTTCCTTTGCCTTTCCTGGCTCTGGCTTTGCTGGAGGCCTGCCTTCCCTTGACACTGGAATAACTAACTGACTGATTTTTGGGGCAGGATAGAATTTCTTTGTCATTCAGTGTGATGCAACTTTCATGTTTTTGCTATAATGAGTTGCTGCAATTGGGGAGTTAGAAGTGCTTTTTACCCCTCATTCCTCCCTTTTTTCTTTATATTTCTTGGGATTCTATCTTTTGTTCCTTCAAATGAATTTTGTTACTTTGTCTAGCTCTGAAAACGAACTCTTTTATGGTTTGGTATTGTATTCAATCTGTACCTTAACTTTGATAATATTGTCATTTTGATTATTTTGGTGTAGCTCAGCCATGTGTGCTTAATTACTTAGGATACCATTTCTGTAAGGATCATTTAATAATTGTTGTTCAACAGCTATCTGATGGACTTGGGCAGAAAAAGTCCCAATATTTTTTGCATTTGCTAGTATTTTGAATGGGGTTTCATTTTTGTTCTTGTCTTTGGGGTTATTTCTACATAAGAATGCTTTTAAGTTGTTTAATTTTATTTTGGAGGCTGCAGTTCTGTCAAAGCTAATTCTATCAATAACTTTCTTTGCTAATTCTCTGGGTTTTACTAAGTAAACCACCATGTTTTTTAAAAGCAAAGAGGAATGTTTTGTCATCTTTTCCTATTCTATGGCTTTTTGTTTTAAATCTCTTTTTGCTATTACTAGTATTTTTAGAATTATGTTGAATAACATTTAAGTTGGGAGCTGGGGGTGGCCAAAAGAAAGAAGACAACCTAGTTTTTATTGCTGTATTTATTGGGGAAACTAATGGTGTTTCCTAATTGTATATAATGACAGCTTTTGGTTCAGATACTTTTTTTAAATCATGTTTTAAAAAAAAAAAGATCCTTTGTAGAATTTTATCACATGTGAATGGTGTTTTGTCAAAGTTTTTGTTTTTGTTTTTGTTTTGTTTTTAAATATATCCCTTATTGTGGTTTTAGATTTTTAAAAATACAGTTATGTTCACTATTTTTCTAATCTTGAATCATCCTTATATACTTGATATAAATCTGACTTGGTCATATTGACTTTTTTTTTTAGAAATTGCTGTAAACTTTTTGACATGATTTTATTTAAATGTTTGAATCAGTACAAAAATGAAGTCTTCATTTAAAAATTTATTAATAAATTAATGGAAAAGCAATTATTAAACCCTTACAATGTATAAGCAACATGCTCAGTGTTGGGGGTACAAATAGAAAATGTCAGGTAGTCAGCTCCTGTTCTCAAAAAGATGCTATTCTGATAGAGGGAATAGCACTGCAAGTCTGTCAAATGCTGCATCTGTGTCGGCCTGGAAGGCCCAAGGCTTCTTTGGGGTTAGCAAGACAGAGTGGGTGAGAATGGATCTTCTTGAATGTCATTTCCATTCTCCTGTTGTTGGCCCATTTCACGAAGCCAAGGACTTTGGTGGCCAGCAGCCGTGGAGCCTGTAGTATCTGCTATATTCAGAATGTGATGCTGGGTCCCCACTCCATAGAAGCTTAACGGTTTTCCTGGACTGCATATAGCATGCACATATGTGTAAGACAAGGCGGGTCAGAGTCAGGGAGAACACAAGTGAGTATGTTGGAAGAAGGAAGGGATTCTGAGAGGATGGCACGAGAAAGGTGTGTGTCAAGAATGCAAGAGGAACCCCACAGGTGTGAAGAGGTGTGAGATGGGGCGTCGAGTCGGGCTACATTTTCTCTGCTTTGCTGTGTTCACATGATTTCCAGACAGAAGCTAAGAAATTGTTAATTGTGAAACGTTAAGGTGCATGGCGTCATGTTGTAGTTACAATGGTGATTTCACTTAATATGG
The DNA here is from genome assembly GCA_023553655.1 of Myrmecobius fasciatus. NCBI lineage: Eukaryota > Metazoa > Chordata > Mammalia > Dasyuromorphia > Myrmecobiidae > Myrmecobius > Myrmecobius fasciatus. The sequence continues at coordinate 92,321 of JAJPUD010000493.1, forward strand.
TCTCTTGCTTCAGTTCAGTTTCTCACATAAAACTTGGCCCTCTCACTTAGTGTGCTCAGATAAAGATTCATCACTGATTTTCACTGCCTCGAGGGGTCTTGTGAGAGTGGAGAGGATTCTGGAATTGGGAGGAGGAGGCCTGGGCTGGAGGCCTGCTTCTCATGGGACAGTGCAGTCATGAGAAAGCCAGCCCTCCACCCTCAGACCCTCATCCACCTTTCTAGTGGGTACCTGATTTTATGGGGGCACCATGATGGAGTCGTGGGAGATAAAGTCTGAGTCAGCTGTTACTATCATCATTTCAAATTTTTCAATTTAATATTTTGTTTTTCCTCAGTTACATGTAAAACAATTTTTACGTTTGTTTTTTAAAACTTTGAGTTACAAATTATTTCCCTTCCTCCGCCCCATTGAGAAGTTACATGTGAAGTGATGCAAAATAAGCCGTGTTGTAAAAGAAAACAGATTCTCCCCACCAAAAAAAGAAACCTGTTACCTTTAAATGAAATAAGGAGGCAAACAGTACAAAGATAGCAAACAGCCCACAACTGTGTGACATGTATTCATGTATGTGTATACATATGGATTATATGACCTGTGTAAAATACTGTAGTATCTGTGCACATGGGTGATGGGTTCCATGTGTTATGTAGCCTTTTAACATTAGTGTTTGAAAATAATGTGGGAAGGGTGTTTGTGTGCAAAGAAAGCAGGAGGAGGGTCACCTCATCTTGTTTAAGACCCTTCATCCTGGAGCACAGGCGGAGCTCCCAAGTAAAACAAAGCTTCCTGCTCCCGTCAGCTATTTTCCATAGCTTTTATCTTTTACTTTGAAAGTTCTTTTAATGGAAACACAGATAAGGAGTCTGTAGAGTCCTCAGGTCATATAGGAAAGCAGCCTGATTAGTTATAGACCTTGCTTCTGTCATGCTGCCCACTTAGCCTGTCTCCCCTTCCGGAGTCTCCCAGATTCCTTATAGGCCCTTTAACTGGGAGACTGCCCCGCTCTGCCGTCAATGCACTCTCACTCCTGGAACACTGGCGGCTCTGGGATTGCCGGGAGACCGGAGCTGGATTATCCCAGAGCCGGATTACTCAATGTCTGATGGACTTTGCTAAGGAAAGCTTGTTTCCTCCTTGTGGTGGCTATTGGTGGCCCTGGGCTGGGAACACTGGCTGTGGTCAGGATAAGTGGCTCGGAGCAGAAATGGCAGAGGGCCTCCACAGCCAGATTAAAACGTACTTGGGAAACATTTAACACGATAAATAACAATGCAGTACAATATGGATAATGCTTTTGTATGGCTTTCTAAGTCAGCATCCTGTCCTGCAACTTTGGGGGGGGTCTCTTGTAGGAGAGTTCAGTACACCTTGCTCAGAGGACTGGGCTGTTGTCTTAATTAGGAGGAGAAGGAGTATGAGGGGGGCTGCTGACCCTCCCCGACTATCTCCTGGGGCCAGAAGGGGTTGTATGAGCTCTTCTGCCAACAAAACCGCAGGGTCTTGGGGCAGGGGCAGGGAAAAGCTGGGGACTCCATTTCTTCTGGCCAAAGTTACCTTACATAAAATGGGGAGGTCCGGGAGGTTCCTTCCCATTCCAAACCTCTATGAATTGATGCATTTCCCAGATGAGGGCAAAAGTATTTCTTTTGTCACTGATCTCCATATTAAATTTGGTCACCTTGAAGTATGAGTCTTATTGCTCTGTGCCATGAACCCTGGGTTTCAAGGGCTGTACCAGTGCTCTGGTCAGGTCTCCCCAGGCATCAGTTTTAGGGCCATTGATGGGCTAGTCAAGCTGAAGAGAGGCCATTCCCTAGAAGTGACTTGCCCTCGCTCGGGTGCACAGGGAGTCGATCTCCTTCATCCCCAAGGCCTCTGTAGAGCCATATGATACCCTTGTGATCCTGTCACGCCCCTGCTTTAGAATCTTCTCTTGTTCCCTATTTTCTCTAAGATAAAGTCCAAGGCCTCTCGTTTGGCATCTGATAATCCTTCTGAGTTGGCTTCGGCTTACTTTGCTAGGCTGACGACCTCTTCTCCTCTCCCGGGGAGCAAGTTAGCCTGCTTGCTGTTCCCCCATGTGAACTTCCACCCCTTGCCCCCATGCCTTTGCATGGGCTCGTCCTGGGGTGCTTTCCCTCACCTTTGCCCCTGGAAATCCCTAGCACCCTTAAGGCTTAGCTGAGCTGCCATCCCTTTGGAGAAGACCTTCCGAGTTGCACTAGGGCTTTCCTTCCTCCGTCTCCCTGCATTTGGTGTGTATTTCCTGTGTTTCCTTCTTTGTGGACATGTTGTCTTCCTTGCGGGAAGGACTTGCCTCCAGGACTCAGCACTGTGTCCCAGGACATGCAGGCAGAGTTGGACATGTTCTGGAGAGGTCCTTTGAGGACTCTTCCCAGACTTGAGACCCATTCACATTTTTCCTTGAGGTTTCGAATGTAGCTGCTTGGATTTCATTGTCTTCTCCTGGGTTTTTGTTTGGATCTTCTTTGTCATCACAGTAATTTTCCTCAGACAGGTTCTTCTTTTTGTTGTTGTTGGCTCATTTTTTTAGCCTTTTTCTTGACGTTTTAAACTTTTTGTAAAAGTCAGGCCATGCTCCTGGTGTGGCGAGGGCACTGTCCCAAATGTCGGGTTTTTCATGCTGCTGTTTTCAGAGCTAGTTCTGAAGGTCTGTGAATGATCTAAGGAGAGGGGTAGTCACCATTCTTAATTTTTTTTTTTTTTTTTTTTGCTTTTTCCTGAGGCAATTGAGGTTAAGTGACTTGCCCAGGGTCACACAGCTAGGGAATGTTAAGTGTCTGAGACCAGATTTGAACCCAGGTCCTCCTGACTTCAGGGCTGGTGCTCTATCCACTGCGCCACCTAGCTGCCCCTCTTTACACCATTCTTAACATGATGATAATCTCAAGAGTATTTGGAGACCTGTTTTTGATTCCCTGTTTTTTGGAGGGGAAAGAATCAAATTATTCTACTTTTAAAAAAATATTATTTTACATAATCAATATGCATGTTTCAGTTTTTGTTGCATTAAAATGTTTGCATGATTTTAAAAAATAACCAAGGAATTATTATCTTTATTAGTAATTATTCATGAATGGAATTAATGAATGGCGGCAGTTTTTAATGGCAAGCAATCAATAAAGTAAGTGTGCTTAAAAAAAAAAAAACAGACAAACAAAAACTGTCCAGAGCTTGTGCTTCCCCAGGATAACCTTTGAGAACTGAGGGTGATTTTTATGACATGATTATTTGGACTACAGTTTTAGTAGGGGAATTCTGCCAGGGACATCCATTTGACAGACTTGGTTCACTGTACTTCAGCTACATTGGACACTGGTTTTTCTTTATTGTCATCAACAGCCTTGAGAGAAAGAGAGAGGTTAAAGAAATGATGTGAAAGGCAAGGTACTGTTGGCTTAATAGAAAAAGAAAGTATTTCTACCAAGAGTTAGGAATTAATTATTATGGAATAGACTATTAAGTATGTGCTTTCACAGAACTTGGCGAGTTATCATTATGCTTTGGTGTTCTTGAAGATTACTGAAGGTCTGTTGGGAGGCAGTCCTGTTACTTCTGGTTATTGGTTCCCCTTGGACAGGGATCTGAAGATGCTGGTTCACTGCCATAGTGTTTTGTTTTGGTTTGGTTTGGTTTTTTTGCTTTTTGCTGGTGCCCAGGGTCACACAGCTAGGGAGTGTTACATAGTGTTTTTAAAGAAGGACATTTCCAAAAGCAGTCACATAGGTGGAGATGGACCCTTCTTGTTTTAAACATTGCCTTGCCTTCCTCTTCCCCTTATTTCCCTAGCCTCCTCTCTCACTACTCCCCAAGACAGCCTCATACTCTCATCCCCCAAAAACCATATTGGTTTCCACACCTGGCCTTCTCTTGTAGCGTTCCCATTGTTCAGTGTCTTGCAGAAGCAGTGGGGCTCGGTGGATGAAGCCTGGGCTTGAAGTCAGGGTATTTGCGTTCAGATCAAGTTTCCTCATCTGTTCAATTACCCCAAAAGAACTCTTGGGCAAAGTGGTTTACAAACCTTAAGTTAATAGAAATGTGAGTTATTTAAAAAAATACTTTCTTTTTTTATAAAAAGTGTTTCAAAAATCTTAGTTTATTTTTAAGTTTCTAATGCTTATGCTTCAGCATGACTTTTGGGACAGTGTATTATTTCTAGAATTCCTTTTCCCAGTAACCTTGTATGTAATGGTGTGCCCTAGTGGTTTCCCACCTCCCTATTAAGGGGATAGAAATGTGTTCCATTACCATTACCCAGGAGACTATTATTGTTTTCAGTCACATAGGGTTCAGCTTCCTTTAGGGGTTTTTCCTTCACTTTTTTAAACTCATCAGCATTTCGGGGGGGATACTAGTTATTTCTCCATCACTTCATACAGATCTTCACATTTTTCTCTAACTTTGTGAATTTTTTTTTATTCACACAAATCCTAAGCCAGTGCATCCTTCCAGGTCCAGCCTTCCCTTTCTGCTGAAGCTCATGTCCATCTGATGAGCAGGTGCTTAATAACTGCTTACAGATTTGTTGTTGGTTGTACCCTTTTTCTTTTAGCATCTTCAACAGTTCTGTCAACAGTATGTATCCTTGGACATAGAGCTTGCTTTGTCTCTCTGTTTGCATGTTGCTTTCCACATAAGATTCTGAACTCCATGAGGACAGGAACAAGCTTTTGCCTTTTTTTATACCTCCTTCCCCCCCCCCCCAGCAGTTTGCTCAGTATCTGGCACCAAGCTTAATAAAGTGATTGCCATCACACCTGAGTTTATGGTGTTTTTGAATTGTTCCCTTGTTTTGGCATTTCTAAATTGCATTATTGTAATCATTGTAATTGTCCACAGTGCTATTATGTTATTTTTTTTGTGTTCTCCCACCACCAGAGTCCTGAGCACACGATAATTAAACTCAAGAAATACTTGCTGGATTAAATTTTTACATGTTTTAATGATTTTTTTTTTTTCAGTGAATGAATGAATGTTAGTATATTGAGTGATTGACCCTCAGGTACTAGAGCAGGAAGGAAATTTAGAGATCTTATTTTACTGATGAGGGAATGGAGGCATTGAGACATGATTTGTGCATGGCCACATAGTTACTAAGTGGCCCAGGTAGGGATTTGAAACTAGGCCTTTTGATTCCAGGTTCAACACCTCCCTTCCTTATGTAGCAGATACAAACCTATAGATGAAAGAAGCAAAAGCATGTTTTTTAAAAGACATTTTCTGTTTTTGTGCTTTTATTTGCAGCTTCTTTCTCTCCTCTTTGAAGACTTGTTCAAAAAATTTAATTCTGAAATGAAGAAGATTGCCGATCAGGTGATCCCCAAGCAGAGGGCTGCCCAGTTTGATGTGGTGAAGCACATGCGCCAAGACCAGATCACCAATGGCATGGTCAACGCCATCTCCACTGTAAGTGGCCACTTTCTTGCCTTCTGTATTTTGGGTGAACTTAGCTGCAAATTTATTTCTGTGATTGCTTGTTTTTGAGAAGAACGAAACAGGCAGTCGATGTTTTTGCTGGAATTCTTTTGATTGTCTCACTTTTTTTAGTTTTATAGTAAATCGGCAGTCTGGAAGTTATTAAGAATTTGCCTCCTCTTCGAAAGGAAACATTCTTATTTTGTCTCTCGCTTTTGCCATAAATAATGCCCTTCTTTCCTTCTTTTAATGAAACTTTTCTGTTAACATAAAATTGAGATAGCATCAACTCATTTAGGTCTATGATTGTTCAGCTGTTGTCAAACAATATAACTTCCATTTTACTGCAGGTGTGAGGTCTTCAGCTGTTGCACCCATTTGTGAATTCAGCCTGTGACAGCTGTTGTGTTTAGAGCTCCAGACCCATTCAGAAGGCCTTATCACATATGTTTTCTGTCTTTTAAAAAAAATGTATAAGTTTATCAGATAAAAGCTAGTTAACTTTTAGTACACCAGACATAAAATTAGCTTTTTAAATGGGCTTTTGCTACCACTGTCAGCCAAGGCACATTCTAGCATTGATTCCTTTAATAATGAAAGATTGGGGGCAGACTTTTTGGTCCAACACAGGAAATCCCCTGTGGGTGTGAGTGCTCAATCTTTGCAGTCAGCACCCTGTCGGCCTTTCTGTGAGCTGGGCCAAGGTGAGCATTAGTCTGTGACTCACCAGCCTAGTCCATCTCTCAGGTCTGAGGGGCAAAGGAAGAGTGAGAAAGAATTTTTGTACCTCACATTAGCCAAGGAAAAAAAGAAAAATGGAATTTTCTGGAGCAGAGTCTTCCTGGAATCTCAGCAGGTGATAAATTAAGCCAATAGTGGATTTTTGGTTTTGTTATTAAGAAAAAAAAATAGCAGCCTAGTTTTTTTTAGGAAATCGATAAGAAGCAGTAATATACCTTTTTCCTAAATGAGCCAAGTTTCCTGCCTCACCTTCCCCTCCAGAGCCATCTGGGTCCAGTGACCGGGTATAGATCAAAGCTGGAGATGACCCTGAATGCAGTGGGTCCTGGGAATTCAGAGACAAAAAGGGAAATGGTTTTTGCACTCTGGGAGCCCTATCTCAGTAATCAGAACAGAGACCAGGTTGTAAATCTCTGTGGGCTTGCCCTTCTCCCGCTCAAATATACTCAGAGAAGAGACTCCCTTTCGTTTTCTCCTCCCTCACTTTTGTGTTGCCCCTTGCAGAATCCTAGAACAGTCGTCCCCAGATCCTTCTGAAGCCCTCCTAGCTCTCTCAGCCCAGCTCCTGACTGACTGCTCCATATCAGCTATTTCTCCTATCTTTCATCCCCATTTGTGAGACCTTCTGCCAGTGGCCAGGAACCTGGAATGGTGACTGAGACGAGCACGGTGTACCAGGCACATGTGGCCCTTGGGGGTCCTCATGAGGATATTTCACATTCTTTGACTGTTGTTTTTCTAAGAATTATGGAACTTTCTGTTTCGCTGCCTGGTGTCTGATGGGACTTTCTTGAATCTGGGCTTGTTTTTCATTTTGTATAACAGTTTTGAAAATTATATCCTTATATATATGTGGCACTGTCTCTTTTTAGTGGTGTTGTATTTGTTATATTGTTATATTGATTGCCTGTTATTCAACTTTATGAGAGGATTCCCAAGACAGGTTGGAACTTTCAGTTGAAACTATCTTGAAAGGATCAGTCTATTAGTGGATTTTCCCCTTATTTGTTGTTCAGTCGTTTTCAGTTGTGTCTGATTCTTTGTGACCCCGTTTGGGATTTTCTTGGCAGAGATATTGGAGAGGTTTACCATTTTCTTCTCCAGCTTATTTTATAGATGGGGAAACCGAGGCAAACAAGGTCACATCACTTGCCCAGGGCCGCACAGCCTGTAAATGTCTGAGTCTGGATTTGAATTCAGGAAGATGAGTCTTCCTGTCTGCAGGCCTGAAGTTCTGTACACCATAACACCACTTAGCTATCCCTTTTCTCCCTTTATCACTGTTAGATTTTTCTCTTCCTTTTGTTACATTTTTAAGGCCTGAACTTATCTGGTCCAGGCCAAAAGTGCAGAGGGCTTCTCAGATGCACAGTCCTGCTCCTTGGCCACTATACCGCTTCTTGGGTAACCTGATGGTGGTCCCCTGCCTTTGCCTGTTTCTGGGGGCTCCCCATATTCATGTTGAATTTAGAGTGAACACTTGATAAGCATAGGCCCCTCCAGCTCACATCTCCTAAGCTCAGAAGATCTACCAGGCTTTAGCCTCCCTACTGGCGGGGATGATAGCCATATGTCAACATACCCAGTGGAGTTTTTCTTTTCAAAGTGAGAGAAAGAAACATGTCAGCCACTTAAAGGACATAGCTATTTTCCTCTCATTTCAGTTACTATGCAAGCAGTTTAAAAATCTGCTTTTAACCTTCCAAAATGGTTTCCTTAGGAAGACTTAATGTACATTTTAGAAGATGATGTAAATTCAGAATGAAGTTTATGTGAACATATTTTCAGAAAGTCCTGAGTGCCAGGATAGCCATGGAACATAAGTAAAGTGCCTAAAGACTCACAAAAGATGGAAGATTCCCCAGGGCCTCCATTAATAAGTCCGCAGCTCCTTCTTATCCCTTCTTTTTCTGCTCTGGCAAAGCATCCCTAAGGCATCTTTTGGCTGTCCTCTCACTGGGACGTCTGGGGGGCTTAGCACCTTCCTATTTCTACTCAGGGGACACTGAAGAAACCATCTCTTTTTGGAGAGTCGCCCGACCTCTGAAGAACATGTTTGGGTCCAGTGTGGTCCCGTGGGAAGAGGTCTGGATTTGGAAGCAGAGAAGGACTCAGATTCTGCTGCCTCTGGGGCCCCCAGGACCCTCAGCTGTAACAAGAGGAGCTCTGAGGGGCCCAGGCTCCCCCCTGGCCCTAAGCGGCTCCTCCTCCGATCCATGCCATTCACAAAACATGGGGGGGGGGGGGCTCAGGCAGCTTGACTGGCTTCTCTGGCCAGCACAGTCACAGAACCACAGAGGTCCAAGCGGCCATTTGGTTCACTTGTGTCTGAAAGGAATTCTCACATTCATCTTCTTAACAAGTGGGCTTCCAGCAGAAGGGAGCCAGGGCAGCCGCTCCACAGCAGCCCCCCACTCTGCCCCAGTCCTTGTCCTGCCCGTCAGATACTTGAGGACGGCCCTTAGGTTCATACCTAGGCTTTTCTTGGCTGCAGCGTGCCTGGGCCTTGTAAGCCACCTCCTGTGACGTGGGATTTTGTCACCCTGCTTGATGACCCTCCCGGTTCCTTCTGGCCTGTCAGTGACCTCCTTATGTGCCCCAAACTAAATACAGTGTGCCGGGCCGACCAAGGCCGAGGACAGCGGGGCCTCTGTTTCTGTCGTTGGGCCTTCTGCTGCGCTGCCCACAGTTGCAGTGCCTTTCTTGCCTGCTATGTGACGCATCGAGCTTGTGGTCCTAACCTTCCCCCATCTTTTTCCTTCAAGCCCATGCTGAGCCATTCCTCCCCCATCTTGTACTGGGGGTTGGGGGACTACCCAGGTGTAAGGCATTGGTCCCCAGATTTCATACTTTATACCTGGGCTCTACCAGCCAGCAGAGATGTTTTGGGATTCTGACAATGCTGTATGTTGTCTTTCCTTCTCAGCTTTGTGCTCTCTGCCATTTTGATGAGCGTGCCATCCGGGTTTTCATCCAATTCATGGACAAAAATGTTTCCAAGCACACATCCTGAGGTGGAGCTGCCCGCCCTGATGGTGCTGACTCCGTTCTCATTTCTCTAACTGTGTTTCAGTCTGCACTACGTGCTTCCAGGAAGTCTTGCTGCTGCTCTCTAGGCTGACCCTCTGCAGTATCCCCTTTATGTACCCGTTTAATGACAAATGAAGTTAGAGTGACATGACCATTTCTGTGGCTCTGATTTTCACTCTCCAACCCCAACTCATTCTCAACTTTTGCAGGTGTGATACGATTTTCATAGAAGCATATGTTTTCTGACCCTCATCTGCTCTACCTTTCTTTTTACATTCTCAGTCAGTTATTGAGTTCCCTGTGCATCTATTGGCCTCTTGGACAGTTTCCATCTTTCCTCCTCACTGAAACGATTTTCCTTTTGGTTTCGGAATTTCATTCTTGATCATCTCCTTTCCCCTCTGCAGAATTTGAGTCATGGGATCTTGCCTATCCATTCTCTGATCTCTTGGAAGTACTACTTTTCCCATATCTAGAATGCGGGTCAAATTGTCTGCATTTCTGCTTATTTATCACAAGCTTTAGGATTGAGTAGGAGCTTCCGTACAGGGTTCTCCTCACTTCCACCCCAGCAGTCAGGTCAGGGAAAATCAGATCCAGAATGATTTCTCTTTGTTAGTATAGATGAGACTAAGGATGGGTTATTCATCATTTCTCTGGGTGGTCTCGTGTGAAAGTGTTGGTGCTAGTCATGAGGAAGGAGAAGGGGTCCCTCACTTTCTTAAAGAGCATAGCCATGTGGAGCTCCAGGGGCCATTTATGTGGAGGCCAGAGAACGTCAGCCCCCAGAAGTTTGGAACCCTATCTTTGACACAGCCAGCTGGTTGATCCTGGGAAGTCCCTAAACATTTAAAAAATGAATCTGTGAAATGAAGAGACTTGCAATGCTTCTAGCATGGTATCTGTCTCAGCCCATGAAGTTGTAAGGAGTAAAATAATAGCTGTAAAGAACCTTGCAGATCTTAAAATATTATCTAAGGTCAGCAGAGGGGTTTTTTGGGGTTTTTTGTTTTTTTTTAAAGTAGATTCCATTAGATGTCTTTTGTTTTTACATCAACTCATCTTCCCTGTGTCCCATCCCTTACTTCCAGAGAATCATCCTATATTTAAAAAAAAAAAAAAAAAGGAGGAAGAATAAAAAATTCCACACAGTGAATAATGACTCGACCAGATCCCCTTGGGGTCATATTGGCAGTATTGTCAGCAACAACAGTATCATGCTCTTTTTTGGATTGTTACTCATACACTAAAATACTGGTGGCTTTTTCAGTGGCTGCTGGCTGTCTTTCCCAAAAGGCAGATTTTGTAGCAGCTTTTGTGAAGGGGAGCCACAGGTCACTGGCTCTTCTTCTCCTGGCTTTACTTTACCACCTTATCACTGGGAGGGTTCATTCCTCTGGCACCAAATGGCTCCTTACATCTTAGCTGCTGGGGATCAGAAGCTCATCTCCTTGTGCCCATCCAGCGCAGAGTCTGAAATGATATGGTCCTCAGCAGACATAGAGCTCCCTACCAAGGCAAACTTCACAGGAAGTTTTTCCCCCACTTAATTAAAAGTTGGGGGGGAAAAAAACTTGGAGAATGTGCTGGGCCTGGAGTGAGAAAAAGCTGGGCTCAAATCCTCCCTAGGGCACTCCCTAGGCTGTGTGATCTGGGCAAATCACTTTATCTGTCTTGTTCTCAATTTCCTTTAAAAAAAAAAAAAAAAAAAAAAACACTGAGGAAATAATTATACTTCCCTTACTGTATTGTGTGGTTCAGTTGACATAATCACTTAGAAAGTACTTTCTAAATGTTATGACACTTTGAAGATGTTAAATTTCAGAAAGACCTTCCAAGGCTTATATTCCACTGGCCCAGTCTGTAAGTCTCCAGGGCCCCTTCCATGGACAGGGAAACTCTGGAGAAGGACCTTTGTGGAAGCCTCTCATTTTAGATACATCTCATTATCAGGATGGGAATCAGTTAAGCACCAGTAATATTGAAGCAGTACAGAAGTTGTATAAAAGGAAGTGATATAATGAGACAAGATTCATTTGGGAGAAGTCAAAGTTTCTGGACAATAAGGAGTCTCTTTTAATAGTTCTTTTGTGCTTCCCCTTTTTCTCATGGCTACCAGTGACTTTTTGTTATTCAAATTCTCCTAATCCCCTTTCTCTTTTTACTTTTATCCTCCCAAAACTCTTCATTTACAGACCTGGGTCCTAGTTAAAGTTACTCTTCTCTGTTTTCAAAAATAGTCTGATGCACATTTTTATCAGGGACTTGGATGAAGGCATAAAGAGCATGTGTTGATTCAGTTTGTCCCTGGCAGGAAGCTGGAAGTAATAGCTACTGTGTTAAGTTGTGATGTGAGAAGATCTTGACAGGCTTCTAGAGTAGATTTGGTAGATATGAAGGCCCGTCCTTGCTTTCAGAAAGTCACGGGCAGGCTGGGATGCTGGTACCATTTGACATGAGTCTGGAATCGGCCTGGGGATGTGGCAGCTCCATGCCCAATCTAAACTTCAGCTTTGTTGGAATAGAGGGCCTAGGGCTAGGAAGGTTTGAGGGCTGCTGATTGTTTCTGTTTCTGGGGATCACATGGAAGTGAGATTAATGAACAGATGCACACCCCAAGAAGAGCTGCTCGGGGAAGGAGCTGAGGGTATGTACTCTGCCTGAGGAGAAGACCGAGGGGCAAACCTGCTAGTGGGCTGTCATCTAATGTTTGTGAGTTGCCTTGACAAAGTAGAGTAAAATGTCCCACTTGGCCCCAGCCTGGACAACTGGCACCAAAGGGTACCAGAAATATGGACTGCCTCGGCAGGGCCTGTGGTGGGATGGCTCTCAGAATATTCTCTTCAACAAACAAACTGACTGCCTTGTGCTCGGCTCTGGGATCCAGAGCCTATGGCTTTGGGGAAGGGTTAGATTGGAGCACTGTTGAAATTCCTTGTGGTCCCATAGCAGGCTGAGAATAATGTTATAAATCCTCCCCAGGAACTCATCCAACTGGATATTTTATTAGTGCATTTGATTGGAGTGGGGTATGAGGCATTTGAGTTGTTCTTAGTGGTTTGGTTCTAGCTAAAGAGAGCCCTTGTAAGCAAGAATCAGTGATGGAGCTCTCCAGTGGAGAAAGCAAGGAGCCACTGGCCACAGTTGGTTCTAATACCTTGGCTGCTTTTCCTCCTTAGGGAAATTGGTCCCTGAAGAGATTTAAGATGGACCGCCAGGGAGTGACCCAGGTGCTCTCTCGCCTTTCTTACATATCTGCTCTGGGCATGATGACAAGAATCTCATCCCAGTTTGAGAAGACCCGGAAAGTGAGTGGTCCTCGCTCCCTGCAGCCATCTCAGTGGGGAATGCTCTGTCCGTCCGATACTCCTGAAGGAGAGGTAAGGAGCTGATGGAACCTCCAAACTTTCCACTCCATTCTGCTGTTCTTGTTCTTTTAAGAACCATCCTCTGGGGGAGAGGGGGGACAAGATAGTTCTGCACTTTTCTATATGTTTCGAGAATACTTGGACTTCTTGAAAAGAATTTGAGGCAGCATGTGATTGGAACAGCAGAATGGGTAGAGAACCCCCCCTCCCCCCCAAGGAAAAAAGTGGTGAGGTAGAAAGTTTGGAGGGAGGATTCGTTTTGAGGATACTTCCATGTATTTAAGTCTCCCACATTTTTGTTAGCTTTTTCTTTTCTCTGTCTTGTAATTTTGCTTTCAATTTAGAAGCAGTATCTTTTGTAGTTGTGGTACACAACTTAGGCAGAATTGAACTTTGTAACATTCATGCATGTTCTCAAGAATGATTTGGGTCTCATTATTTTTAGGCTTGTGGTTTGGTTAAAAACCTGGCTCTGATGACACACATTACCACTGACATGGAAGATGGTCCCATTGTTAAACTAGCCAGTAACCTGGGTGTAGAGGATGTTAACCTCCTCTGTGGAGAAGAGCTCTCTTACCCAAATGTGTTCCTTGTCTTCCTCAATGGTTAGTACTCCAACATAGACATTTACTGTTGAATCATAATTTAGAAGGGACAGATTACTATTTGACAAGCAGATAGACCATACTTTTTTAAGTATAAATTGACTGTAATTAAATTTTAAAAAATAAGTTGCCCTATACACTTGGTCCTGCTTTTTCTGGTTCTTAGTGGCTGTCAATGCTGGGACCAGTGAGGTGCTTTGGAGATCTGACCTCTGCAGATTAGCAGCTGCTGGGGGGGAAGGAGGAGGGCAGTAAATGATCAGTCAGTCTGTATGGTGTTAAAATCAGTCTGTATAGTTAACTGATATAGCCATGCCATTTTGAGGTAATAAATGAAATTTGTATTTTAGTATGTTATTCTTTTAGTAGTATTAAATATTTAATTTGCATTTGGAGGCCAGAGCACTTTGCAAGTTTTATTGACTTGATTTGTTTCTCATTTTGTTTGTTGTTTATATTTTTATTTCATTTATATTCATTTCCAACTATATACTTTCCCCCCTACTTGGAAAGCTTTCCTTATAACAAAGATTTTAAAAGCAGGGAGGGAACAAATTGGTAAAACCAACCAGTGCATGTATCTGATATTATATGCACCATTTTAGGACTTATTAGATATTAATCTTTAAATTAGGTAGTTACTTTTTCTTTAGCTAAACCAAAGAAGGTTATGGAGGTGCTAAGAGCAGGATTTTGCTAAGGGTTTTATGATTTTTGTCTAAAATTTATATGTTAGACAAGAAGCTTTTCAGATTAAGACATTTCTGTTTTTAAGTACTATGACCCCTTGTGTTTAGGCAACATCCTGGGTGTCATTCGAGATCATAAGAAACTTGTGAATACATTTCGGCTCATGCGAAGGGCTGGTTATATCAACGAATTTGTCTCGATTTCCACAAACCTCACTGATAGATGTGTCTATATTTCCTCAGATGGAGGAAGGCTGTGCAGGTACGTGTGGTCATGGGGCAGCGATTTCCACTTGCCATTAAGCAGTCCTGGGCTCAATATGCTTTCCTTGGGTGTTTCCTCCCCCACCTGGGGATGCTGCTGTGTCTCCTCTTCCTTCCCTTGCCTCCTTGTGGCCCTTTGAGAGGGGTGTACCCAGGTGATGCAATGAGAGGGCCGGGGCTCTGGGAGATGACTGGGGCTCCGGGAGCGTGAGCTCAGATGCTGCCTCAGACACTTCTGATCTGCCTGACCCGGGATCTTTGGGAAAATAATCTCTGCAGAGCACTTTGCAAGTATCCGGTGCCATATAAGGATGAATCATTGTTGTTTCTCCCCCTCTTCCTATATTTAATTCATGTTATTAGCATTAATGGTAACCTGAATAGTCCTAATCATAGTTAAGCTGCACAGCTGCTTTAAAGTTGGAGGGTGGCTGCTACTGTAATGACCCTCATTTTATAGATGAGTAAATTGAGCCAGACAGGTTAAGTGACTTGTCCAGGCTCACACAGCCAGCATGTGTCCGAGGCTAGATTTGAACTTGGGTCTTCCAGATTCCATGGCTTTTGCTTCATCTGCTCTGCCACGGCACCTCCCAGAGAAGTGTAAGGGTGCAGACCAGGCCATGGGGAGCCCTCGGGGAGCTCCCTGCCGCCTTCTGAGGCAGCCTGGTGGCCCTCTCAGGGCGTGCTGAGGGCATTCCGGGCCCACCATCTGAGGCCCGGCCGCCAAGCTGCGGCCTGGTGAGCGTGGCAGGGGAAAGGCGAGGAGGTCCCTGCAGAGCTGGCCCAGCTCTTTCCAGCCCCTTGTCCGCCCCTTTGTGAGCGTGCAGAGCCCCATCTCTTAGTGGCCAGGGGCAGAATGTATGGGGTTCCTATCCCCTTGGCCACACCTTCTGGGAGAGCCTCGTCCATGGCAGCAGCCTGGAGGGTCGCCCTGGCATGCCTGCCTTTGTGCGGCTGCTTCCCAGGCCGCTCAGCGCCGACAGTTACAGGGCAGCCACGCAGGATGCAGCCCCAGTGTTCTTATACCGTCGGCCAGAGAGCCGTCCCCGTGTGAGATCAGCTGGACGAGCCCGGTGGCTTCCTCATCCGAGACCCCTGTGTTTACACACTGCGCCCCTTGCTGCAGGGGTCCTTGGGGGTCTTCTTCGTTGGCTGGACCGCTCCGTGGCCTGTACCTAGGGTCTCAGTGGCTAGCTGTGGCCTGTGGGGGAGAAGGGCTAGAGTCAGTGTGGGAAAGTTAGAAAGAGGGAGAATCCGGGGCTTTCCTTAACTAGCGGTAATGGAGAAGGCCGCGAACAAGCTGAGCTTCCGGGCTTACTTAGGGCTGGTGATCTCCAGAAAGACTGGGGGGGGGGAGGGGGAAGCGTCAGGCCAGCAGCAGCCCCTGACCCTGCTTGTCAGCTCTCATGGCCTGCCCTCTGGGTCTCTCTTTTCCCACATTAGGCCGTACATCATTGTGAAGAAGCAGAAGCCCGCCGTTACAGACAAGCACATGGAGGAGCTGGCCCAGGGATACAGGTAAGGATGAGGCTGAAAGGGGAGCACGCTCACTTCTTCTTCACCTTCCTTCCCAGAGTGTCTCTGCTGCTGGAGGACCGCCGGCTGCTTTCCCTTCCTTTCTTTTCCTTTGCTTTTCCTTTTCCCGGGCTCTTTGACCCATTTTCAGTAAGTCATCTTTCAGTTTTGTTTTATTAATTGAGAAATGGAAGAGTGCTTAATATTTTTTTAAAAAAGTCTCTGATTCCCAATACTTGAAGCTCTGTTAGATGAGGTGGGTGTTAACACAGTGTAAAAGGTTGGTGGGAGGCAGGACGATGGAGGGGAGAGAGCACTGGCATCACAGCCAGTCTTGCACCTGGTTTTATGTAGGAGTCCCAGAAGGGAGGATGTCACTTGCTCAGGGCTTTGAAATTGTTTCATTCAATAAGCAGTTGTTAAGTGCCTACTGTGTACAAGGCACTGTGATGTCAATCAGGAACTCGGAGGTGAGGGTATGGGCAGGTTCTGCCCTCCAGGAGTGCATAGGAGCAGACTTCGAACCCTCCCCCATGCAGCTTAGGCTGTTTTTTTCCTTAGGATGCATTGTCTTGTTGGCTAAAAAGACCCAAGGTTTTACTTATGAATTTACTTTTTCCTTGCCTGCATATTTCCTTACCACCCCAAGGGTCCAAGAGCCCCCTCTTGTGCCCAGCTCTGGGTCTCAGGGAGCAACTTCTCCCAGCTCAGCCAACTTGTGGCATCTTCAGACAGGCTCTTCTTCCTACAACAGCAAATGAACTCCCCTTTGGTTGGTTCCAGAATGGCCCATGAGCTCCACCCAGAACAAGGGGCTTCTTTTTAAGTACCAGTTGTGTGCCAGGCCTTGTTTCTGTGATGCAGAAATAAAGGGAGGAACAGTCCCCATCCCCAAAGACCTCACAGAGTGCCAGTGACTGTAATAGCTTGGCAGAGGTGTCCTGGGCACAGCCTGGGGCCAGGCTTCTGGTGGGCCCACATGGACTGTGATGTGGTGGTCAGTGAAGGCTTGCAGCACCCCAGCTGGGCCCCGACTCTAGGGATGAGAGACTCAAAGCAGGCTTAATTACTGTGACTGAGATGGCCGGGTCTTGTCTGAGTATCCCAGTGGACAGCACTGGGTCTGGAGTCAGGGAGACCTGCGTTCAAGTCCAGATTAGCCATGTGACCCTGGCAAGGTCACTTCACCTCAGTCTGCCTCAGTTTCCTTGGCTGTAAAGTGGGGATTGTTAACACCACCTCCCTCCCAGGTGGTGATAAGAACCCAGTGAGATGATATTTGCAAAACACTAAATGCAGTTCTGACAAATAGGTGCTACATAAATGCTTATTTCCTTCCCCCCTTATTTGCCCAGTTTGGGGGTGTTTCTGTGTGGCTTTGGGGCACACTGTCCTTGACCTCAGTGGTCACACCAGGGAGGAGCTGGGCTCGGCAGGTGGGTGCTGTGGCTCACTGTCTCAGCACTGCTGACCTCCTCTTATATTCACCTGCACCCGCTGCAAGTCGGCCAACTTTACCCCAGAAGTGTCAGCCTCTTTTCTGTTACCTGCTTCTGAAACATCCTGATGAGATTCTAGGTCCAGAGAGCTGCTGCTCACTTCTGCCGTCTGTGGCAGCCCCTGGGCAGCGGCAGTATCCGGGGGAGCTTCTCCCTTGCATGGAGCCAGGCACTGAACCCCCAGTGCCTCACAGTGGGACCTTCTCTGGGAAGACCTGGGGAGCCCGGCTTCCATGGGAATGCCTGGATCAGGTGGGGGGAGTCCTGGGGCCAGAGCGTGAAGGCTGAGCTGGAGCCTGGTGGCCACAGAAGCAAAGCACCAAGAGGGACTCATGAACAGAGCAGATAGGGCTTGGTGCGTCATGGAAATAGGAGCTAAGGAGAAGAGTGTGAGCTGACCCATGTGACTCACTCGGATACTTGGGGGGTCCTGATGCCCCAAGTAGAAAGAAAGGGGAGAGCAGGGAGATTGGAGAAAAGTTGAACATCCAGCCAAGGACTCCTGATACGTGGTGTTGGGAATATTCATTTGATTTCTTCCTGTGATGATTAAAGTGTATAAAACAAAAACCCTATGGTTGTTCTTATAAAATACAACTTGACCGCTTTTCCTCTTCAAATTTTTAATTATGGTGAGAATGGTAGGATCTTTACAGATCAAGTTTCTTGATAAATTTTCTGTTGGCAGAGTTTTAAAAATTTCCCTTGGAAGAACAGTGTCAATTTATTTTCAGTTCTCCGATACTTAAAATTTAATTAATTTGATGCAGAAGTGTTTTTTTTTTGTTTGTTTGTTTTTTGTTTTTTGTTTTTTTTAACACATCTGTGATGCATTTTCAGAAATTTTGAAGATTTTCTACATGAGAGTCTGGTTGAATATTTGGATGTGAATGAAGAAAACGACTGTAACATTGCACTGTATGAACACACAATTAACAAGTAAGTCACATCCCTGCCCCAGTTGGAGAACCTGTGTTTAGGTGCTCTTCTTGGTTCATTAACATCTTTCATTTTCTTATTCATTTGGAAACAAAAATGCTTAGGCTGCTATTTTGTGTGAAGTCCATGCTTTGACTCTGTGACCGTGGGTGGTGCCCCCCAGGGGCTTCATCTTGGGGCACTATATGTCCTTCCACAGTTCCCTCCACCAGGGTCTCCCCTGTGTCCCCAAAGGTTCCTGGGCTTTTTTGTACTTGAGGCTCCTTGTAGGCTTTTAGTTTGTGTGCTCATGGGTCTTTCCCCATTGTTTTCATTTCTGGTTGAGACAACACCATGTTGTAGCATTTTTCCATTTAGAAAACAACCCAGTCCAATCCTGTGTTCCATACAAGTCCCAGTCTTTAGCAAGACACTGCAAATAGGATCCACTGTGGGAAATGGTTGGCTAAAGCTTTGCTCTTGCTTCCTTCATGGATGTCTTCATTATGAACTCACGTGAGACATTTGTATAGAGTTTGCAACAATAGGAAAGTGAACATAAGGATCAGTAATTACTTTGTCATTTCAGTCACTTTTTCTTTCTGTTTTGTGATGTCACCTATGGCTATTTCCAATCTCTTGGAATTGTTCCTTCTCATTATTCCAACCAAAGATATTTTTCAAGAGAATTCTTCATTGCTTTCAAAATTAAGATACATCTGACCTAGATTTCTTCTGATATTGAGAACTGGGATATTAGAAAATCATTTTAGAAACACTAACCTCTGTTAGGATCTAGCTATCTTTCTACTTCTCTTTCTAATTGCTGTGCTCCTTGGCTGCCATCTCTTTCTGCTTGATGAGAAGACCAGGAGTTTTCTGTGGGTGGCACGTTCTGAGCTCTTGTGCTTTCCTTCTGCTGACTTCACTGATTAAGCTTCTTTTATAAATAGCGATCTTGAAAATCATTATCTTTTACCTTCTTTATGTTCCATTTTTTAGGCATCAATAAGTTTGTTTGACTGGAGCGTATTCAAGCTATTAATAGTGTGTGGTCCCTTTTTATCTGTAACCTTTTAATTTGGTATTGATTTGAATCTTTGTTCTAAGAATAATCTTTGTGTGCAAATACAAACAAGCAAGATGATCTCTGCCTCCCTTTTCCATATTTGCCACTTCTATGTATGACCCCTTTGTGACTGCCCCTAATGTATGGTCTTCCCCATAAGAGAATGTAAGCCCCTAGGGCACAGATGATGCAGTGGACAGAGGGCTGGTCCTGAACACAAGAGGACCGGAGTTTAGACATTTGACACTTCCTAGCTGTGTGACCCTAGGCAAGTCACTTAACCCTAATGCCTTGTGTGTGTGTACCCACATATACATACATAACCTAAATCAAATTAGAATGTAGGCTCTTGGCGCAGTGCCTGAAGCAATTAATAAATGCATTCATTCCACTTTAATTATCCTCTCTGTTTTTGCAATACTTAGGTTTATTTTGAAACAAGAATAGCTTTTCTTCTGATCTCTGAACACCTCCAGAATTTCATCTGATGCCCAGTCTTAGAAAGGACAATCTGAGAGGTTCCTACAGTGGCTCCTTTGAATCCCCCAGCTTGTAAACTCAGAGACAGTGTCACTGATTTCTTGTTCCTATTTAAAACCCAGGAAAATGGAGCGGGCCTGCAGGGCTTCTTTGGGGGGGGGGGAGTGGGGGGCGGGGGAGGGATGATGGATGATGTAGTAGTGTGGAAGTGTGATGCAGAGATTGCATTGTGGTTGGTTGTCACAGGACCGCGCAGGGCAGGTGGCAACAGCTGACCTGAACTCTAGGATCTGTGCCCCCAAGGCCATGGGACCCATGGAAGGTTCTGGGGCTCTCCTGAGGTGCTTGGTCCGGAGTGGTTGCCATTGCCATAGTCTGCAATTAGAGTGGGAGCTAATAAAAGCATTATTTGGCCCAAAAATCCAGTATATTTCCTTAAGGCCTTTACAGGTGCTTATATGTGAACATAGCATCTTCCTAGTGTTTTTTATACTGGAAGTCCTGAGAATAATGGGGTCATCCTGTAGGTCTCCCCTTCTCATTTTTTTCAACCTGTCCTGTTTTCTGCAGCTGAAAAGAGTCCCTTGCCCTTTTCTTCCCATGAGGAATGTTAACTGCTGAATTTCATTTGTTGGTATTTAAAAAGGGGGTGGTGGGAGTGCATTTCAAACAAATACCATTCTAACTCAGGCTATAAATGTGACTTTAAGAGGGCTTCATTTTAAAACGGGCCACCCAACATCAATAAAACCAGCATTCCCCATGGAAAAAGAAGGCTGCAGTGTGACTACCTGCTAGGCCTTCAGATACGGTCTTGCCAGAAATCCCAGTTGTGCCACATTGAATGAAGACAAGAGCTAGAGCTACATGGAAAACATCCTCTTGCGCTGAGAGCCTGCTTAATGAATTGTCACAAGGACGTAGGATTCTGATTTCTGGACCACAAATTAAGTATCCACACCTTCAGGAGCCCTGAGACAAAAATAGGGAGTTCCATGGTGTAGGATGTGGCCCCAGTGTGCAGGCAGCTCATTTTTCTGTTCCTTCTGAAGCTTGTAATTGGGTTTAGTCCCAGGCTAACTTCTCTTTGGCAGAATACAGGAGAGGGCCAAACGACACACATTTATTAAGTATCTCCTGTGTGCCAGGAGGCCCAGGTACTGGGGACACAGAGAAGAAAAGAGAAAGACAGTCCCTTTCTTGAAGGAGTTTACAGTTTGATGGAGGAAGATGACACCCAACAGAAAATCCAAAAAGCAGGGAAGAAAGGAGGGAGGGAGAGACCCAGCAAGGCCATGATGATTGTGGGGTGGAACCCAAAGAGTGTGGCTGATGGGAAATGAAGAATTTCCAGAACTCCTGAACGATAGAGTTCCAAAGTCAAGCCACATTTTCTACTTCCACATATTTCTGAAAGGAGGACATTTATTTTTCTAACATAATGGCAGAAAAAGTATAGAGCAAGCAGTGTTCTCACGGTATAGTAAATGTATGAAAAGGGGAGTAAATATTCCCATGCTCCTTTGCTTTCTTTTTTTTTTTTTTGGCACAGCATTTGGAGTTAACTGAGTTGCCCAGGGTCACATAGTTAAGTTTCTGATAGCAGATTTGAACTCAGCTCCCTCCTGTTTCCAAGGCCAGGACTCCATCCACTTCACTATCTGGCTGCCCCAATTCTTTTGCTTTCTTTTCATTTTGCTATGACTTTTTACTTTAATGAGGCCATTTTGGAATTACTGTCATTCTCATCATAGTCCATGGCTTGGCACAAGGCATCCAGAATGCTTGTGGATTCAGACTGTCCAGCCGGTACAATAAAGGAACTTCTGGGTAGGAGGTAGAGGTTGGACCAAGGTCCCTTCCAACCGTCACGTTGTTCTGACGACTGTTGAAGAGCAGCTTGACATGTTTATTTTATCATTTGAGGTTAAAGTCAAACCTCATAAAATTCCAAATAGGCTTGCTTCCTCACTTGATTTTACCTTGTATCATTCATGTTATATTTATTTGCAAATATAACTATATGTATGTTATTTTCTTCAATATTTGCCAGATTCATTTAACCAAATCAAAAAAAACCAGTACTGTTTTGTTACCCAAGTACTGCTATTTATTTATTTGCTCATTTGTTTATTTGTTCACTTTTATTCTTAGGGATACCACCCACCTGGAGATTGAACCCTTCACACTTCTCGGTGTTTGTGCTGGGCTTATTCCGTACCCTCACCATAACCAGTCCCCCAGGAATACTTACCAGTGTGCTATGGGGAAACAAGCCATGGGTAAGCTGCGCCTTCTTGAACTTGGGAATCATACTAAAATAATTTCAAGTATCATTTTTAAAAATCCTCGTCATTTTTTTTTCATTTCACTAGTGTTATCAGTCTCTTGCAACTTGGAGAGCTACTTATAGAGCTGAGCGCTGGAAGTTTCACTGATATACCTAAAGCATAAGCAGAATAAAGGAAAGAGAATAAGAAAGGGTAGAAAGGGAAGTGAATGAGTATCTACAAAGCACCTGCTGGGTGCCTGCTCTTTACAAAAATCATCTCAACAACCCTGGGAGGGATCACTCTTAGGATTCTGAGGCAAACAGGCTCAAGTGGCTGGCCCAGGGTCCCACAGCTAGTCAGTGTTTGAGGTGGCATTCGAACTCGGGCCCCATGCTCTATCTGCTGTGCTGCCTCACTGCCCAAAGAGGGAGGAAAAGAAAGAAAGAAAGAAGGAAAGGGGGAGGCAGAGGGGAGCCCCCCTCCTGCTGCGGGCCCCCTCCCACTGGCCATCATTAGTGAGCGTCAGCCAGGACGGAGGGACAGCAAGGTAATGGCCAGGCCCGGCCTGAGGAAGAGGCCATGGGCTCTTAGCTCTGTCGGTTCTCCAGGCCTGTGGTGGAGGGGCTGCCTCCAACAGAGCTCACTTCTGCCGTTGGGCCTCCTCCCTGTCCTCCGTTTCCTCATCCAAGGCCTCCAAGCTCTGGTCTGGGGAGGACCCTGCTCTGGGGTCTCCTCATGGGGCAGGGGCAAATCCTGTCTCTTTCCCTTCTAACTCTGGGTGGGAGGGCTCTGCCAGCTGAGCATGCGCGTTTTCATCCTGTTTGGCAGCAAATGTTTCGAGTTTGGGCCCACCATGGGCCTTGTGTCCCACATCCAAGCCCCAGCTGGGCTCATTGTAAAAGAAAGCTCCCTTCCAGAAAGCTGGCCATCATCAGGCGGCGGAATTTTTGCCCGTGGCCCAGGAGGAGGCTTGGGCACGGGGAGAAGGCCTGCGGGGGGGCTGAGATCCCAGATCAGAAGCCGTTCTGCAGAGGGGGGCCAGGTCTGTCCTTGGGGGTGATCCTTTAGAAAGAAAAATGAAAATGGTTATGGGAGGGGCACGGTGTCACTGTTGGGGAGCAAGTTAGAGGATAATTTCTCCCACTTTTTACCACGTCACTGACTGGCTTGCAGCAGAGCCATCCCAGATTCCATCGAGGATTTTTTCCTCTCTGAGGTCCCCAGCCTGTTGCCTTGCTGTCATTTACCTGAATGATGGGATACCCTGTCGATTCACAGTAATTCCCAAAGGGAAAAAGCTCAATAGCAGCTCATCCATTTGCCTTTCCCATTCATCCTTCAGCAGCCATGAGGCTGGTTTCCCATTTTGTGTTTCTGACTTGCTAACAAGTTGAAATATACAGTAGTGAGCCCTCCGTGTCAAAAAAGAACTGTCCCTTTTATTGGGTTTACCAAACCATTTTGTTCTGGGATGTGAATCCTGCCCCAAACAATACACCTTTTGTGAGGGACCTCCTGCAGAATTAAGGAGGGAAGCGTCACCCCATCACTGATTTGGCTCCTTGGGGGGACGTCTGAGAAAATGTCACCCAAGGGGCGGGGAGGAAGAGACATCCACCTAGAGCTTCCTTAAAAAAAAAAAATTAAAGAAGAGACTTGAAGTGAAGAAACAGCGTTTGTCTCCTCACAGCCTGAGCCTTTGTTTTGTGGCTCCGAGGAGTATGTGGACTCTGAGCTAGTTACCGCACACAGCTAAGCAGGATCACTGTGTACAGAAAGCCAATTCAGTGTCTGTGGAGTTCTTTTGTAGTTTGCTGTGTGAAGGGGTTTTTCTGGTTTTGTTTTGAGTGTCATTTGCAATTCATTGTCTGTGTTTTCTGAGGTTGGTGTATTCAGCTGCATTGACCCTGGGTCCGGCACATTTAGCTCCTTGGATACACTCTTCTGACGTTACTGCTGACGCTGGGAAGACAAAAGCCGCTGAATATCTTTAGCAATAAAAAAAAAAAAGCTTTTGTTTCTATTTGTTGTTACTGAACACCTGACTCTAAAGAAAATCCCAGAGATAAAACTATATTTTCTAAGTTGGCACATGACATGGCCATATTTCACTCTGGATACTAAAATAGCTGTAAAAAGACTGAATCCTGTCTGTATTAAAAATTCAAAAGATAAGGGAGAGCTGGGGAACTGAAGGAAGCCATCCAGGAGGCAGCCAAAGGGCTGGGCTTGAGAGTCCCCTCTTCTCTTTGAAGATTGAACGAAGGTGGCTGTTCTGTGGAAAACTCATATTCTGCCCCATTTAATCATTCAGTGAATAGGAATGGATAATAGGTGAAAAACAGATTTAATATCATAGCTGTATCTTTTATTTATTTATTTATTTTTTGGAAATGAAGGACTCATTTACTTACATCCTAATTATATTTTCTGCAGTGTGGCAAATGCATGTCTTTGACCCAGTTTCACTGAATGTTGATTGCATTATTTTTGAGGAGAAATTAACTTCTCTTGCTTAGTACCAGCCCTTTCTGACAGCTTATAGAAATTGCACTCCGGATCTCAGAGTCCAACCGCTATCACTGGTGAGAAGCAGAGTAAATAAAACAGACCTTGATGATAGAGTAGGTGAAGAAAGAGGCAGTGGATGAGGAACCTTTCTCTCTCTCTCCCTTCCTCTCTCTGTTTCTCTCCCTCCCTCCCTCCCTCTTTCCTTCCCTCCTTCCCTTTCTTCTGTCTCTCTCTCTCTTTCTCTCTCTCTCTCTCTTAAACATCAGATTCATATTCTTTCTAACCTTTCCTTCTCCCAGCCAATCATCTCTTTCATCATCAAAGATTTTAAACTGAAGTGGGGGAGGAGAAGCAGTTCAGCAAATTACTAAGTACATCTTACAGAGTCGAGAGGATAGGACAGAGGGTCCCAAAAGTCTTAATGCAATCTGCTATTTAAGTTTTAATAAAGTCTTAAATTATAATAGCTTAAGATTGCACTAAGACCTTTGAGACATCCTGTATATGTTATATTCCTCACCTGTGTAGAACTCTTTCTGCAATGAAGAGAAAAGGTACCTATTTTTCTTAATGTTTTCTTTTAAGGACCAAAATTATTCATTAGGATTCAATGTTCAGTGGTGTGATTTTTTTTTCTGTATCCATTGTTTCCCTTATCCCTTTGTTTTAGTTTAAATCTGTTCATAGAAAATTTCCCATATTTCTCTGAATTCTTCATATCCATTATTTCTTATGACATGGGAACATTACACTACATTAATAAACTCCAGTTGGTTTTGCTATTGATGAGCATCTTCTTTTGTTTCTAATTTGTTAGTAACAAAACGTGGGGGAAAAGCTGCTTTGAATTTTTTTTTTTTTGTGCCAAAGCATCTTCTTTTTTACAATGAAGTGAATGAATGAAAGCTGGATTTTTTTTTAAACAACAGTAATAAGAGGTAGTGTTTATTTTTTTTAATTTTTAATTTTCCTTAGCTACATATAAAAACATTGTTTTGTTATATATGTACATTCATTTTTTTTTATAAATTTCCTTATGAGTCATGTTAGAAGAAGAAAATCAGAATAAAAGGGAAAAATCATAAAAAGAAAAAAAAACAGAAGAAAAAGGAAAAAAAAAAGTGAGCACAATATATGTTGATTTACATTCAGTCTGCATAGTTCTCTCTCTGGATGCAGATGCCATTTTCCATCCAAAGTTTATGGGGATTGCCTTGGATCACTGAACCCGAACCAAGTCTTTCATAGTTTGATCATCACACAATCTTGCTGTTATTGTGTACAGTGTATTCCTGGTTCTGCTTGTTTCACTCAGCATCAGTTCATGCAAGTCTCTCCAGGCCTCTCTGAAACCATCCTGCTGGTCGTTTCTTACAGAACAATAATATTCCATAACATTCATATGCCACAGTTTATTCAGCCACTCTCCAATTGAAGGGCATGTATTCAATTTCCAGTTTCTTGCCACCACAAAAAGGGCTGCCACAAACATCCTTGCACATGTGGGGCCCTTTCCTTCCTTTAAGATCTTTTTGGAATACAGACCCAATAATGGCATTAGAGCTAGGGTTTACATAGCACCTACCAAGTTCTTTGCTACATGCTTTACAAATGTATCAGTCTCATTGGATCTCCACATTAATCCTGTGAAGTGGATAGCATTATTAGTCCCTCCCCCTTTTTTGGAGACAGATTGTGACCTTTTCCCATCCAATTTCCTGCTGTGGCAGTGAATTGTCATTCAGCAATCACCACCTTGCTTAGCTTTCTGGTGTTCTGTTATTGTGTGCCAAGGATAGCTTCTTCCCTGGAGAAGGAGAAGACAAGTAGACATGGGTGAAACAGTGGGATCTGTAGGTATGGACACAGATGGGGGGGCGGAGCGAGAGACCGGCTCCTGTCTTCTCCCCTGCCTGCTTTGTGGGTTACTTAAAGGGCTCATAGCACCCTCAGCCTCAGTGATGAATGTACATCACTTCTCCCCTGCTAGGGGAATTGTACAGCCAAAGCAAGTGCTAGAGGAAGGAGGGAGAGAGGGAAAATGCGAATGAGAGAATGGTGGAGTCCTTATTGTCATGTCAGCCTCCCCTTTTCCTTCCTTCTGCTTCTGAAAGGAGTTGCTCTTAACCCTTCTCTGATCCCATGGGCAGGGAGAGTGACAAGCTCCCCCTCGGACTCACGTAACTTGTTAGTGCCCTTGCCCGGTCCTCAGCCTGTCCGTGCTGTCTGGGCTGTGATTGGATGCCCCTGCTCCCCCAGGAAAGAGCTCCCTAAGCATGGGCCTGCTCTGGGCTTGGTGGCCTTCCGTGCAGGAAACACTTCCATTATGTTTCTTGTTCTCACCAGGCTGAATCCCACAAGGTGGATTGACTTAGTGCATAAAGTTCTAGACGGATGTTGGTTATTTGTGTGATCTTGGGCAAGGCACCCAGCCTCTTGTGCTTCTGATAATCCGATTTGTTTATTTAGTCCTAGACTGGTTGTGATCCACATTAAAGACAGCCTTGTCATGGAGGCACCATTTTTATCCCCATTCTACAGATGAAGAAACTGAGGCTGAGTGGTTAACTAAATTTCCCCAGAAATTAATTAGAAATGTGATTTGCTCTTCCTGATTGCTAGTCCACTTGACCAATCTGGGCACTCCTCTGCCAGGAGTTCCCTATGCTGGTGTCCTTGGTATACCGGACCTAAAGTGAATACACAAACTTTTTTAAATTATCTGGGGAGTTTGGAGGAGAAAGTGGGCTTACCTATCAACATTCCAAGAGCTCCAGGCATAATGTGCTCAGTTATTGATGTTCTCCATATCATTGATATTACATCATCCTTCTATGAACTAACTCTGCCTTCTGATTCTGAATCCTTAGATGATAGCTGTTCTAGAATAACTCACCCATTGAAGTGGCAGCTTGCTTTTCATGATTGTTAACATTTACAAAATTGTGGGAAAGCATTTTTTACACATTTAAATAATAAGTAAGAAGGTCTCAGGAGGGGCAGATGTAGAAGTACATTTCTTTAAAGCCCAGTTCTATTGAAGTGGAATTAATGGGAGTCAGAAATTGCATTGATAAACTATTTTTTAACTTTCAACAAATGCTTAATCTTTTTTTTTAAAGCTTCCCAAGTTAAAAGACTTGAATGATATGATGGGATCATAAACACAAAACATTTGTCTTAACTCTTTTTAGTATTTGGTTTGGTCAGTGATCCCTTGGCATGATTAAAAACCGTGATCACACCAGATGAGGTAGCACAATTTATAGTGGGATCCAGTCGCTGTGGCCTTGGTTTAGCTGCTCAGCCATTTATGTTTCCCCGTCACTTAGCGATGCCCTTCTGGGGATTCAGAAGACATTTTTGGCAGCCTGGTGGGACATTGCCTGCATCCTCGTCTCAAGCTGGGGAAGGGCTCACAATTGGAGGTGAAATCTGCACATAAATTTTCCATGATCCTACGTAAAAGGACACACTTATTGTGAGTGAACTTTTACCACAGGCCTCACAGCAGTAATTCTGTTCCTACACAATGAAGGTTTCATTGCCACATTGGATCCTACCCTTTGTGAGGCCATATCAACATGCATTAATGGGTGATTGATAGAGCAAACTCCGTAAGCCTCAGGTGGCTCTGGGTTTTCAGAGCGGCCTTAGAGATTTAGCCAGAGGTGCTGGAATAAATCCATGCGGTTGGGAGGACTACCATGGAATTCCTAACAGCTTTCAGAGATCTGATAGTGTCTTTACAAAGATAATCTGTTATTCTCCTCAGTGCGATTTTCTTCTTCCAGAATCAGAACTAGCATTAACAGCTACGCTAATTCCTCTGTGTGTAGAACTTAGAGATTCTGCATATTAAGTCAGGAGGAGCTACGATACGTAACTTCAGTGTCTCTCAACAATCAACAAATATTAATTTGTGGAAGTAAAATTAAGTATTAATGTAGGGTCCCTGTATCTGTGCTGAAAGAACATAAATGAGATTCCAGTTTACACAGGCACTAGTCATTATTTCTTTTCTGATCTTTAGCATACTTGCCTTTTCTTGTTGGCCGTTTGGAACAAAAACATTTCAGCTCCTAATCCAGAACCATCTGATGAGTCTTGAAATTTTGAATTCTTCTGGATTACCTGGAATATTTATTGTGTCTCTAGGCAGGAATTTAGGCTCCTTTCTTTAAGCTCCTTGGGCTTAGAATAAAGTGTTTTTACTTAAGCAGCTAATCTGTCAGAGGGGAGAAGAAAAGAGGCAACCACAGAGGTGGGGTTCCTTGGCCAATAGCCTTTGCTCTCACTCTGCCCAGGACCACCATCAATTAGCACCAGCAGGAAGGGCTGAGAGCTAAGATGGGAAAGAACCTTAAGCTTTTCATTCTTAGGGGGTTCTCCAAAAGTCCCATAACTTGGAGAAGCTTCGGAGAGAACCCAGTGAACTGTGCTCCATGCTGGTTTGCTTCTTGTTATTCAATACTAGACATTGAAATAGATATTTAGACTTCTTTCCTTCTGGATTTCCTTCTATTTCTTCATTATAGTCCTTCTGCCCTCTCCTGGTTATACCATTTCTATGTTTGTTTATTCTTTTTAAAAGATCATTGTATATTTATCTATTTTTGCCAATTCTCAAGATACTACTAGACAGTTCTAATGAATTAAAGATTTGGGCTTCTCAACTTTTAAATATTATTGAACAGAATATATTATTGGCTTTATAAACTAGATTTTAACATTTATATTTGTGAATGTTTTCTAATCTTTGCAATGGCCTTTTCCAGCTGCCTTTCTTCCCCACCCCTCAGGCTTAAAATGATACCTTCCTTCCTTGAATTCACTCTTACACCACTTTTTTTTTTTTTTTAACCTGTCTTGAGGACAAGGATGAAATCTCTAGAGACTTTAGCACCTAGCACAGATGTCATGCATTTTTAATCTCTACTTATTACTGTCCAGTTATTTCAAATAAGTGATTTTTCTTTTTTCTTTTTTTTTTTCTTCCTCCATTACCAATAAAGGTACTATTGGATATAATCAACGGAACAGAATTGATACTCTCATGTACCTACTGGCCTATCCACAAAAGCCTATGGTAAAAACAAAAACCATCGAGCTGATAGAATTTGAGAAACTCCCAGCTGGGCAGAACGCCACGGTTGCCGTGATGAGCTACAGCGGCTACGATATTGAAGATGCCTTAGTCCTCAACAAGGCCTCCTTGGACAGAGGTAAGGACAGGCTTGGTGAGGGAGGCCAGGAGAACATGGCTGCACACACACACAGAGCCTGGGGGTGCCTTCATTCTCGAGTGCTCTGAGACAGCACAGTAGACTGGGAAGGGTGCTGGAGTGGGTGAGAAGCCAGAAGACCCAGGTCTAGCTCAGTGCCTTCTCAGGCCTTGGCATGCCCGTCTCTGAATCTGTAAAACGGTCCCACCTGCTTGCCCAGGCTGCGTTAGATAAATAGCCTGGGAAAAATGGCTTCAGCCAGTGCAAAGTTGTTAAGCATGAGGAATATTTGGTGCATCAGTGGTTTGAAGTTAAGCAGGTGTCATTACCTCATAGGTGACTTTCTGTTACCCAAACACAAATCCTGTTTAGGAGTAGGGTTTTCTACTTACTTTAGATATAATGGATTGCTAGAGCAGGGAGCAGAAACTTTCACACCAGTGGTAACTCTTAATGTTACCATCACATCACAAGAGACGTCTCAGATCAGCCTCTCTCTGGGAGATGAAATAAACAGTTTTGCCATCACTGGCCTTAAAATCAGCCTTGTTTGTTGTGACTATAAACCTGCTGACTGAGGCCCTGGTGATATGTGGGCTTGAAAGGTCATAGATTTGAAGGAGGAACTTGTGCATTGTTCAGCACATCATCCCAATAATACACGATAACCTTCTTTAACAAGATGATAAACAACGGGAACAACAGTAACAATGAGGGAATTCTTTTCTCTAAATTGGTGGAGAGCTGAATTTTTATAAGTAGAACAACGAGCGGCAGTGAGCCACCTGAAATGAGAACGGATTTCTTTATTCCTGGTCCCTCACTGCCGCCCCCCTTCCTTGGCATTGCCCACTAGGCTTTCCCCACCCTCCTGCTAGTTGCTAGGCAGCAATCACAGTACTCCTAGACATGTGTCTTTGGCATTAATGTCGGCTGCACTTAATTTATGCTGCTTTTTCTCCCCAAACGACAACAGCCATGCTTTAAAACTAGATGTTTTCCTTTCTGATTAACTGGTAACGTTTATATGGAAACCTGAAGACTTTGCGATGTCTGTCAGAAACTCTGCAATGCCTTTTAATGATCCGAGTTTGCTGCCTCTGACTTTACAGCAACCACCTGTGAATAAAAGGGCAAGTTACACATGGGAGAAGAGAATCCTGTATTGACACAAATTATATTACGCTGGTGTCTCCTTCTCCTAATTACAATTGCAAGCCATTGGAAGCTCCTGTAACGCTTTCCTAAGGAGCCAGAGGTGCTATCTGAGCCTGGTACTGCCAGGGCAATAGTGTCCTGGGGCTGCTGTGGAGGAAAGCAAAGAGTAAGGTGACATGAAGATCTTCAATGTTCAGTAGCCCACCCTTGATCACTTGTGTCTTTCGGTTACTAGTTACTTCAGATTTGTTAAATCTAATAGTGTGGGGACTACTTAGATACTTGCTTTCATTTTAGCCTTTCTTAAACCAGATCCCCAAGTTTTCCAGAGAAGTTGGACTTTAGATAAGTACATTGAAAATTGACATGTATTATATTAGTTATAAAGCTCATTTCTAATGAGCTTTTCCTATTTAATTTTTTCTGAGATGTTAGTATATCTTGAAAAGGTCTTTCTCCAGTTGATAGATTATAGGAGTCAAAGCACTGTCTATCTCCATTTTAGCCTTCAACATATAGTATGCCTCATAGGAAGTGGGCACTCAATAAATGTTTATTGAAATAAGTTGAGTTACAGAGTGTATCAGGTTAAAAGTAAGTTTGGCAAACGAATAAACAGCCTGGACTTGCAGCTCTGGAACCTTGTGTCTTGAGCAGCTGCTTTTTGGGAGAAGATGTTCTTGATGAATCTAGTTGGAGCCAATAGTCATGTCTTTTGCTCTCCAGATATTTCAAGTTCACCTTGTTATTTATCCTGGTTAGTCTTTGGACAGTCAGTTGGTCTCATTTTCTGATCATTTATTAACTAAAACTTGGTATCTCTTAAGCAGAAGAATATACTTTAAATAACAGGTGATTGCTGGCGTCCTCTGCCCCTTTTCCCTCACTGTGAAAGGGAAAAGTGGGTCTGCATAAGGCCTCTTGCAGATGGTTATAGTGCCCTGTTGGCACCTGGCAGCCAGCCTGCAGAGAGGAGCCTTTCCCACGGGCCTGCCTGGCCTGGCCACCCCTTGCTGAGCTGGGGCTTCCTCAGGCCTTCTCAGGGTGCAGCCTCCAGGACTTGTGCCTGTGGGCAGAGATGAGGAAGGAGGCCATTTTTGTGAAAGAAATCACTGGGGTTGGGGATGCCTAGAAAAGGAGGAGTCCCCAAGGAGCAGCCCAAGGCCCGCTGCCCTGCATCCTGGGAACGCCAGGCGATGCAAAGCAAGACACCTGGTGTGGGGGCTTTACGATGGTGAGGGGATGTATGTGGAGACTCGGCCAAGCAGTGACATGCTGGGATTTCTGGCCCAGCCTCCCTGGGGTAAGGGCTCATCATGGCAGGCCAGGTTCTGGAACGCAGGGACGGATGATTGAGTGCTTGTTAGGCGTAAAGCGCCATGCGGAGCGCTGCGTGCATGCAGGGTACAGGCCTGCCCTCAGAGTGCCCAAGGCTTAGGTGGCAAACAATTTCATCTCCCAAAGGACTCCCAGAGAAACTGGCTTTGAGTGTATAGGAGTGGGAGGGTAGAGTTTCCTCTGCCTCTCTGGGACAGAAAAAGCCCTGCCCAGGCACGAGCACACTTCCTCCAAGGGGGGATGGGGCTGTGCCGAGAGGCCCCCGCCTGGGGGCCCTGGGGGGGAGCCCTGGACTCCAGCCTCTGGCTTGGGAGCGGGCCAGTTTGCAGGATGTGCGCTGGGTGCCAGGGGGGAAACGCTGTGACAGGATCTGGTGCAACCCAAAGGCCACTTGTCCTCTCATGCCCGTCCCATCCCGTGGCCAGGGTGCCCATCGCCTGCGGCCGCGTCACAAGCCAGGGTTTCCTGTGAGGGCGGCCTGAAAGGCAGTTCTCGCCTCTAACCGGGTTTCATTCCAGGCTTTGGACGATGCCTCGTGTATAAGAACGCCAAGTGCACGTTGAAGCGATACACCAACCAAACTTTCGATAAAGTGATGGGGCCGATGCTGGACGCAGCGACGAGGAAACCCATCTGGCGCCACGAAATTTTAGATGCTGACGGCATTTGCTCTCCAGGTCAGAGGCATTTTGCAAGTGCTTTTTCTCGTGAATGCTGGCAGGGGAATTAGGCCCCCACAGTCTGGGTCCGAGGCAAAACCACGCCGGGCTGCCCTTCTGCTTCCTCTTCGATTGAAGGCAAATCACTTAACCTTTCAGGCCCCATGGAGGAAATGTTTCTGTCCCAGGAGGCCCTGGGTCCAGGCCTCGCCCCCACTCACACTCCCCCAGTGAAAAAGGGCATATTCTGTCCCGCCTGCCTGCTCCGTTTTAATTAGAGATTCCCTGGGGGACGGGGCGGGGGGGCTGTCAGGACAGGGAGGACAAATGCTTGGAAATGAACTTCTCTGTGAAGAGGTACGCTTGAATAGATGGAGAGTATGTCTTGAGACCTCTTTAAAACATTAAATATTAGGATTTCTGATGTGACATATGTTAACCACATCAGATTCCAATGGCATGTGACTGCTTCATGATTTGAAGGTTGGGCTGGAAGCTTCCTTCCAGCTCTCCGGTCTGTGGCTGTGGCAAATCCATCATGTTGTAATGACCAGCCTCGTAACAGCGAAAAGCAGCCCTGGCCTGGGACTGGAACACTGCAGAGAGGCTCTTTGCAGGCTCTGCTCCTGCTGAGGGGGCTGCAGAGGGAGCTTGTCTTCCCAGAGGACCCATTTCAGCATCAAGCACACACGTGTGATTAATAAATGCTCCCTCCATAAAGAAAGAGAATAAGTGATCTTGGTCTGAAAGTAAAAGTGAGATTAACTGGTAGAAGAAAATGATTTTCTTTTACTAATAGTCTCTAAGTTGATTACTCTCATTCACTTTCAGGTTTAAAATGTGGTGCTGCCTTCCTTCACGGAAGTGTGGCTCTTTTTCAGTTGTTTTCACTCATGTCTCCCTCTTCATGACCCCATTTTCTCATTGTTGGGAGTTTTGGTTTTTGTTTCTTGGCAAAGATACTGGAGTTTGCCATTTCCTTCTCCTGCTCATTTTACAAATGGGAAACTGAGGCAAACAGGGTGAAGTGACTTGCCCAGGGTCACACAGCTAGGAAGTGTCTGAGTCAGGATTTGAACTCAGGAAGAGGAGGAGTCCGGACTCCAGCACTGACACTCTATCCGCTGCACCACCTGAGTGATCTTAAAACTACTACACTGGGGGTGAGCTCCTGTGTCAGGTGATAATAAGCATGGCCCCTTGGAGGAGGATCCACTTGTTGGGAATCCAATCAGAACGTCCTGTTTTAGGGACTCGGCACTTTCCGGAAGATGATGTGGAAATCTAATGTTGTTTGGGTTGTTTTTTAGGGGAGAAAGTGGAAAACAAGCAGGTGCTTGTGAACAAATCGATGCCGACAGTCACCCAGATTCCCCTGGAGGGGAGCAGCGTGCCTCAGCAGCCACAGTATAAAGATGTCCCCATCACGTAGGTATCTGTGCCACTGGCTTGGCAAGGGCTGGAGGAAGGAAGGAGAAGGCCGGAGAAAACCTCAAGCCCCAAGGGCTCACTCTGCCCTCTGCTGGGCTGCTGGATGTCTGGTCCCTGCCCTCAGGCACTGGTCAGGGGAGGCCACCTCCCCCCTCTCCACCCCCTACCCCCCACCCCATGCTGAGTCCCTAGTGGATGCTTAAGCCCCAGGGCCACCTAGGGCCCAAGGGAGGGGAGGAGGAGGAGGGCTGTCCGAGCTGGGCTGTAGAGGATGAGCAGGCTTCTGGTGGAAAAATGAAACTAGAGTTACATGTTGGCTCTGTCACTAATTCGCTGTGTTCTTTGGGAAATCATTTTTTATGGAGGAGTTTGTTGTAGTTGAGGCTATCATTCTTAGGGTAAAGTGAAATTTACCATTTAATAAAACAACCAATTTGCAGGATTTAATTCTATGTTACGTGTTTGTAGGGATGCATACGTTGGGACCCACATAGGCACAACACTTAGCACATAGTAAGCATTTAATAAGTACTTCTCCATGGAGGACTGATTACCGCCCTTGGGACACAGTGTCTGTAACTAAAGAAATAATGGTGTGCTAATGATGTTCAGCCCTACACTCTTTTTTGTGGCTTAGATTTTGAGTTGCTTATATGTCAGGGGAGACATTTTGAGATGACGTCTCTTTACCGAAGTTGAAACAAAGACAGGACTTGAGACTGACACAAAAAAGAACCTCCTGGGCCATCTAAAAGTCAGAAGGCCATGCTACCTTTGACTCCAGAGTTAGGTTACTGGAAAGCTGCTGCCCCCCACAAAGGGATCAAGTAAGGTCCCAGAACAGTCATGGGGGAGAATGAAGTCTGGCTCAGCGCTTCTTTGGGAGAGGCCATGGAGCCTCAGAGACAAAGGGCCAGGGCCGCTGCACTGGTACGAGGTGGTGTGATGGCAGCTTGATGGAAGGGAAGGGTTCTCCTTGGTGCTCAGGAAGGGCAGCCCAAGAAAACGTTTCATTTCTCTCTTTCCCTTAGCTACAAAGGGGCTACAGATTCCTACATTGAAAAAGTCATGATATCCTCCAATGCAGAGGATGCTTTTCTCATCAAAATGCTGTTAAGACAGACGAGACGGCCAGAAATTGGAGACAAATTCAGTAGTCGCCATGGTCAGAAAGGTAAATTGCATTTTTTTTTTTAAACTTTCAAAATGAACTTGTTGAAAATAGGTATACACCTACCTTTGTAAATACTTTTATACCTGTCTTCTTTAAAAGTTTTTTAGTCATTTATTTTATTATGGAAAAGATGTGTTGCTAGTTCTCACGTCCACCTTTTTCTAAGACTGAACGGGGTGACGGCTGCATGCTCTGGAATTGCTTTTACACCCAGGATCGCCGTAGCCCTGGGCGGTGCGTGGTGTGCTCTGGGTGTTGCAGGCCTTGGGGGCTGTTGCCCAGGAAGGACTGTTCCTGGTTATCCTTGTCACCCAGAAGAATGACCTCTTTCCCCTCCTCGGGCCCTCCCTTAACACGTGGCTAGAGTTCTCACGCCGGACTTGAGTTTTCTGACTCAGGTCTCTCCCTTCCTCCCTGTCCCAGCCCATCTTGTTCTGTCACAGAGCGTCGCCGTGACGCCTGCATCGACGCCTCCTCAGGCCCCCTTCCTCCTTGGAGCAAGCCCAAGGGCCATAACCTAAGCCCCCAGCCTCCATTGTAGGCACTGACAGTTGACTCCCAAAGGAGCAAGGAGTGGGAGCGGCTTCCTAGACAGGACCTGGGAAGAAGCTGCTGCCATGTGACTGCTTGCAGGCGGTGCAACGGGCGCTTGTCTCGGGCACACATGCCAGGCAGCCTGTGCTGGGCGCCACAGCACCCTCCCCCCCACTTCCCCCGGGGCTCCTTCAGGGCATTAGACGCTTCTCACAGGGAAGGGCCGCTCAGTCCGTCAGCACTTATGTGTTCTGGTCTGGCCTGGGGCAGAGAGGGCTGCCCCGGAGAGCACCTGTTCTCGTGGGGAAAGCGGGAGCTGGTCAGGCAGGGATGGGCAGGAGATGGAAGGCCGTCTGTGCAGCACCAGCTCCTTCCCCCCGCCGCACCCTGACCCAGGCCCAGCAAAGGCCCCACAGGATGGCCTCGCCGTGCTTCTGCTGGGCCCGGGCAGGGAGGAGGGCACGTCATCAGGCCGTCCCCGCTTTCCCCATCTTGCAGAGAATCTCTGCTGGAACAGAATCACAGACAGATTTTGGTTTGGGGGAGGGCGACTGGCACATCTCTGTGGAACCGGATGAAGGGCGTTCTCTTGAGTTTTGGTGACCTTTCACTTGTGCTAAGGAGTTTGTCTTTGGAGTTTTCCTTTTCCAGATGGCTTTTAATCCAAGAGTAAAAATCCTCTGATTAATCTGGATTCCCTTGTTTGTCCTCCATGACAACTTCATCAAATTTATTGGAAGGGCTAACAAGGCAGGTAACAGAGCTTTTGTGAAATAGGAACGGATGCACACCCGGCCTCCAATTTAGATGTGCCCTTTTAAGTTACATAGAAAGCTTGACTGCTTTACAAAACCCCAGTTCTCTCCAGCCTTGTCTCTCCTTCTAATTTTGACTACAGGAATCCTACAGTAGTAGCATTCTGGGAATGTTTTTCATATTCTGTTTTAACACTACAGCTTTTAGAGTTGTAACTAAAATTATTTAAAAGTAAACTAAAGAAAGGCAATAATATTTTGTCTATCCCTCCCCCCAAAAAATTTAATGATCTTACGATGGAGTTAAAACTCATTTGAGTCTTTGTTTTTCTTTTAAAAAAAATTTTTTTTCTTTATTATGAACTCATTTCAGATGAAATAGTATAAGAGTTTTTTGGGAGAGGCTCTAATTTTTCTGGCACAATAGACTAGAATACAGTAGTACTACTGATGGATGTGAGACTGTTGGGAAAGGCAGAAAAGTGATAAGTTCAGTTAATGGACATGTTGTTTAAGAGAATAGTGGAACATCTATAATCATTTGGGAAGAATGCTTTTATAATGAGAATGTATATTTTATAATGAGCAACAGGAATATAATTTTGGTAGAAAACATTGATTAAAATCAAGTGTTCCTGGTGTGATATTTGAATTAAATTCCCCAACTAGTGATTTAAGTAATAATTTAAGTCGGTGGTCTCCAACTTTTTAAATTACAATTCCCATCTGTAAAAATTTTTGAGTTTGATGTACTTCCAATATGCATATACTTACTCATTCTTAAATTATTCACCGTACTAATAATTATATGTATTATAAAACCTATACAAAATGGGAATTTTAGAGGATGAAATAAAGAAGAAATAAATTTGATCTTAAAGTTGTGGGAAACACTGAGTTGAATAAGTAAGAGAATAACATGGTCAGAAAATTACCTTATCAGTTGTGGCAAGGATGGATAGGAGAGGGAGGATACATCGAGTCAGAGAAACCAAGTAGGCAACTCTTTTATGTTCCCGGGCATGAAATGACAAGGGCTGAACAGTGATGACTATTTGAGTAGAAAGAAAGGGACAGAAGTAAAAGACTTCATTTCCATCTACGAAAGATGTAGTTAACGCATAGAATCTGTAGAGTGAAAGGTAAGGTAAGAGTTAAGCTAGTCTCAAGGCCTGGAGGGAAGGTGATGTCCTCGCAGAAGTGGGGAGACTTAAGAGAACCAGGTTTGGGAGGGAGGCTCATGGTGACTGTTGTGGGTGTCCTGAATTTGAGATTCCTCCAGGGTATCAGCTCTAGATGTCCCAAAGGCAGATGGTGATCCAGGAGGAAGGTTAGGGTGGGTAGATAGCTACGTAGTTCTTGGAGTTAGCTACATCAAGATGGTGGTGATTATGCCCATGGAAGTGGATGAGGTTACCTAGTGAAGGTATGCAGAGGGAAGAGAATAGGGCCTGCACCCCAGCTTTGGGGGACAACCCACACTTGGGAGGGCTGAGGTAGATGATGATTCAGCCAAGAGAACTGAGAAGGAGGGGTCCTATGGCATGGAGGCACCCCAGGAATAACAAGATGGTGGTCTCCCCACGACCTTTCAGACCTTTCCACAGCAGAAATAAAGCACCTTCGGCTGTTCCATAGTCTAGGACACCAAGATCCAAAAGAAGATAAGGAACAAGTCCCCAAGCCCAGAAATTGGGGTTTACTGAGCCTGAGCTCATGCAGCAGCCTTCTCTACCCCAAGGCTGCACTAGCAGACTCAAGGACACAACTCAGGCTTACATCCAGACTCACCCCAACACCCTGAGTCTTCCCTATCACTCCCTCTTGGAGCTCCAGGTCTCAACAACCAGCTTGGCTATTGTCATAGTCTGGGGGCCAGAACCTGGAAGCACCAGTCCTGGTGGCAGGGAAATCAGCCTCTACCAGTGCCATGAAAGGCAGACTCTGGACTGTCCTCATGGCCAAGAGCTAAAGACCACCAGATAAGGACATTGTACACACAGTAGTCTGTGCAGCACTCTGTCAAGCCTCAAGATAAAGCACAGCATCCGTCTAGGGCCAGTTCTTCCCCCTCACCCCCACCCCAGAAGTCATGTAGGACAAAGACCCAGGGAAAAGACCTTGAACCCCCAAAAATAAATCAACAGGAAAAATAGTAACAGAAAAAAATTGGGCCTGTTGTATGAAGAATACAGAGAAAAGAAAGAGACCAGGTGATTAAAGGAGTCATGAATTGAGAATAAGGAGCCAGAGTAAACAGAAAGAGAAAATGAAAAAAAAAAAATCCTTTTGGAAAGGAGCACCAAAAAATGGGGGGAAAACATCTAATGATAAAGAATAGCTGATGAGAGAATCTATCTCACTGAGAAGAAAAAAGAGGGGGAAAAATTCTATAACCAGATAAAAGCAGGAGGAGGCAATTAATAAACAAAACCCTCAAGGGAAAGAGATGACAAATGAAAAGAGGGGCTTTAGAGAAGAGAAGAAAGCCAATGGGAATAGGGCAACTTTAAAAAAAAAAAGTGTAAAGTAACCAGAGGAACATAATAGCAGAAGAGAGAAAAAAAAAATTATTAACTGAAAAAAGCCCCAATTTTAGGGAGAGGAAAAATATAAAATTCATAACTAGATGTGAATAGATTAAAGAATCCAGTAAATGAAATTTTTTAAAACATTAAAAATATTTCTTACAAAAAATAACACTTTAAAAAGCCCAGTCATATACAAGATAAAAGTAAAAAAAAAAAAATTCTATGTATAAAATGAATTTGTTCTTTTTTCTTTATTAAAGTCTTTTTTTAATTTTCAAAACATATGCCCAGATAATTTTTCAACACTGACCCTTGCAAAGCCTTGTGTTCCATTTTTTCCATCCCTTCCTCTCACCCTCTCCCCTAGATGGCAAGTAATCCAATATATGTTAAACATGGTAAAAAAAAAAAATATAAGGGGCAGCTAGGTGGTACAGTGGATAGAGCACCAGCCCTGAAGTCAGAAGGACCTGAGTTCAAATTTGACCTCAGACACTTAACATTTCCTAGCTGTGTGACTCTGGGCAAGTCACTTGACCCCAATTGCCTCAGCAAAATATATATATATGTTAAATCTAATATATGCATACATATTTATACAATTATCTTGCTGCACAAGAAAAAACAAATCAAAAAAGGAAAAAAATGAGAAAGAAAACAAAATGCAAGCAAGCAACAACAACAAAAAAAGTGAAGATGCTGTGTTGTGATCCACACCTCAGTTCCTACAGTCCTCTCTCTGGGTGTAGATGGCTCTCCATCACAGGATCATTGGAACTGGCCTCAATCACTTCATTTTTGAAAAGAACCACATCCATCAGAATTGATCATCATATATTCTTGTTGTTGCCATGTATAATGATCTCCTGGTTCTGCTCATTTTACTTAGCATCAGTTCATGTAAGTCTCTCCAGGCCTCTCTGAAGTCATCCTACTGATAGTTTCTTATAGAACAATAATATTCCATAACATTCATATACCATAACTTATTCAGCCATTTTCGAACTGATGCGCATCCATTCAGTTTCCAGTTTCTTGCCACTGCAAAAAGGGCTGCCACAAACATCAAATGAATTTTTTTAAAAAGGCATTGCCACCATATTATCAGATGAAACAAAAACATTCAAAAAAATAGATATAAACAAAGAAATTGTATTATGTTGAAAGGAACCATAGAGAACAAATCAATATCAGTAATAAAACCATGTGTTCCAAATGCTTTAACATCCAAATTGATAAAGAAAACATTATCTGAGTTTCCAAGAAGACCGAGGTAGTTAACACAATAGTGATAGGAAACTTCAATATCCTTATGTCAATTTTGGATAAGTCTTAACAGAAAGATAAGAGGGAAATATGGAATTAAAAAAATTTCTAGAGAAACTAGAGTTAAAAAACTTGTTATCTTCCAAATGGAGCTTTTACAAAAATTGACCATGGAGTAGGGTACAGGGATATTGCAAACAAACATTAAAAAGCAAGAAAATGATAATGATGAAATAATATTCCAAAATTTCTGGGATGCTGCTAAAGCAGTCCTTAGGGAAAATCATATCCTTACAATCCATACATCAAGAAAATAGAAAAAAGAGAAAACTAATGAACTGAA
The DNA here is from genome assembly GCA_023553655.1 of Myrmecobius fasciatus. NCBI lineage: Eukaryota > Metazoa > Chordata > Mammalia > Dasyuromorphia > Myrmecobiidae > Myrmecobius > Myrmecobius fasciatus. The sequence continues at coordinate 133,142 of JAJPUD010000493.1, forward strand.
TATGCATTTTAAAAGTTAGAAAATCAGTAACAGAGAAAAATGGAAGGACAACCCAGGGAATACAGAGTATGGAAGCAGAATGATGGGGTGATAAAAAAGTCTCAAGTGAGTCAAGAACAGTGAGGAATTGAGAAAAGATGATCAGATTTGATGATTAAGATGGATAACTTTGAAGAAAGTGCTTTCAATTGAGTGAGTAATAAATAATAATGAAGTTGAGAACTTGGGAACCTGAAATAGTAATAGCAATAATGATAATAATTAGCATTTACCTAGCACATTGTCTAATCTGATTTTCACAGTCACTCTGTGAAATGGGTGCCCATGGTCATGACATCAGGGGCAGGACTTGAACTCTCATCCTGACTCCTCTTCCCTGCTGTCTCCCAAGCTATTATTATTTGTTGTGTTGCAATTGGAGTACCAGTGTCCATCAGGCCAAGAGACAACTGGTAATAGAGGACTGGGGAGGTACAGGGCTAAAAAGAGGGATTTTGAGGTCATTTTCATAGGCAGACAAGTCCCAAACCAGAAAGCTTTTTTGTACATTGACCAGTGGTTACTTTGAAGCATTCAGCCTGTTTACTTCACGTAGCCACACCAATAAGCCTGTGGACCAGAACCCTGACAAGATACCCAAGGCATTGCGTATTAGTGGACCACACTGTCCTTTTCGCTATTTGTTCATATGTGCATACCAGACACAAGACAAAACATGGGCCATGGGGAATCAAATTAGTGTTGCCTCCTTAATTGTAGGATACTTTAGTGAGGGGTGTTCACTCTGTTGTGGAAATACCTTCAGATTGCCACCTTCCCCTCGCTGGCTTAAAAGGATCTACATTTTGAGCTCGTGCTCACTTTTTTCTTAAAGCTTGTTTCATATTCTTATTATTAGTCCTTGTCCCTCTGCTCTGCCTGGTCCCCTGGACTTCCTGATTAAGTCCTTCTACTTAAAAATATAACTTAAAACTGTTATCAGAGATCCCTTTTGAATGCCAAGGCAGTGACAATTGTATTGCTTATTTTCCATATACCTCACTCTAATCCCTCCAAGTGTTAACAACATGAAAAAAGAATTATGATTACAAAAACTGTATTTTGTTATTAACTCACAACCATTGGCTGGGTGGCAAGATAATCTATAGATACGTGAAGCAATAGGAAGGGGAATCTAAGCAGAGAATTGCATATATATATGAAAGAGTATTGATGCCTGTAAAAGTCATTTAAAAAAAAAAAACTTTAGGAAAAAGACTGAAGATGACAGATTGAGTTGGGTTAACTGCAGCAAGAGAATAAATAGCAATTAGTTGGGAATCAACTAGTGTAATCCTTGGGCCGGGAAAGAGAGCGAAAGTGTTTTATCAGAAGCTGTTTGAAAGTGAGGGGAGAGACAATAGAGCAGTATCACCTTCTGTGACCCTGCAATGGAGGAGCATTGATCCAGGAGCTGAGGGATGAGGAAAAGCATTTCTATAAAGAACCCAGCAGAAGCCATCAGACAGAGTGGGTCGGAGCAGCAGATCAGGGTCCAGCCCCAGGCTGAACACAGCCCACTTTTCAAATGGGAACTTCAGGAAGCTACTTGTCATTCTTTAAATCTTCTAAGGAGATTCAGGGGGTTCTTAGAACCTCGATTCTTCTTGCCTTCTCTGAGTTCACTTCTGTAACTCAGGAGTAAATGTGTGATCAGCTGTTGGAGGGGGGGCAGGACATTGATCCAGATTCTCAAGCAAATCATCTTTTAGAAGCTGCAAAACACAGGTAAAGGCCAATTACCTGGTCCTCTGGCCAGGGAGGTGCACACTAAACAGCCCCACCCTAGAAAGCAGCCCTCGATGCTTTAGGTTGCTCCTTCTCTCTTTTTGCTTGATTTCGTTTGGAAAGATGGGTGACGGCACTCTGAGATGTTGATTCCCTCCGATTTTCCATCCAGGCTTTTGAATGCTTTAGAAGGGAGATGTGACTTAACAGAGGGAGAGCATGGGAGGGTGAGGCTGCTGGGTCCTTGGGGCTCTCCCTTCCTTCCTTTCCCCAGCCGAATTTGAGTTCTAGAGTTCTAAAGTCTATTCCAAGGGAATAGGGATGATCCTTGGCATATCATAAGAGATAAAATTAGGTAGAAGTGGATTCTTCTGTTAGGGTGGAAGCCATTTGATCCTCTCACACTTTGCTGTATGTTCTAGAGGTAGAGAAGGTATCCAAGAGAAAAGGATATTTCGTTTCACTAGTTGCTGGTGTTCTTTAGTTAGAAGGTAAACAGACTTTTTACTTTACTTTTTTCTTAAATTCTGTGGCTGAAATTATCAATTGACCCAAAGAATGAAGAGGAAGAACCCAAAGAAAGTTTCATCTGCCTGCCAGGCAAGCCAAATTATTATATTTCCACATTTTCTCTGCTGAAGGGGCAATGAGAAAGGGACTCCTTTGATGTGAGAAAGGAGAAAAAGCAATATATCACTTCTGAAAGAACATTTCTTAGTCTCTCATGTGAAAAAGGATTAACACCTCCAACAAAGGTCCTGCAGGTCACAGAACTAAGAAGCGGGCTGAGCAGTATCCCTAAGGAGAAAAAAAAAACTGTATTTAAGTTTGATTGTTGGGACCCAGAAGCTTTTTAATTGCTGCAGACCTGAGATAATGGTTTAAAACTTTTTGCAGTATCCACACTTAAACTCTTTAAGAAAAGGAAACTTGTTCAAATTGAATAAAGGCAGCGTTTTTGTTTTTTTTTTTGTTTTTTTTTGTAAATGAATTCTTAATTCTCATCAAAATAACCGTTTCTTCCTGGGATGATTCAGTCCATCAAACTTCAACTAACACATTGTTTTGCTCTTTTGGGATCTTCTTGATCAAGGAAAATTCTATTTCCTGGTTTCTTCTGATTCACACCAGGGGACAGTACTTAAAAAACTTCTTTATTAATTTTCCTCCCCCCTCAAAAAATTTATTTTTGGATGGATTGGCCAGGAAGAAGAAAAAAACCTGCTTCTCTTAGCTGGAAAAAAAATTTTTTTCATAGAGTTGTTGTCATCAAGAAAGCATGTTGTGAATCTTGGAGAAATTATTATGGAAAGGAAGAAATAAGACCTAATGTGTAGAAAGTGCTCCAGGCCTCTGTTTTTTTGTTTTTCTTTTTTATATCTGGAAGTCTCTAAAAGTTAAATCCATTAAAAAAAAAGTTAATGAGCAGATAATTAATAATAGCAAAACTAAGAGATTCTATAGTGCTTTATGCTGTTCAAAGTACTTCCTGCCGATCTGATGCTGGAAACAGCCCCCTTTTCTGTCGGTCTGACTTGGGGTGTCTCTTCTGTTTGATCCTGCTCTAATGAAAGCTCCCAGGGTGAGGGGAAGAAAAGGAGCTAGTGCAAAGCGATCAGTTGATGATCTTCCCAGGCTTTTATCAGAAAAGAAATTTGGGCACAAATCTGTCCCAAATATTAAAATTCAGCTTTTTTGATGCAACCAGACAGTTCCTCACTTGGGCTGAAGCATTATTTAATTTGCAGTTTGCAGGACAAAATTTGGTGTAAACAATAAACAAGCAACCTTTTGACCTTTCAGTAAATACCCAAATAAACCTTTGAAATTGGGTGGTTAGTTATTTTATGGCATAGAATAAAAATCTCCAATTGGGTTACCTAATAGTGGACCTTGAACACATTTGATTAAGCTCTTGACATTTTGGGTAGTGTGTATTTGGTAAAGTTCCTCTGGCTATTGTTTTTACAGTGGTGGCTTCCAGGACCATTGTAGGGGTTTCAATTAATTAGCCCTTTGTGTGCTTCAGACTATGCAAATTTATCACATCAAACCATTCCACAGCTCATGGGAAAGCCAAGTAAAAAACGGCATTGTCTTCTAGCGCCTCCTCTCATTTAAAGTGATGTTTTAATAAGAAAGCTAATCAAGTTTTCCTATGCATTATTTATCTGTTAACATGTAAGGAAGAGCTGAATTAAAATTATGTCAACCAGGATGTGCCCAGTGATGTGATAGATCTGGAAAAGATTCAGCTGCAGAACAAAGCTGATATGATTCAACAATTTTTGTCCTCCTTTTTGGGATTGTTTGGGGGTAGTGGTGTGTAGGGGAAAATGGTTAACTTGGCAAGAAGCATTGATGGAGGGAAAGGGGAGAGGGAGGGTCACTGCATTGAGGGATCACATTTTCATGTAGAGATCCTGATTTCTTATTATTTAAAAGTTCATAAGAGATAAATTATTCTGGACAAAATATTTGTTTGATTTGGAAGCTTTCCTGCAATTTTTCTGATCTGGTCCTTTCTTATCATGTTTGTTCCTCAACAGTGAGGCTGCTATCAAGTTTACAGAATTTTCAGCCCTGAGTATGATGGGGTTAAAGTTATTATGATAACTCTCTTAATAATGCCAAATGATCTAAACAAATCTATCTAGGACTGGTCTTCTTTTTTCTCTTTCAGCAAAAATCAGTAACACTGCTACTACCTCTGTTCATTAATTTACTCCCTTTCCTTTACCAGTGTTCCTCCTGCTGAGAGTAATTAGGTAGTTAATAATGATGTCGATGATGATGATGATGATGATAATCATCATAATACCATCTTGTATTTATATAGTGCTTTCTGCCACAGACCTCAGAATACTTTATAGATATTAGCTGGTCTTTTCTCACAATATTCAAGAATAAGTAGATAGTTACTCCCACTTCAAAAACCAAGAAACTAAGGCCCATCAAAGTGAAATTGATTTTTACCCATTGTCATACAGAAAATCATTTAAAGAGAGACCTCAGTCTCACTTGTTTGGTTAAGAAATAATGCCCATTCCACAACATCATTTAATACACCATTTTACTCTTCTTAGAGTTAGATGACCATGAAAATAGGATGTAGATATTTTTTGTTTTAGATTTTTTATTAATCGGTTTCTAAAGAAAAGGGTTTTCCTAATTAGAGGAAACCTTTATTCCCTAAAAGGTGTACTAAATGAAGATAGATAATCTATTTTATTATAGAAAAGCAACACAAGGACAAAATTTTAGAATTTGTACAGTACACAGTTGGGAAGGAAGAATGTCTTGAACTAAGGTATAGGAATAAATTCTCTAAAAAAGCTATCTTTTCTCAAATTTATCAATCAAATTTCTTAGTGGAAACTGATAGGAGGATAATGTTCTAGAACTCCTTTCATTTGCTAACTACCCAACTTCTTCCTGTGTAGTAAGTGATGTGAAAAACCCCACAAAATCACTTCAGCCCAGCACTCGGTACCCAAGGGGTTCGGCTCTGCAAGACAAGGCCCCCTGCCACACTTAAGAGGTAACAGAATGTGGCCAGATTTATGGTATATTTTACTATGCAGCACCTCATCGTGAGCCTCAGAATGTGTCTGAATTTTTCTCTGATTATTGTTTTCCACTTTGGAAATAATTCTAATGGAATAGTAGGCCTAGTGGACAAAGTAGCAGTAGAGAACCCTACAGCCTGATGGAGGGGGACAGCCTTCAGACTATGGTGACAGGGATAGTTTCTGTTTTGTTGCTGATTTCTCTCTGACTTGGGGCCAAGCATTTATTTCTGGTTCCTCATCTGGAAAGGAGTTGGAAGGAGCCAATAATATGAAACAGCCTTTTTAGCTTAAGTACTGTGCAGATGTGTTAATAATAGTATTTATGGAGTACTTTAAAGTTTGCAGAGTATTTGATTAATCTTTTATTCTCACAACAACTCTGGAAGGTGCTAAAATATCAACCCCATTTTATAGATGAGGAAATTGTGTAAGGCAGAGGATAAGTGACTTGCCCAATGTCACAAAATTAACAAGTATCTGAAGCTGAATTTTAATTCAGGCTTTCCTGACTCCCAAGTCCAACAGTCAACACTCTAAATAATAATGTTAAATAATAAAACAATGGGGCTAATATTTAAATAAGGGTTGGTTGTCAGCAAATATTAAATGTTAAATTATTTTATTTTTTCTCTTAATTTCAATCATTATAATCAGATTAAAATGGGACTCAAAATTAATCATTTATACCAAAGTTGGGGGATTTAAAATATCAAAAGTGACAGAAGTTGTAGTTGGATATATTTCCTGGGAAAAATCTGAAAAATAATCATACTCCCTGGATCCGAATCATAAGGGAAAGGTGTGGGGCAGACTCAGTGGACTTAAAAACTTATGATTTGCCATCAAAACAGGACCCAGTAAATTAGCACAAGCATCTGATTGGGGGGGGGGGGTAGCAACCCTAAGAAGAGGCCCATAAAAGGGCACAAATTAGCACTTGAACCAAGATACTTTTTTAGTTTCTAATTTCCTTTCACCTTTATCTCAGGATTAAGAGTGGTGAAGTCAGAATGCTGCTGTTTTAACGATAAAAAAGTTTTCTCTGTTGCCAGTTTTCTAGTTTTTTCAGAAGCTCCTTTAGCTGGAGTTTGTGCTTCATAGTTAGCTGGTGTACTGAATTTTTTTAGGCATATTAACCCAGTGTATTTGCATTTCACTGCCAGGAGGTTGTGCTCTAAACAGTGGTGTGGAGAAACCAGCATGAGCCCGGGACTGAGATTTTATTTTCAAATATGAAATGCTGTGTAAGCATCTGAGGTATGAATTGGTAATTGTCTCACAACATTTTCCATTCGATATGCTTTATTTGTCTCCCATCCTTTTTTCGAGCTTTCAGGGAAGTATTAACACATTGAAACAAACTGCATATCATTTACATTTTTAAACCAATGTTAGAGGAAAATGACCATAACATTTAAGAGTTTAAATATCAAGAGGAATTTTACGCCCCAGTCCCTAGAGAAAATACAGACTTACTGTTTTGTATGAAGGATGAAGAGAAACTTTGCTATTATGATTAGAAGCATGAACAATTCTGAAACTGAAAAACAGGTTTTGGGGTTTGTTTATTTGGTTTTTGTTTTTTTGAGAAGCTATCTGGAGCTATGATGGAAAAGTTTTTTGTTGAAAGCTGAACTTTTCCAATGGCCATGCTCATTTGAGATCATCAGATTCTGTCTAAATATTTTGTTTTAACTTCTAAGCTCATTATGCCCTCTTTGTGTTAACTTGTATTAAAATCTGTCAGCTATGACTGGTCTCATAAGCACAGTCAGTGGACCAGAATAAGTTAATTATTTACTTGTGCCACTAGTGCTCTTCATTTAATGAAATGCACAGCTGTGTTAGATCTGCGGTGGGATGTGTAGCCGCCATTGTTCTACAAGTCAGCAGAGGGTAGAAGCCGCTATGATGGAGAGCCCTCGGCTCTTTCTGCTGTTCTGCCTTTCTGTGTCGATTTCATGGATCTTTTATCATTCACTTTCACACAAAACAAACAACACAGGGCTGTCTGCTATGGGAACCATCTTGGCATAGAAAAGGGTCTTCAGAGCCTAAAGTAATTTTAAGTTAGGGAAGATTTAATTTTTGGCTTACAGGTGCCCCGGGTACAGAGATAGCCCAGAGATTTCCTAGAAGTGAGTGGAAAAAAGGAAAAAAAAAAATTTCATTTTTATTTTTAACCAAAAATCCTCTGAAAAAAGTCTTCAAAAGGGGAGTCAATTCAGATTTCAGTCAACAGTTTTAAGACATTGAGATTTAAGAATTTATCTCATCTTGATGACCAGACTGCATTTGCAAATAAAACATCAACTAAAACTTAAAATGATAGAGTATATTCCCTTTCTACCCGTTCCCTCCTAGGAATATTTCATGCTCACTCTCTTCTTAGTTCACGCACCTATTTCCCCACACCCCCACTTTCTCTTTTTGGAGGGTGGACAAGTAGCCCCCCTCCTGAGTAGACGCCAGCACCCCCCTGTGAACTGACTGGTAAGGGGGGGTCCCTGGTTTTTGTTTGGGGGTTTGGGATTATTTTTTTTTTTTTTGGTTCAGATTTTTTTTTTTAAGGTATACAACTACATCAGCTATCTCCCGGCACTCTCATTATTCCAAAATTTTATTCCTTCAGGAGGAAAGTCATGGGGCCAGCCTTCTCACTGATTTTTTTTCTTTAAACATTTTTGTGTCCTGGCAAACAATGTTTGTGTCTGTGAACTTAGATTTACAATTTGATCCCTTTCAGACTCGCCTTCCTAGTAGTCCCAGGGTTTTGTCAGCAAAATTCAATGTGGGCATGATGGATTTTTAGAGCAGGGTGAGCAAGGATTAAACCTCACTCCAGCACAGATAAGAATGTACTTAACTAGCTAACCTCCTCCTAATGCCTGCTAACTTTACCATCCATTGATTCCGTGGGGGTGCTTTCTTGTTGGAAATGTCAGAATCCCAATAATAAAGCAAGCATATAGCTTCTCAGAGTTGATGACTTGTGTATTCAGCCTAGAAATCTGAGTACTTTTATGCAAGTAAGTTTTTCTCTGATATCAGCACTTTTGGGGAGGGATATATATATGTGTGTGTATGTATATATATGTATATATATGTGTATATACACACACACACACACACATATATATATAATTTTAGACTCTAAGCCACAATTTAGGAAAATGGTTTTCAACTCTAATTTGATGATCATAAAACCAAAAGAATGAGTGATTGTGAGGCACCAGACATTTCTTATAGAATCACATATTTTTCAATGTTTTGATGATTTAATCCATATCTAAATCTAATACAACAAACATCTGATCGTTTTATTAGCTTTCAGGTTGACAAAGCCATTTAGTTTGCATTGTCTCCTTTGAGCCTCACAATGACCCCAGGAGGTAGAACAGATGTAAGGTTGGCATCCCTCTACTGACATAAGAGCATTTTTGTCATTTTACTTGTCTTTTACCAGTTTAATTATGAATGACTTTTCTGAAACTAAATTATATTTCTTATTTATGTCCTAATAACTAAGAAATCAAAGTAATAAAACTAATTAGAGCCAGCCTGTTATTTACCATCATTCTCATTTCTCAGAAATATGGATAATAGAATAATATTGAAGTTTATCCCACCGAATTTAGAAAACCTGTTCCTTTTTGTGAGTTTTTTGTCTTGGGAATCATGGCACCTTAATTTATGGTTACTGTCATTCATACTGGAAATGATTCAAAAATTGATTTTTCTTCTTGAATTTTATACTTTGAGCCAATAACAAACCATTTACTATATATTGCCCTGTGGATAGACATTGTAATTCCATGAGGCAATTTAGGCTCAGCCAGGGGAGCCTTGGACAAACAAAGAAGCTGAGTATTTGCAACTGTGTACACAAACCTGTGAGCATATCAGAGACAAATTAGCCCTTGTTATTTGAAAATTGAATCCTAAACTTCTCCCTAGTTTAATTACACATCAACTATGTACAATGAAGGTGATGGTCGTGGGGAAACGGGATGGATGAGTGGGTATCTAATTAGGAAACTGTCCCTGTGACTTTGGCGGGGGAGGGATCGTAGACTGACATCCCTCTCAAAAGGGATGAAATTTCTACCAGGAGCGGTCATAGATGAAACCTCCAGTAATCATTCACACATAGTTGATGCTTCAAGTTGGATGAGCAAACTTGTCAGCACGTTGCTTTTACCTGCCACCTGGAGGAAATTATTGATCCACTAGGCTACCTATGAGGTCTGTTGGAAATTGTTTTGGTGAATAAGATTAGAGAAGGTGGGGAGGGGGGAAATAGGGAGAAGGGCGGGAAGATTCACTGCAAGCACTCGATCCTCCCATTGAGCTCATTTTCTTTGTTTTCACTCCAAATCTTTTTTCTTCCCAGGTGTTTGTGGGTTGATTGTACCTCAGGAAGACATGCCATTTTGTGATTCTGGAATCTGCCCTGACATCATAATGAACCCTCATGGCTTCCCATCACGTATGACGGTCAGTTGCCTTGATTTTTCTTACGAAGTGCTCTTTTTTAGAGAAAGGTTGGACAGATGATTATGTCTCAGTCATTGAAGGAATTAAAGCCTTGGAACTTTGAAGTAAAGTTTTTAGACACTGTTATCTTGCCCTAAATTACCTGGAAAATAATTAGATCTCACTTCTTCTACCATGGCTTCCTCCTCATCCCTACGTTCGGAAGTTCATTGGATGTGGTATTTAAGTTTAAATAGAAAGAAAGGAGATTTTTTTAAACTTCCCTTTGTAAATCATAGTCACTTGTGTAACTTACTTTTAACAAACTAAGCAGATGATCTTCAGTAGATGGGCACTTTCTATAAATTTAGGAGGTTTAGACAAAATCCTTATATATTATATTGTATATATATATATAATGTTTTATGGAGTCTTTTAGTTCCTTATTAGTACACTACTAGTGTCCCTTGGTGATTTAATGTCAGTATCAGTACCATAATGTTCCAATTAGCTAAGGCAGGACTGGGGAATTTTAGATGTTAAATCTGATATTGATCAAAATATCAGCTGTCCTGTCCTCTCTGATATGACTTGTAGTACAACTTATGATTGATGTTATTCTTCAGAGTATTTACGTGTGTGTGTGTATTATTTTCAAAATGATCTCATTTAGAGAATGCCATCTCTATTTGGGGACAGACCATATTCAGACCAATATGGCATACTTCTGATCAGAGTAATAATAATCTTCTGAGGCACAATTTGGTAACTAGCTAACTCTTGCTGTTAAGTCTTTTTTTCCTGTTAGCTCATCAGGATATACAGTGTTAGTAGACTCAGATAAATTTATTTATGACACTTAACGGCACCTCTATTGAGAAGATATCCAGGTGTGTTTGTCTCTCTACCTGCTTGCCTACCTACATAAATAAATACAAAATATACATGGTGCCATCCCCACATTCTTACTTAGAGTTCATTGTGCCCAACTCTTTCCTCTCCATTACCAAGCAAAACAAAATTTAAAAACACCTGGTCTAATGTAAACAAAAAAATTTAGGACAGGGAGACTTTCATCATAGAGTCATGAGGCTAGAGGAGACTTCCTCTAGCAATAATCTGGTTCTCCCCTTTCTGGACCTTCAGGAAGGTGAAAGCCCAAGCCATCCTGGAGAAGTGGTTGTCTCATTCTTGAAGCTCTGTGTGAACAGTCTGACCTCCCTTTTGAGACTATTTGAGTGTTTGAAGGCCAAGAATATCTTTTTTTTTCTCCTCCATAGTATTTTATTTTTCCATTACATGTAAAAATAGTTTTCAATGTACATTTTTATAAGATTTTGAGTCCCACTTTTTTTCTCTTTCCCTCTCTTTTCCCTAGGACAACAAGCAATCTAATATAGGCTATACGTGTACAATCATTTTAAACATATTTCCATATTAGTCATGATGTGAAAGAAAAATTAGAATAAAAGGGGAAAAACGATAAGAAATAAAAAACAAACTAGCAAACAAAAAAGGTGAAAATACTGTGCTTTGATCTGCATTCAGTCTCCATAGTTCTCTCTGGATGTGGATGGCATTTTCCATCCCGAGTCTGTTGGAATTAACTTGGATCTCTGTGTTGTTGAGAAGAAACAAGTCCACCGCAGTTGATCATCACATAATCTTGCTGTTACTTTGTACAGTGTTCTCTTGGTTCTGTTCTCTTCACTTAGCATCAGTTCTTTCCAGGCTTTTCTGAAATCAGCCTGCTCATCA
>JAJPUD010000493.1:144724-179586 GCA_023553655.1 Myrmecobius fasciatus
TTAGCATCAGTTCTTTCCAGGCTTTTCTGAAATCAGCCTGCTCATCATTTGTTTTTGGTGGTGTTTTTTTTTTGTTTGTTTTGTTTGTTTTTTTTTTTTAAATAGTACTTTATTTTTCGAAATAGATGCAAAGATAATTTTCAATATTCATCTTTGCAAAACCTTGTGTTCCAAATTTTTCTCCCTCCTTCTCTCACCCCAAGACAGCAAGCAATCCAATATAGATTAAACATGTTCATGTCTTCTAACCATATTTCCATATTCAACATGTTGAGCCAAAAAAAAAAATCAAATCAAAAGAAAAAAAAGCAAGCAAACAAATAATAAAAATGGTGAAAATGCTATGTTGTGATCCACATTCAGCCCCCACAATCCTCTTTCTGGATGCAGGTGGCTCTTTCCATCCCAAGTCTATTAGAATTCCCTTGAATTACCTCAGTTTTGAAAGCCACATCCATCACAATTAATCATCTCATAATCTTATTGTTGTTATGTATAGTAGTCTCCTGGTTCTACTCACTTTTTGTTATATTCTTGTAGAATAACAGTATTGTATTATGTTCATATATCATATTCAGCCATTCCCCAACTGATGGGCAAGCCACTCAGTTTCCAGTTCCTTGCCACTACAACAAGGGCTGCCACAAACATTCTTGCACATGTGAGTCCCTTTCCCTCCTTTAATATCTCTTTGGGATATAAGCCTAATAGAAACACTGCTGGGTCAAAGGGTATGCACAGTTTGGTAACTTTGTGAGCATAGTTCCAGATTGCTCTCCAGAATGGTTGGATCCGTTCACAGCTCCACCAACAATGCATCAGTGTCCCAGCCTTCCCAAATCCCCTCCACATTCGTCATTATCTTTTCCTGTCATCTTAGCCAATCGTGACAGCCTTTTTTGTAGTGGCAAGAAACTGGAAACTGAATGGATGCCCATCAATTGGAGAGTGGCTGAATAAATTATGGTATATGAATGTTATGGAATATTATTGTTCTGTAAGAAATGACCAGCCGGACGATTTCAGTGAGGCCTGGAGAGACTTGCATGAAGTGATGCTGAGTGAAATCAGCAGAACCAGGAGATCATTATGCACGGCAACAACAAGACTATATGATGATCAATTCTGATGGACATGGCTCTTTCCATCAATGAGATGATTGAGGCCAGTTCCAAGGATCTTGTGATGAAGAAAGCCGTATACATCCAGGGAGAGAACAGCAGGAACTGAATATGGATCACAACATAGCATTTTCACTCTTTTTGATATTGTTCTCTTGCTTTTGTTTTCTTATTTATTTTCTTTCCTTTTTGATATGATTTTTCTTGTTCAGCAAGAAAAATGTACAAATATGTTTACACATATTGGATTTAACATATATTTTTAACATGTATAACATATATTGGATTGCTTGCCATCTAGGGGAGGGGGTGGGGCGAAGGAAGGGAAAATCTGAAACACAAGTCTATTCAAGAGTCAGTGTTAAAAAATTATCCTTGGGGGAAAAAATAATTATCCATGCATATGTTTTGAAAATAAAAAGCTTAAAAAAGTTTTTTTAATTAAAAAAATAAGAATGGGGGCAGCAAAAAAAAAAAGAAAGAAAAAAAGAACTCTCCTATCAGATGCTCGACAAACAGCTGTTTTCCTTTGTTCAAAGAACTGTAGAGAGAGGCAAGCCAGTGACTGCCTATCCCAGCTTATTCTCCTCTCAGATAGCTGTATTTAGGAGAAAGGTTTTTTTGGGGTTTTTTGGTTTTGTTTTTTTTTTTTTTTTTCCCTTGGAGGCACCTAGGGGATGCAATAGACAGAACAGTGGCCCAGGAGTCAGGAAATCTGAGTTCAAATCTGGCCTCAGACACTTAAGTAGTTTTGTGATCCTGGGCAAGTCACTTAACCATTGTTACCGCCACAAAAGGGCCAAGTTTTACCTAATATTCATCCTAAATATACTTTTCTGCAACTTTCATCCACTACTTCTAGTGTGGCCTTATAGAGTAGGTAGATTGACCCAAAGAAATCTCGTGATTCTACAGAAGTCTCCAGGTACTTGAAGATCCCTGAGCTTGTTCTGACAGTGAACTTGCAGGAGGGTGCCACACCTTTATAGTCACAGTCAGTTTTCTATGCTTCCTTCCACTGTCTTTTGTCTTTTAAAAGTCCAAGGTTGGTCATTGAGTTGTCTTGTATGTTACATTGATTTTTAGATGACTCCCCTTTCTACTCATTGGAATTATTTTTCTTCATGCCTTCAGAATATCATCTTGAAAGTCTCCTGGACTGACTCAGCACATGGAATTTATTCCACGGAATCCTACCTGTCTTTTCTCTGAACTCTTTGAAATCAGCTCTCAGATAGCTAATGTCTACATCAGACTTTGCCTGGTTTCCCTCCCTCTATCATAGATTCCAAGTTGGATTGATCACTTCCTGATCCAACAAATTTCCATCATTTTCTCTTCAGTTCATTTTGTAAAAATTAAGAGAGTGTAAATATCAGTTGTTCCTTCTCCTACTCATATAGTGGTTCCTTGACCTTTTTTAAAAATATTAAAGTATCATTAAGACAAGCCTGAGAATTAGTAACTATTTAACTTTTAGCAGAGAAAAAACCTAAAACAAGTGTATAAATATTTGAGTTTACATCACTGCTATACTGTGTCTTTGGGTTATTTCTGATGATTTTCCTGAACTCACTTATTTCTTTCTGTCCAAGTTTCCTGTAATATAGCCTGTTGACAGGGTTGCTTTTATTTCAGTTTTGATTGAGCTTTACCATACTGGTGGAGAATCTGGTCATAAATTTTCTCCTATGACTATATCTATTTAATATACAGTGCTTCTCCATCTAATCTTTCATGTATCCTATTTATTTTAAAAGCATAACCTCTTCAGATGCCATATTCTAATCATGAGCCCACCATTACCAAATCCTAGTTATCCTTAGGAAGTCAAATTTTGCATTCTTGGTTTGAGATTTCTAAATTATTTTGATAGGATAAATCCATATTTTATATATTTGTGTGTAGACATCTGTCACCATAACCCTTAATATATAGAAGTCCCAGCTCAAAGCTGGACAGGCCCTTGGAAGGTCATTTAGTCCAACCCTTTTCTTTCACAAATGAGGAGACTGGAACTCTGTGATTTGTCTGAAGGTACCCAGATAGTTGTTGAGATTTGAATCCAGGTACACTGACTCCCAATTTAGTGTTTGTTATTCTTGACTACTTTCTTAAATTTTGTCTTGTGAATTTCTGAACATTTTTACTAATATCTGAAACACTAGAATTATATAGCACCCAACACAAAGAGCATTTTAAGGGACCATATCCTCATATGTACTCAATACATATTAGTTGGTTTTAATTTAAAATGAAATTGTTCAAGAAGTAAGTATGAATTATGTGCCTAAATTACTATTACAAGAAGTACCTCGTGAAGTCCAAATTCATTGATATTCTCATTACCTGTGTCTGTGTCCAATTATTATAAATCCTTGAAGCTCTCATATATTGAGGAAGTTAGTTCACTTAACTGATTTGCAGATTCAAAATATGTACATACATATGTAAATAATTGTATGTATAAGTAATATGCATAATGTCATTTTTATAATACATATTAGGTCAAGTTTGATTTGACATTTGATTTCTTAAATATCCTGTGAACCTCATACATTATTCCACGAAGTATATAATTTCTTTATGTAATGCAGGTGGGAAAACTGATTGAATTGTTGGCTGGGAAGGCTGGAGTGCTTGATGGCAAATTTCACTATGGGACAGCTTTTGGAGGCAGCAAAGTTAAGGATGTGTGTGAAGATCTTGTTCGTCATGGTTATAACTACTTGGGAAAAGACTATGTAACATCTGGCATCACTGGGTAAGCATTTTTTGGCCTGCAACACTTTGAAGGAAGTGAGGAGATCTTGTTGAGGTGGGTGAGGGAGCTTCTGTAGATTTCCTTTCCTTAATATGCTTTATATGTATCATTCCTTCAGTAAACAGAAATCTAAAATTTGAAAACCTATACTCGGAGGATACTTTTTCCCATTCCAAAAGAGTCTTCATTTCACTAAAGTTTCCTTTAAATACTGGACTTTCCTTTTATATCTAAATGTGTTTTCAGATTACAACAAGAGACTAAGAAGCAAAAAATTATCAAGTGAAAAAGTGTAGCATTAATAAATTAGAAAGCATTATAATTTAAGACAAGTTTATGTTCACATCGGTTGCCTAAAATCAGTTACCAAAAAACAATATAGGAGTTTTAATTTGCATTGTTCTTTGAAGTATTTAAATCTCTTGAATATTAATGAAAATCTCTGATGAGTGGAAACATAAAAACACTGCTTGGTTTTTACTGTTTTTGACAAACTTAAATGCTAAATGAAGAAGGAATCCAGGTCAATATTGTTCAACATTGTAAGTGTTTATAAGCCCATAAATCAATGAAATGCAATTAAAGTACCCCTCTTAATTTGTTTTGGGTTTTTTTTTTTCCTGGAATATCTGACATGTTAGAGCAAATATTTTAGAATAGTTAGAGAAATGTGTATCTACTTCAAAATCACCTTTGTCCATCTGAGAGCAGTTTGATCTTCTTAATTTATCAGTTGGAAAATCTTTCTCTCCCTCCACCTAGACAACCTAAAAGAGCAGCAGTTCTTAAATTTTTTCAGATCAGAAGCCAGTCCCCTCCCCTCAGTAGGTTTTATGTGGGTTATCTTATTGAGTTTTCCTGCATTAGAAATTAAAATGTCTTTGTAGTATAATGAAAATAGTTGTGACCTCATAGATGTCCTAAAAGGGTCTCATGGTTTCTCAGGTATCCCCAGATCTTACTGTAGAGGAGCTGGGAAAAGAGTCCTGAACTTGGTCATCAGGTAACCAGATCCAAATCTCAGCTCTTCTGCTTACTGGTAGTGTGACCATGGACAAGGAAGGCATTTAAGTCATGTCTGCCTCAGTTCCCACATCTGTAAAAGTGGGGATAGTAATGCTGACACAGCTTCCTGCCTCTGAATGATCAAAGCAGGGGATTTTTCTGTGAGTCTCAGAAGACTCTTTGTGTGAACTGCTTGTAGTCATATTGCTCACTTTCCAACATCCTCCAGCTCATTGTATGGAAAATGAGGCTTCCTGGAGGCATCCTGTTCTCTAAGCATGGGAGGCAGAAATACCCTACTCACAAGGTATACTATCTGCTCACAGATAGTCTGAAAAGAAAAGAAAACTAACTTGGGTACTCTTATTGTAGATGGGGGATATAAAAATATCAGGATTGAAAAGGGCCCTCCCCTGTTATCTGATCCAATCCCTACCAAAATCTCAAATTCTTTCTACCAGATCACTGACAAGACTCATTTCCTCCTTGATGGAAGACCATTGTGGCCTCTCTCAGCCCTTTCCATGCAGGGCCTAGACAGTTTTTCCTTACATTGAGCTGAATTGGGCTTCCCTGAAACTCAGGAGTCCGGGGGGCTCTCTGCTCTCTGAGGCCAAACAATTTCTATTTCTGTCCACAATCTGAAGCTCCTGTACCATGTGCTAGCTTTCAGAGGGACATGTGTATCATTTTTAGCTTCTTGGTTAGCCTATCCCTAGTTTAACTTTCATTAAATGCTCAAGGGCTGAAAATCATGTCATTCATTCAATTTGTCATAGACCTCTGTATGACCAAGTTAAGGCCAGCTGTTGCCCTTGTTCTCACATAGAATAGGATACCCTTTATTTGGACCAAAATCTCTGATTCCTCCTAGGGAACCTTTGGAAGCCTATATCTATTTTGGCCCTGTGTACTATCAGAAGCTAAAGCATATGGTGCTGGACAAGATGCACGCCCGAGCGCGAGGACCACGCGCTGTCCTTACCAGGTAATCCCGACCAAGGATGCTGGGTGGATGCTCCCACATCAGGGCATGAGGATTCAGTTATGGCAGGGAAACCCACCCTGCTTTTGATAAAAGAGTCTGTAAGTAACTGACACAGAAGAGACTGCCATAAGTGCCTAAGAGAGAGCCAAGGGAAGGCTTTGTGAGGCCTCCGAGAAGAATTAACTTTTCTGTTCAGTCAAGTTGTAATTCACAGGCTTGTCTTACTGCTGCTCCAGATGTGGGGCTTACTTTATTTTGGGCTGGATGGGCTGGTACTGTCACAGGAGGGCAAATAAGTGAGAGAGGAAGATCTCAAAGTGTGTGAAGGTGAGAGCCACTCTAGGTACTGGCAGGGATCTTTAGTTCCCATGCCCTATAGTCTGGGGGTAACTGGCCAGACCTGTGGAGGACACAGCATCCTGGAGTCAGACTGACTGCTTTCTATCCCATGGCCAGGATAGATAATAAAGAGGCACATGTGCCCTAGGTTGGCCATGAGGTGATGACAGATCTGAGGAAAGTATGAAGGAAATCTGAGGGCATGAAGGGACCGTTATCCTAGGCTGCCTCATGGACTGCTTTCTGTCCACTTCTGAACAACCCATTTCAGGGAAGGTGTGGGTGGATTGCAGCCTCCCCAGAAGAAGGCCAGTGGGAAGACTAGGAAACGCCCGGATCAGTCAGGAGGGCCATGGTGGCTGTCTCCAAGTTTTTAAAGAATTATTCTGTGGAAAAGGGAATAGACTGGGGGACAGAAGGAGGGAGAAAAGGTGGAGGCCATGCAGAGGCGTAACATCAGGAAAACAGCTCCTAAGAGGAGGCGGTCTGTCCCAGGAGGCAGAGGCTTCAGCCCCCACCCAAGAGGCAGAAGGGACCTCATCTGAGGGGCCATTGTTTGGAAAAGGCCCCAGGTTAGAGACTAGATGTCCTCACATCTCCATCCCAGCCCTTGGATTCTGGGGTGAATTCTCTGGCCATGGTGACTATTCAGCGATGTAATTACTCAGGGAATATGTATTACACATTAATCAGAAGTTCAGTTGCACAGCATATTTTTAAATGCTAATAGCCTAGTTCAATTAAATTCAGTTCCTTATTGAGAACTGTTTGCATGATATGCTCAGGCTTTTTACAGCAATAGAAGGGAGGAAAATGAAGCAGCTGTTTTTTACAATAGAAGAGGTGTGGATGACTCAATCCTTTGACCCTTTAATATAAAGCAAATGCATACGTCTATTGAAATGATAGACACATGTGCTCTGGAGATGCAGGAGCGGGGAGGAAAGCAGAGATTCTGAAGCTCATAACCCTCCCCGCGAGGAGACTATGGAGTGGGCAGCTCTGTCTCTTCTGTGATGTTCTTCCTTCCCCTTAAGTTACAGCAGTAAAAAACTGTATAAGGGCAACTAAAGGCCAAGGCAGTCTCTGCCCATGTATGGTTTTGTTGTGTGAAAGGGGAAATTATTTATTACCTTTAGTATTCTTGCTTTTTAAAAGTTACTTCACTCCGAGCCCAGGGGCTCAGAGATTAGGAAGTACTGAGTTAGACCATGTCTGTGTTCAGGCCAGTTGATTACACTCTGTCCAATAGCCCTAGCCAGTGCTGTTAGCCCAGCTAGTCATCTCCCAAAGCATGTGACAGCAAGTCCCTAACATCACCTTAAGTTGTGAAGCATGGCCTTCTGTTTGCCTTCAAATGCAACATGCATAAATGTTCAGCTCCATTTAGTTGTTTTTCAGAGATTGTCAGGAATTGTGAAAGTATCCTACAGAATTTTTATTTGCAACTAAGACTCTTATTTATGAGAAGAATTAATCCATGATAGACTTCCTCTGAGTCAATTTATAGTAATACTTTGAAATAATTTAGTGATTTGAATGAGAAAAGCAGTGTGCCAGCCCCAGGTATCTGTCTATATGTAATAATATGACAGGTTGGGGTCGCTCATAGAGAACCCAGTGTGGAATAATGAAACAGCATTGGATTTGGAGGTGGAAACTTAGGTTTGAAATCCAGCTCTGTCCATTTCTGTGGGATTTGGGCAAGTTCCTTGATCTCTCGACCTCCTTTTTCATTTTCCATATGGGTAATAGTAATTATGTATGGATTTGTATTACCTCATAAAGATTGATTTGTTCCTCACATTTTCCTGGTTTTTGACTTTAAGTGACAGATTCTTTCATCTGGGTCTATAATTCTGTAAGCACTGGCGACAACATTGGGGAGGCTGGGGTTATCTTTCTTGATCCTTTCCTCTTAGCTTTAAAATAGGGGGCAAGTGTGTGTGCTCCACAAGACGCTTCCATTCTTTCTGTTTTTCACTAATCTGAGATCTTTTCGATCCAAATACCACATTTGTCTGATGATTTGTTTCAAAGGCAGCCCACAGAAGGTCGATCCCGAGATGGTGGTTTGCGTCTTGGAGAAATGGAACGTGACTGCCTGATCGGTTATGGAGCCAGCATGCTTTTGCTAGAGAGATTAATGATTTCAAGTGATGCCTTTGAGGTAGATGTCTGTGGACAGTGTGGACTTCTAGGATATTCTGGCTGGTAAGTTGATAACATATGTATTTTGTGCCTCTTTCTTCTTTAAATCAGTTCCCTGCTCCTCCTTTTTAACATCTCTCACCAATACACCTTTACCCATTTTCTATTTTTTCCTATGGTTCTTTTAATGTGTGTGTGTGTGTGTGTGTGTGTGTTAATCCCAAGTCATTTGACATCTCATGATAATGTTGTGGGATAGGTGTTATGAACGAATGAATAAGGCAGCATTTATTAAGCATTCAGCTAAAGGTACAGAGACAAAAAGCAAGAGCAGTTGCTGCCATCGAGGAGCTTATATTCTCACAGAAGATATGCACAAAAGATAAAAAGCAATTACTTGATGCTCATTAAGTAACTCCCGTGATTCATTTTTGTTTGGAAGGCGTTCTCTAAAGGTTTGCACCTACCTTAATCTGGGGGCCATCCTGGTGTTTTGTTTCATTCACGTCTTTGATTTTTATGCCACAGTCGTTCCCCTTCCCTATTTTGGGGAGAAGAAGTGAGAATCCACATTGTGCCTGGCTCTGGCTCAGCACGGTTTTTCAGAGGTCATTGGTCACAATCAACATTTCTTATTTTCCATTTCCTTTAGTGGCCTGAAATATAGTTCAGTCTGGTCTGATGACTAAAATTCACTGAAACAGTGAAGAGATTTCTTATCACCCCCTCAATTATTTTGAATTTCATCTTTTATACCAGTTATACTTCTGAATGAAAGGATAGTTCTCTGTGTAAAGAAAACAGAAGTAAATGAGAGTTAAGTAGTTCTGTCTGTTATCATCCACTCCTGGCCAATAATCCCATTGCTCCTCTGATTTTCCCTTGCCCCTTGGGTGCCCTAAAGGCTTTTTTGGGTATTCATCACCAGCTCTAGTGACATCCTTCTGATAGACCAGTGCCTACTTCTATCTTTTCTCTCTCTCTTTGTCTCTCTATCTCTTTTCCTCTTTCTCTCTCTTTTCCTTTCTCTCTCCCTTCCCCCCTCTCTTTTTCCCTTCCCCCCCCTCTCTCTCTGTTTCTTTTTTCCTGTGTGTGTGTGTGTGTGTGTGTGTGTGTGTGTGTCTGTTTCTTTTTTCCTCCCATCATTACCTTCAGAATTTCATATTCTTCTCTGGTGAAATGAGAGGGCCTGACCACATGATCCCTAAGACACCCAAGTCATTCCCCTATGATCATGCAAAGGACCATGAGGCATGTGGCTTCAGGCCTTGCTTCCTGGGCCACACCTTGCTCTGCTGTTGCCTGAGTCAGGTAACCCGAGCATCAGATTGAGGCGACTTGGCCCAGCCCAGAGGGCCTGACCTGCTTCCTGTCCAGGTGGAGGAGGGTCTTGTCAGTGGGTCGAGTGCAGTCAGCTTGCTAAGGTTGATACTTTTCCTCTGATTGTGCAAATGGAAAGAGAGTATTCTGGGAGAGAGCCTGGCCATCTTGTGGGTGGGTGGGCAGGGGCCTTTCTGGCTTGTTTCTGGGCTGGAATACTGACTCATCTTTTGAAATGTTATGTGGGGACTGAGCTGGAGAGGCTGAAGCAGCTTTTGGCAATCTTTGCAGGGGAGCAGACGAAGGGTTGAGTTCCTTCTGGGGGACTTCTGGTTTGATCTGGAGTCTTATGGTCTCCCTTGGGAAGAGAGCATGGGTCAGTGCTGTGGGTCAGGGTCAGGAGCCTCAAGGAGGAGCCGGCCAATCTGATGCACATTCATGTGGTTCTTCTGCAAAACATACAGATACAGGCATGGGTTAGGGGAAGATGGCCTGTTCAAATCCGGCAGCTCCTGGCTCAGCAGACCCTGTAGTTTCTGTGTCTGTTCCATCACCTTGCCTTTGACGCATTTAAGTCAGTAGCAATGCCTGGGCATCTTGGGTCTCGCTGGAAACGCTGCCGAGGACCAGAGGGATCTGTTCCTGATGGATGTGAAAAGGAGGAAGGTTCCTGGCCCACAGAGGCTCCTGGTTCTGCTTTCTGGCCCGGGGGCCTAAGGATGCTGCCATTTCTGCAGCTTGGCTCTACCTGATGTGGGAGGGGGCTAAGGGGTGGGGGGAGGGGGAGCCACTCTCTAATGAGCAGCACAATGGAGGCCGAGCAATTAGAGCTGCCGAGGCCCTGCGCAGCAGTTCTTCCTCAGGGCCTCGCACATTAGTGCGGCATCGCTATGGGGATGTTGACAGCGGCTCTGTTGTTCTCCAGAAGACATGGGGGCAGGAGTCACAAAGAGCCACAGTCCAAATGAAAACTCACCCCAAAAGAAAATCCCTATTAAGAGAAATATCTTAGGGAAGGTTTAATTTCTCCTGTGAAATGACAGTCCTTGCTTTTGCTTTTGCTTTGTAGCTAGAGACATCTGTCATCGTGGTTTTCATTTGGACAGACAAGTCTACATTTGGGATGATTCCTTCAGGTGTACAAGGTCATTTTGAAAAGGTTGTCAACAGAGGCGTCCTTTTTGTTTCAGCTACTGAGATCAGGATGCTTTCTGGTTTATTACAAGTGTGTGTAGGAAATTTCAAATAAGTGTTCTTGGATTGAGAGCATGGAACAATGTGTTATGAAGGAGACTATAGGAGTATCAGCAAACAAGAGGCTCTCCTTTTTAATGGGAGAGATGAAACTTAGTTACGAAGTGACCTAGACCAATTCAGACATATAATAAGAAAGGTTGCAAATGGAGATTAAGTGTGAGAGGTCTCAATTCAAAACATAATTTAGGGGGAAAATAGCAAAGTAATCAAATCCAAATCTGTTGTTGGGAAAATAAAAAGGGAAAACCATTAAACAAGTATTTATTTGAAGTGCAGTGCCATGTTAGGTGCTATACAGTTACACAGTGGATGGAAATTAACTTTGTGTATATTTGCTACCCTCTGCCCTACCTGCACATCTTTTTATATTCTTGAAAAAACTCTCTGCCAGGATTTGTAGCAGTAGAAGGATGTATCTTTCAGGAGAAGACCAAAAATTCAGAAGAATATTAGAAGACTTTACCAAAAAGAAAAAAATCAAGAGCAATCTTGAAGTCCCTTTCTTTAGTAATTCTTCTAGGGCACCTGAAATTTCAAACTGAATACTGAAGTTCTTTTGTCACTGGCCCCTAATATCCCTTCAGCTTCAGGTGTGAGTGGTCTTAGTGTGGCCCTGGAAAGGGGAACCATTTCCTCTAATTGTGTTTATCAACTTTATGTCCACAACCATTAATCTGTCAATATAAATATGAAACATTTTAATAGACGT
Organism: Myrmecobius fasciatus; assembly: GCA_023553655.1. Classification (NCBI taxonomy): domain Eukaryota; kingdom Metazoa; phylum Chordata; class Mammalia; order Dasyuromorphia; family Myrmecobiidae; genus Myrmecobius; species Myrmecobius fasciatus. The sequence continues at coordinate 156,379 of JAJPUD010000493.1, forward strand.
ATATACAAAGTACTTAGATAGTTTAAGGGAAATGAGGTGGCCAACACCTGAGGTTGAGAAAGGCTATCTACAGAAGATAGTGTTCAAGCACATCTTTTTTTTCCCCTTTTAGTAATTTATTTTTTCCCAATTACATGTAAAGATAATTTTCATCATTTATTTTTGTAAGATTTTGAGCTCCAAATCTTTTCTCCCTTTCTCTTCTCAATATAGCAAGTATATGAGTTATACATGTACCATCATGTAAAACACATTTCCACATTCGTCTTGTTGTAAAAGAAGACTCAGAAGAAAAGAGAAAAACCACAATAAATAAAAAGCAATAAACAAAAAAAAGATAGAAATACAATGCTTTCATCTGCAATCAGACCCCACAGTTCTTTCTCTGAATGTGGATAGCATTTTCCATCATGAGTTCCTTGGAGTTGTTGCTGAGAAGAGCCAAGTCTGTCATAGTTGATCATCACACATTGTTGCTGTTACTGCATAGGTATTCTGGTTCTGCTCACTTCACTCATGTAAGCCTTTACAGGTTTTTCTGAAATCCTCCTGTTGGTCACTTCCCACACCACAATATTTTCCAATACATTCATATACGACCTCTGGTTCAGCCATTCCCCAGCTAATGTACAGACATCCGCTCAATTTCCGATTCTTTTTTTTTTTTTCCCTGGGGCAATTGGGGTTAAGTGACTTGCCCAGGGTCACACAGCTAGGGAATGTTAAGTATCTGAGATTAGATTTGAACTCAGGTCCTCCTGATTTCAGGGCTGCTGCTCTATCCACTGTACCACCTACCTGCTCCTTCAATTTCCAATTCTTTACCACCACAAGATAAGCTGTCAAGCTGCATCTTGAAGGGAGAGAGAACTCTATGATGGAAGAAGAGAGGAAGCACATTTTAGCATGAGGGAGATCTGATTCGAGGGCATCAAGACCATAGATGGAGTGTTGTGTGTGATGAACAAAGAGAATAATAATAGCTAACATTTTTGTAACACTGTTTACCAGGTACTGTGCTAAGGGCTTTAGAGTCATTATTTCAGTCTCGTAACAATCCTAGGACTTGGATATTTTTATTAAACTTACCTTACAGGTGAGGAAACAGGCAGCAGGGCTGAAGTGGCTTGTCTTAAGTCACCCAGCAGTGTCCAAGGCTGCCTATGAGCCCAGTTTTCCCTGACTCCACACCTGGTTCTCTTTGCCCAGCTGGATCACTGAGAAATACCCAGTGAGGCTAGAAAGGTGGGAGCCAGGTGGTTTGGGGCTTTAAAAGCCAAACACTGCAGTCAGTTGAGTAGGAGAGTCACATGGTCAGATTGCTGCCTAGGAGAAATTCACTCTGGTGGCACCAAGTAGGAGGGATTGGGCTAGGGGGGCTCCAGGAATTATCTAGGCCAAAATTGATGAAGGCCTGAACAAAAGTGACAGGTGGGAATGTGAAGATCAGCTCAGGTGAGAGAAGTATCTTGGAAACAGAAATGGCAGGCCATGGGATGATGTGAGAGAGCAAAGAGTCTGGAGTAACACAGAGGTGAGAGACCTGGAAGCCTGGAGGAAGGCATCTTCACCAGCAAGAAAGAGGTGCATTTGGGAGAGAGAGAGAAAAAAAAAAACCAAGAAGTTCTAGACAGACTGAATTTTATAAAAATTTCAGTAGAATTTTGTTTCTTCAATTACATGCAAAGATAGTTTTCAACATCCACTTATTTAAGATTCTGAATTATAATTTTTTTTTCTTCTCCTTCCCAAGCCAGCAAGCAGTCCAGTATAGGGTACACATGTACAATCATCTCAAACAAATTTTCATGCTAGTTATATTGTAAAAGAAAAATCAGAACAAAAGAGAAAAACTACTGTATTTGAGTAATTTCAGAAGGAAAAATCTGAAAATGAAGAAATATTTGTCATTTCAGTGATTAAAATAAAACTTTCTTTTTTGTTATTTTTAATAATATTTTTTAATTTTCAAAATATATGCAAAGATAGTTTTCAGTATTCACCTTTGTAAAACTTTGTGCTCCAAATTTTTCTCCTTCCCTTACCCATTTACTTACCCTCCCTTAGACAGCAAGTAATCCAATATATGTTAAACATATGTGATTCTTCTATACATATTTCTACAATTACTGTGCTTCACAAGAAAAATCAGATCAAAAAGGAAAATAATGAAAAAGAAAACAAAATGCAAGCAAACAATAAAAAAAGTGAAAATACTATGCTGTGATCCATACTAAGTTCCCACAGTCCTTTCTGGATACAGATAGCTTTCTCTATCACTAGACCATTGGAACTGGCCTCAGTCACCCCTATGTTGAAAAGAGCCACTTCCATCACAATTGATCATTACATAATCTTGCTATTGTTGTGTACAATGATCTTCTGGTTCTGCTCACTTCACTTAGCATCAGTTCATGCAGGTCTCCCCAAGCCTCTCTGAATTCATCCTGCTGGTCATTTCTTATAGAACGATATTTCCTAACATTCATATACCATAATTTATTCAGCCATTCTCCAATTGATGGGCATCCATTCAGTTTCCCATTTCTTGCCTCTACAAAAAGGGCTGCTGCAAACATTCTTGCACATGTGGGACCCTTTCCTTCCTTTAAGATCTCTTTGGGATATAAGCCCAATAGAAACACTGCTGGGTCAAAGGATATGCATACACAGTTTGATAACCCTTTGGGCACAGTTCCAAATTGTTCTCCAGAATGGTTGGATCAGTTCAGAACTCCAACAATGTATCAGTGTCCCAGTTTTCCCACATCCCCTTCAGCATTTATCATTATCTTTTCCTGTCATCTTAGCCAATCTGAGAGGTGTGTAGTGATATCTCAGAGTTGTCTTAATTTGCATTTCTCTAATCAATAGTGATTTAGACCATGAAATAAAACTTTCAATTACATTTTTCAAATGTTGTGAATACAGTTTAATTCAACTCATGGTGTGATAAATTACTAAACATAAATTAGTTAGGAAAGGACTCTGTTGGTGAGAATTTCTGAAAAACTCAAAAGTAACTTGGAAGAAATTGGATTTAGATCACCACCTTATACCACTCACCATAATAAACTCAAAATTAATCTATAACCTGAAAACTAAAGGTTATGCCATTTTAAAAAGAAGAAAATCAGAGCAGATAACTTTTTACTATTATAACTGAAGGGAGAATTCTTAACCAAGCAAGGGATAGAGAGTTATAAAAAGTGAAGTAGTAATTTCAGTTACCTAAAATTAATGCAATTAGGATAAGAGATTGACTTGGGGGGGGCGGGGAGTCTTTGTATCAAATATTTATGATGGTTAAGGTGGCACAGTGGATAAGAGTGCTGGGCCTAGAGGCAGGAAGACCTAAATTCAAATGTGGCCTTACTAGTCAAGTAACTTTATTCTGTTTGCCTCAGGTTCCTAATCTGTAAAATGATCTGGAGAAGAAAATAGCAAATCACTCTTTTATCTCTTCCAAGGAAACCCCAGTGGGGTCATGAGAATCAGACATGACTGGAAAACAACTAACCAACATAAAATACTTCTAATAAGGGTTTGATTTCCAACATAGGCAATCAAAGAAATAGATAAGATCAAAATCTATTTCCCAGTAAAAGGATATCAATAAATAGTTTTCAAGAAATATAAACTATTAGCAATAATATAAATATTTTAATTCATTATTAATAAAATAAGTTTAAATCAAAACCACTTTCAGATTTCACACTTATCCACCAAATTGAGAAAGATGACCAAAGAACAGAATGGTCATTGTTGGAAGGATTATGTAAAAATGGGCACACTAATACATTGTTGTGTACAAGTTGTGAATTAATCCAACTATTTTGATTTTTTTAGCATATAATTTTATATTTTAGTTTTGATAATAGTGTGGAAAAGAAATTTTCCTGAAGATAAAATTGATCCTGTGGGTTATTGGAATGCTAAAATTAACATAAACTGGAATCTTAAAAAGCTGAGACAAATATTTTGTGGAATAATTTACAATTTTTAATTCCAGCCACTACTCAATAGAGTACCAAAGATTAACCTAAAACATATCCAAAGGAAAAGTTAAACTCCAGTGTATAATAAGAATTTAGAAAGCTTAAGTTGATTATATTGTTTTATTTACTTATACTTGACCCTTTACTTGAAGTGAATTTTAGCTTTAATAAAAGAACATTTAGCAAATAAATGTGAATTATGTTGAAAAATCATCATATAAACCAACAAGTAAAAGTAACAATATTTTTGACTCCTCATTTGTTAGTTTATTTGGTGCTGTTCCTTTTATATTACTTCATGTTAGCAAATAATTTCTTTTGCTGTTTATTCCATTTTCTCAAAATTATCAAGTTGGAGATTTTATTCTACAGCTTACAAAGATGGTTGCCCTAGTTTAGGAAGGATTTCCCAGAAGATTGACTTCACCTCTGCCATATCTTATTTGCTTCTTATTTGCTTCATACTGCACCTTTATTTTTGGGGGGTCCCAACTCTACTCAGGTCTGCATGTCCCTGAAGAGCAACAGTCAGGGCCAGCTTTAGACCCTTTCTAGTTCAACTGGAAAGGCTCTTTTGTGACTAATGATCAAGACAGGACTCCAACAGCCCAACCATTCTGGAAAGTGGTGGAATTATGTGAAGAAAGTGACTTGTGTGCCCACTCTGACCCAGAGAGTCCACTGATAGGCGTATGTTTCCCCATGAGATCAGTAATACAAAAAAGGTCCACGTACATCTGAGTATCTAGAGAAGCACTCTTGTAATAAAGAACTAGAAACAAATTAGGTGGCCATTGATTAGGGAAATGCTAAGTTAAGTGGTGGTGCTTGAATATAAAGGAATATTACTGTGCTGTAAGTAAGAAACACTGATGAATACAGAGAAACATGGGAAGGCTTATATGAACAGAAGCAAAAAGAAGGAAGGAGCACTTGGAGAACACTATGTGCCCATAATGCACATGGAGAGTGACAGTCACCAACTAGTGAAAATAGAATGCTGAAGAGAAAGGAGAATGTACCTCCCTTGCTGCAGATTAGGGTGAGCTTTTTCAGGGGTGGCTAATTTTGTTGAACTGGATTTTGTTTTGTTTTTTTCTTCTTTGGTTTTCTGGATAGAAGAGAAAGAAGGGATATATTGGAAAAAGCAGGTGATCCAAAAATAGTAGAATTTATTTTAAAAAATAAATAACAATATTGTTTATTTGTTTGCTTGTTTGTTTCTTATTGTGTTTTTTCCCTTTTTTGTTCTGACTTTTTTTTGCACAGCATGACAAATTTGGAAAAATGTTTAGAATAATTGCACACATGTAACAACACGTGTAACATCATAACGTTTAATATCAGATTGCTTGCTGGGGGTAGGGGGCAGGGAAGGACAGGGAGAAAAATTTGGAACCAAAGTTTTGTGAAGGGGAATGTTAAAAACTATCTTTGCATGTCTTTGGAAAAATAATTTATCACTAGAAATAAGCAACATTTAAATATACTTTATTCCCTTCTCTTTCTGTTCCTCTATTCTAAACTGGGAAGTAAAGAGTTTCTGGAATAAGGAGGGTGGGAGTAGAATTGGGCAGAAAAAATTCTTCTCTTTGAAACTGTGGCGTGTCCTTGCTTCACTGCTGATGCAAACCCTGATCTTCTGATTTGTGTTCCAGGTGCCATTACTGCAAATCTTCATGTCACGTGTCTTCCTTGCGAATCCCTTATGCCTGCAAACTGCTCTTCCAAGAGCTGCAGTCAATGAACATTATCCCCAGATTAAAACTATCCAAGTACAATGAGTGAAGATGTAACACACGTGGAGTTTTAAAAACAAGAGGCCCCATCATTGCACCAGGAGAGTCTTGGGTAAAAGCAGCGATGACAAGGAAGAATTGGGACTCCTGAGAGACTTCCCAGGCTGTTTGACCTTTCCGTTTTTAAAAATGATAGGAGTTTTTTTTGGTACAGTGAAAGATAAGAGAAATATTCTCAAATTAGCTCAAACGATTTACTACTTGATTAAAAAACAAAGAAACAAGATGAAGCAACATAAGAGATCAATAAAGATTGCTTTATATTCCCAGGACTTGGAGTTTGCTTCTTAGAAGGCACCACTATTGGGGAAAATAGTGGGAGAATGGACTGGGATAAACTTGATGCATCAGAAGCCTGTGATGTTTCCTCTAAAGTGGAAGCTGTGAATCTCTCTATTCATATATCAGAGGAATATAAAAAGAACATGTGACTCCTTCACAGACTACTAGACGAAGTTAATACTTAATCTAGCATCATCAGGCCGGCATGTTTTTGCACATAACTGGATTTTCTCTCAGTGAAAATGAATATTCAGAGTACCAAACCCTTTTTTGTAAAAAAGGTTTTTTACCTTTCTAAAATGTATTCCTCCTAGGAGTGTCTAGGAATGACAAGAACTATTATCCACACTGTCAGACACAGTTGATATGTTGTTTGTTTTTACATCTTTGCTCTGAAGGCTAGCTGACTGGTTAGATGTGGGGAGAAAATGGTAATGTAAGAGCAAAAGATCTCAATAAAAATATTTTTTTTCTTTTTAAAATTGTGTGTTAAGACAATGAGATGTTGACTGAGATTTTCAATAAAATGAATCATTTTTAGTGTCCCAACACCATTTATGACTATTGTGAGTGTTCAGAGGGCTTCTGTTAGTTGAGCCTCTTTTCCAGAGAATTAAGAAAAGTTAGAGTTTTTGGAAGGCTGGACTTTAAATAAATGGGAAACTGTTGAACTTGGAATCTTTGAGTTGGGAAGGACCTTAGCCCAAGCTCTTTTGCCTAGTCTATAAAAACCACTCTGTCCATTCCTGAATGGATAGTCAGCCAACCTCTCCATTTGTGAAAAGTTCACTCCCTATGAAGATGGAAAAATCAGCTCCCACTTCATGACCATCATTTAATATTTAGAAGCAGCAATCATCTCTACTGTTAGTTTTCTGACCTAAATTCTTGTTGACTAGATTTTATGCATGACTGTACCAGCATCAGTTTGGAACTCACCAAAGATTTATACCTTCTCTCTTTTACTATAGGTGACAGATTTTCATTTTAGTTCACCTTAATGGGCATTTCTGCTGTATGCTAATCTTTTTAAAAAATATTTTTATTTTTTCTCAGTTACATTTAAAACAATTTTTTAACATTTGTTTTTAAAACTTCTGAGTTCCAGATTCTCTCCTTTCCCACCTTAAGAAGGCACATATGAAGTTATGCAAAACATTTCTGTAAAAATCATGTTATGAAAGAAATAGATCACCCCTCCCCCAAAAAAAACACTCAAGAAAGATTAAAAAAATAAGAAAACATAAAAGAGTATGCTTCAATCTGTATTCAGGCACATTCAATTCTTTCTCTGGTATGGATAGCATTTTTTTTAATCCTAAGTCCTTAAGAGTAGTTGTAGATCAATTGTATTGCTGAGAATAGCAAAGTCGTTCACGGTTAATCATCCTACATTACTATATTACTTTGTACTCAGTGCATTTCACTTCACTTGAATTTGTGCAGGACTTTACAGGTCTTTCTGAGAGCATCCTGCTCATCATTTCCCATAGAACAATAATATTCCATCATAATCACATACCATGGTTTATTCAGCCATTCCACAATTGATGGGCATCCCCCCCCCCAATTTTGCCAAGGAGAGAGCTATTTATAAATATTTTTGTACATATAAATCCTTTTCCCTTTTAAAAAATCTCTGGGATTCATGTCTAGTAGTAGTATTGTTAGGTCAAAGAATGTGCATGATTTTATATCCCTTTGGGCATATTTCGTATTTTATGCTGGTGTGTTTTGCTTTCACCAAAAGTGACATTTCTTATTAATTGGCCCAGATATATGGCATATATCACAGATAATACTTTTAAAATCACCTTCAGCAGATCTTTCATATTCTTTTCCAAGAGAAGCCTATTAAACTTCCAAAACATAAAATGGTTAGTTGAAGGCCATAAAGGATTTATTAGAAGTAGAATGGAAGTTAAAAGAACAAGCAGATTTTTCATTACAGCAGTTTACTCCAGCAGAAGAGTGAAGCAGCAGCAGAAGCACCAAGATTTGCTCTATTATAAACAAACCCAATTAAATGGGTTTAGATGACCTGGCCATCTTAGAGCACCATTCCTCCTGGATGAGTAGGAAGAAACACTGTTAACTATCCTCTATAAACTTGAGTCCATGAGATGAAATCCTCCAAGAGGATATGTTGTTACTGCTTTCAGATTTCTTAGACTATCGCATAGAAGAGAGAACAGACTCATCTCAAGTTTAAATCTAGAGTTGGAGTCCTTTTTATAAATGAGGAAAGTGAGAATTCACTCAGCATCACGGAGGTGGATAGAAAAAGTGAGCTTTTGAACCCCTCTCCAAATCCTGATACTGGTGCCATTTTGCCTTGTCAGGCCTTTGTTTCAGGACAAAAGCAGAAATGTCAAGGTTTGGAGAAAGCTGCTCTGCAGAGACGGGGAGGAAAGTGGTAGAGAGTGAAGGAAAACGTTTGCCTGAAGCAGCCGGTCATTCCCTTCTGACATCAAAGTGAAACCTGTTCTCAGCCACTGGAGCCGATGGAACAGCTTCACGGAGCCAACAGAACCAGCCTTCAAAATGCTTCCATGTGGCTGAAGTCAAGGAATGAATAAAAAGGGCTTGATTGGGTGCTACATCATGGAATCGTTTTCAGCTGTTTCAGAATTTTTGGGGGCCCAACACCTTTATCTTCAGTAATGAGTCACACTAGGGTGATAAGTATTATGGGTTCTGGATGGGCCTTCCATTTCTTGGCAGTCTCAGTAACAGAGAAGCCCATTTTGGAGAGCCCTATAAATAATTCAGTTGTGAAACTAACTGATGGTCAGAAAAGTGACTGTAAAAGTCGCACCTCTTTTACCGTCCATATTTACTCCATATGTGGCTTGTGAACAGTTGGTTTCGTTTGCTGACCAAAAGTAGGTTTTTATTGCCTTGGGCCCCACTGGTGGTGGGGAAAATGAGCCGAATCCTAAAGAGGCAGTTTGAGGAAAGCAAGTGGTGATTCGAGGCAGTATGTGGTTTGTGACGGAAGCCAACCTTCTAATTTGGGTTTCAGGTACAGACCCCAGACGGCAATTAGAAGAATAGCACTTTTGCAAATTAACCTTAATATGGTCAGGATGTCACAGAGAATTGAATCCAGACCAATCTGAAATTCTCATTTTTTTACCCCTCGTTTTTAAAGACCCTACTAGAAAAGGCAAAAGCTCTGAAGTGTTTTTAAAAACAGTGCAAAAACCCTTTTCTATGCATATTTTGATACCTTAATGGAAACATGGTCTTATTTACAGATACACTAACCATTGGGACAAATCACAGCCCCTCAACATCTCATACTAGACAGTTCATGTTGATGTCCTTCCACAAATCTTCCTTATTCTTGAATGTATTGGAGGCCATCCTCCTCTGAGTCTATTGTGAATGTGAGAAGTATTCAGTCTCCTATAGGAAATCTTCCCCAATCCTAATTCCTGTTTACCTCTGTTGATTATTTCCAATTTATCCTATCATTTTGTACGTAGTTATTTGAATGCTAACTCTTCCATTAGATTGTGAGCTTCTCAAGGACAAGAAATATCTTTTGCCTGTCAGCATTTATTGCTCAGTTCTTAGTACAATGCCTGGCACACAGTAAGTGCTTAGTAAATATTTATTGTATAAGTGTATTTGCCCAGAAACTGCAAAACTACGTCAAAGGGTGAGAACAATTAAATTACTTTTCTCACATAATTTCCAAATTGTTTTCTCAAAAAGTTGAACCAATTCATAGCTCCATGAAAAGTGTATTACTATTATATCTATCTTTCCACAGTTCTTCTGATGTTGATTGTTACAATTTTTCTTACAAATGACAATTTGCAGGGAGGAGAGGGTAAAATAGGAAAATTGTTTTAAATTAAATTCTCAAAAACTATATTAAACACGTTCTATATAGAACGTGTTTAATATAGTTTTTGAGAATTTGTGAATATTCCTTGGGAAACAATTTGTTTATATCATTTGGCCCCTTAATGTAATCTTATACATCTTATATCTCATATGTCAACTGTTTAATGTCTTGGATGTCAAAGCTTAACATGATACATGATACAAAAACTTTGCCCCATTTTTCATCATTTCTATTGTTTGTACAAAAGCTTTATTATTTTATCCTCAAAAACAGTTGTAATTTGTTTTTAAGACTATCTGTTCATTAATGATTATGCCCCTAGTTTTGTTTTGTTTTGTTTTTGCCTTTTCAATGAGTTTGGGAGGAGAAAAAAGAGGGGGAGAATTCAGAACTGAAAATAAAATTGAATTAAGAAAAAAGTTGGTGGTGGTTGTTCAGTCATTTCCAACTCTATGACCCCATTTAGTGGTTGCTTGACAGAGCTCATGGAATGGTTTGGCCTTTCCTTCTCCAGCTTATTTGACAAATGAGGAAACTGAGACAAACAGGGTGAAATGACTTGCCTAGGGTCACACAACTAGTAAGTGTCTGAGGCCAGATTTGAATTAGGTAATGAATCTCATTACAGACTTGGCACTCTATCCTCATCACCCAAGAAAAGAGGAGTATGCCATTTTATGATGATTGTGCTTTTCCTCCTGTTGTCCCTTGATTTATTTTTTTGAGTGATCTGACCTTTTACATTCCCATATCCATTGGGTGCTTGTGGTACTACATGAGGTGCTAGTCTAAACCAAGTTTCTTCTAAACTGCTTTTCAATTTTCTCAATACTTCACCTATTGAGCCAAAATCTAGCTCTGCATGAATTTCCTGAATTGGTCCTAGTTTTTCCACCTAATTCTGTTTTCTTGGCTAAACATTCGCAGTTCTTTCACCCAAGCCTAATATGATCTAGTCAATAAACAATTATTTTAGCTCCTACAGTGTGCTAGGCACTGCACTAAGTTCCCGGGGTAGACATAAGACAATCTCAAAGAGCTCACAATCCAGTAAAGAAAGACAGCACATAAAAAGAAGCTTGAAAAGGTGTTTGGGGGAGGGAGTATTTGATTCAGAGGCAGGATGAATCCTGAAGCTGAGGTTGAGGGATAGTCTGAGAAAGGTGTGTGTTATAGAGTTGAATGTATCTTGCAGAATGATGAGTACCTGGAGGTGGCAAAGTCGAAGAGAATGGACAGGTGGGAAAAGATAATATAAACTCCTTTGATCCCCTCCTTAATTGGTGGAGGATCTGGAAGAAGCTCTCCAATGTTCACCCCTCTCCTTTTCTCATCATAGAAAGTGGGTGGGAAGTGCTGAGGAGATGTGAGTTTCAAAAGTGATTTCATTTTGGAAAATGAGAAGTATTTGGAGATCATGAAATTAAGGAGAGAAACTATGAAGTGAATTCCCTAGATATTTACCAATCAGCCTCTTAATTATCCCTGTGGTTCTTCTCTGAAAGATAATGGCCTCAATGTTTTGTTAAATCAATGAGAATTTGCTTAGCACCTACTACGTGCAAAGGACCGTATTACATAGTAGGGATATGGCATAATGAAAAGCTTCTATTTTACTGAGATGATCAATGTCTTTTTAAAAAAATGTAGCATCGAGAACTGGACACAGTAGTCTAGATAACATTTAACATTTGTAAAGAGCTTTACATATAATCTCATTTGATCCCAACAACAACCCTGTAAGGTAGATGTCATTATTATCTGTTTCACAGGTGAAGAAACTGAGGCAGAGAGGTTAAATGACTTGCCCACATCATACAGCTTGATCTGGAGACAGGATTTGAATTCATCTTCCTGACTCCAAGATCAGCACTTCATTCACTGCACCACTTTCCAACCTATTGGAATCACCTTGAATCGCTTCATTGTTGAAAAGAGCCAAATCTATCACAATCATCACAGATCATCATATCATCTTTTTGTTGCTGTGTACAATGTTCTCTTGCTTCTGTCTTTCAGGCTTTTCTGAAATCATCATTTCTTATGGAATAATAATATTCTATTACATTCATATACCATAACTTATTCAGCCATTCCCCAACTGATGGGCACCCACTCGATACTGAGATTTTGAAGGAGAACAATCTTCCTGACAAGATAATGGTTGAAATTTTATTTTGGGGCTGAAAGAGAAAGGATCAAAGACAAGGCAGATATCAGTAGAATAAAGAAGATGAAATAAGGAGTGAGCTGTGAAGAGACAGACTCAAGAGAAGGTACTTGGAAAGATAAGGAGGTAAAGATTAGTGGAATCATTGGAGGGGTAAGTAAATTGATGGAGACATTAGTAGGTGGACATCTTGGGGAAAGTAACTGGATTATGATGAAATGCTGAAGGGGAGGTCATCAGGGCTACGGTTGTTGAGCCAAAGGAAAGGAATTTTAAAAGTTGTTGAATTATCAAGAGGTGATAACTTTTGACTACGTGCTTAGGGTTGAGGTATAAATACCTACAAGTATCTTTTTTAAATTAGACCTAAAATCTCAACCATTTTGGACAATAGGGAAAACTCTCGAATTGCATTAAATGTATTATCTATGTTTCAAGTGTTCTCATTTTGAAATCCCTTGTGGAAAAAGAGAAGAGAATTTTTTTCCACTTTCAAAGATGTAAGAGAATGAAGTATTCCTAAAGAAGACAAAAGGTTCCAGTGGGCAGGTGGTGGGAAGTCGAGATCTGAAGTGAAAGAGGGGAGATGATCCTTGTTAGAATGATGGAAAATAGAAGAATGTAATGGGCTAAGGGGGAAAAGGACAACTGTATAATTAGAACTTAAAAGGGAGATTTAAGCTACTTCCTAAAGAGAAGAGAACTCCATGCTTGAAGCAAGGTGAAAAAAGCCACTAAACAAAGAATGGTAGGGCGGAACCCTAGAAGATGTCAGATGAGAGGTCATCTAGGAAATGGGTCAGAGGAAGGGGAGAACAGACTGAGTAATTAGTGATTCCTTGTTTGGGGTATTAAAGTAGCTATTTGTTGTCTTGATCATAAAACTAGAGAGATCTGAGATCTTCTCAGGAAATGTCTCCAAAATATGAGAACCTTCTAAAATTTATCAAAATGGAGAATAGTTGCTGACTTGTGGAAGTTCAAATGGAAACAAATGATACTTCCAGGAGGAACCTAACAGTATTGCCAACAACAAGGACATCTTGGGTAAGAAATTAAAAACCACAGTGGTACAGATTGTGTTGTGTTCACTGTAGCCCATTAAAAGAAAGAGATGCACAAGAGAAAATTTAATTTGGGAAGTGAACAGCTGAGTGGTGATTTCTAAGAATGGGATTTGAATTTCCAGATTTCAACTTACAATGGAAAGATAATAGATTCCTTACCAGAGATGTAGTATACCTAACAAAGACTGGTGATGATGTGTTTGCCAGGTGTCTTACATCTAAAGGACTTTAAACTAAAAGGAATGGGAGAGCATTGCCTATTTATAGCACGCCACCTCTCCCTCCCCAACTTGGTTACTGTAGAGAGTAACCCCAAAGAAGAAAGACAAATAGCATTATAGAGAGAACCCGAAATTACAGGAGACAGACAAAATTAACTAAAAGGCCCAAATTTTAGGTAACAAACAAGGGCACAATTTTAGGTAACAAACACAGAAGGCAAATTGGATGACATGGTTGTCCCTTGAACTTACTGGGATAAATCTCAAGGCTGGAGCATTCCTATGAATGTTTCTATTCTATTCCAAAGCAATGCAGTCGATAAAAATTGAGGGGGGGGAGGATCATTGCATATCAAGAAGAAATCCAGGAAACAGAATTTGGATGAAGGTCAAAGGAAGGAGAAAAAAGTTGTTTTTGTTTTTGGCATGTATGACAGGCTACCTGAACAACAACAACAACAACAAAAATAGATGAGTTTATATTAAAGGTTACAGTCTTGACACAAAGGCAAGCTATACTATTGGTGAAGGTCTTCAGCTTCTGCCAAGAGCAGAATATCTTGTTTTGCCTCAGTGATCATTTTATTTTTCCCTCAATAAGGAGGAATTCTGTTCTGGATTTTAGTCTCAATAACATGGAAGAACCGTTCACTAGAGTAGGGGTGATAGGAATTTTGAGGGAAAGTGACACTCCAACCTGGGATTTGTGATAGGGGAAAGGAAATTCAAGCATCCACTGATTTGTCCTAGGTTTTAAGAAAGAAGATTTCAAACTTCAAATCTCTCAGTGAAAATATAGAGTCCTGTGGACTAAAATTTTTCAAAGGAAAACCTTCTGGATCAAAAATGAAATTTTGGACATAAAGGGAAACCACTTGAATGAAGAAGAAAACAGTATTTGGCTGAAGAAATTGATGTGAGTGGACACATGAGGAACTCACCATCCAACTTAGATTTAAATGATAAATGTACAGAATATGGAACATCACCAGATAAAATGAATATATACTCATATTAATATGAGTATAGTATGATCCTATAAAAATATTGTCAGGAATGCTGAAATTAAAGACAAAAGGATTTTTAAATTAAATCGATAGAGAATAGAGAATCAAAGAAAAGGACTTTACTCTGGGTGGATAGCGGAAATAATAACTGACAACCTAGAGAAAGCAGAGCTGCTCAGTCCTTATTTTATTTGTTTTCTTGGCAAAGGTGAACTCTCTTTATCCTGATGAGTATGATGGAACAAAAGGATTACCACGGAGTTGAAGCTCAGGATAAGTAGAGACAGTTAAGAGATCATTTAGCTGTTCTTGGTGAATTCAAGACATTTGGGCCAGGTGAATTTCATCCTGAGGTTTCAAAGACCTGATAAATGGGATTGGCTGATCCACTGTCCATGATGTTTGAAAGATCATGGAAAATGGGAGAGTGACCACAAAATTAGAGCAGGGCAAATGAACAAAAAAGGAATATATTTAAAAAAGGAATGAAGCAATCTGCTAACTATGAACTAGTGAACTTGACTTTAGTTTTCATGAAAATTTTAGAATAGATCACAAAATGAGGCAGCCAGGTGACACAGTGGATAGAACACCAGCCCTAGAGTCAGGAGGACCTGAATTCAAATGTGACCTTAACACTTACTAGCTGTGTGACTCTGGGCAATTCACTTAACCCCAATTGCCTCGATAAAAATGAAATAAAATAAAATAAAACCACCAAAGAGATGATTAATGAACTTCCAAAAATGGAAGTGGTGATTACAAAGAGCTAACATGACTTCATCAAAGACATCTTTTCCTCTTTGACAAGATTACTAAAGTCATCAAGTTATCTTGAAAAATTGGCCAAGTTACCCCATAGTACACGGAGAAGTAAGGATTAGATAATAAAACCAGATGGATTTACAACTAGCTGAATGGCTGTGTTCAAAAAGTAACCAATGCCCTAATGTCAGGAAACTTTGTCACCTCCATGCTGCTTTCCATTTTTGTCACTGTCTTGGATAAAGATATATAGATGGTGTGCTTATAAAATTTACAGAGGAGAAAACTTGGAAAGATAATTAAAGCACTGAGTGAGAGAATCAGGAACCAAAAGGATCTTGGCGGGGGTTGGATTATTAAACTGAATATAAGGTAAAATTCAGTCTTTTAATAAAATCTTTTACTGGGGTACAAAAAAATCAACTTTGCAACCACAAAATGGGGAAGACTTGATCAGAGAGCCATTCTGGAAAAGATCTAGGGGTTGTAATGGACTGCAAGCTCCATCTGAGGGATGTAGCAGCCACAAAAACTTGTGCGATTTTGAATCATGTTAAGACATGGCAAACAAAAACAACCACAAAAAATGGAGAAACTTGGATCCCAGGAATAGGGAACCTGAGCTCTGAGCTCATCCACACCTGGAGTATTGTGTTCAGTTCTGGGTTCCATAGTTTGGGACCGGGAAAATGATCTTAAGGACAACAGGATGATGAAGGGAGTTAAGTGAATGTTACCAACTGTAGAATGGCCAGATGATGTGCAAGAGGAATTTGTATAAGGAGAATCTTCTGGCTAATGTGCAAAGAAAAAAGTCTTCCCTGGAAAATTCCAGGACTTACATGTTTAGCAGACACTCACATCCATAGTAACAGTCATTGGCAATTAGGGAACTGCCCGGAGATCTGAGGCAGACGCCAGCACATGAAACAGAAAGGGCCTGTAAAGATTATCTCTTTCTATCTCTGAGTTATGGGAAGTAGAGGCTGCACTTCCTGTGTCCGATCTCATCTGAGCTTTTCATGCTGAGAGCTAGCTCCCAGGGCCTTTTACTCATCAGAGTTTGGGAGCTTACTTATCCTCTTCTCGTGAGAATAAAAGTCACCCTTGACTCTGGATACAGATGTCTGTTTTCTGTAATGCTCATGTAGAGCAGCCCAAGAGCTGTGTCCCTTACCACAAAAGAACCCCAGCTCTGGACTCCCAGGGACCAGGGGAGCCTCATTCCAAAGAGAGTTGACTTTACCTGTTTCGTCTCTCACTCTCTCATCTCAGTTGTGCCCTCATGTTGGAGTCCAGGGAAAATTGCATTAAAAAAAAACCTTAAATGTAATTCATATCTAAAGTCTTCTCAAAACATGTAGAAAAGAACTCATTATACAAAATGGCTGATATCAATCTTAGGAGAACTATTTATTTCCTCCACTGTGAAATGATTGTTTAAAACACAAGAGTCAGACTATACATAAACACATACTTAAAACACGAAAGTCTTATCTATTACTTCTATTATACTTTCCCAATAGATTGTAGTTTGGACTTTCATGCTCCAAGATGATCTTATCAATGTTCGTCTCTTCTGAGAAATATAGTTGCAGGAAGCACTCCTCTCCTCCCCACAATCAAGTCAAAGGAACTTAAAACCTTTCATATTCATGAGGTGGCCGCCAAGACTAGAAACACACATGTCTTTGTTTGGCAACCAACTGTGCGGTCACCATCTTTGCTTGGGGAGGTGTGGGGTGGAAGGGAAAAAGGAGAGAAATCTCCTCTCCTTGCTGGAAGTCTAAGAGAGAACTTGTGTTAGCCATGTTCCAACAGAAAAGTCATCTCGAGAGTGGAAGCCATTTCTGTCCACAGAGTGGGTTCTCTTGGCCACAGAGAGGGTCCAAGGGACCGACCAACTGTTGGTCCAGAAAAGAGCCAGAACATTTGTAGCTTTCCCCTAGGAGGCAAAGTGCACACACCTAACTCCATGTCAAGAGCTCCAAATCCCTTCTTTTTAATAAAGTCTAGAATGGTTCTACATGCCCTTAAAGGGGCAATCTCCCTCTGAATTATAGAATTGGGTCTTTCCACAAAAAATGACTTCAGTCTTTTCAAGGAGAACTTCCTATCCCCATACTCCTTATCACCCTCACCTTATTCAAGAATCTACTTTAAGTCAGGTATGAAACAATTGTGGAAAAGAGCCCAGAATCATTCAATGATGATCCTGTTACAAAAGAATACTTTCTGTCCATAGATTGTTCCTTCAGTGCCTCATCATGGTATGGAGCTACCCCCTGTGCCCAGAAAATCTTAGGGAGGACCTGTGATTTCATAGATATGGAGCCTCTAGGGTGTAAATAGCCCCCCATGATACATAATTGTACTTCATTTACAGCTTATTTTCTTAGAGAGTTGCTTGGGGGCTATGACAGATTCAATGGCATACTACCATTACTAGTACTGCTACCATCACTACAACAATTACACTAGTATTCATATAGCTCCTTAAGATTTTTAAAGTGGTTAATCTATATCTTATTTGAGCTTCCTCATAATTATCCTCATTAGAGCCATTTACACCCAGAGAGAGGACTCTGGAAACTGAGTGTGAATCACAACACAGCATTCTCATTCTTTTTTGTTGTTGTTGATTTGCATTTTGTTTTCTTTCTTATTTACTTTCTTTTTTGATCTGATTTTCCCTGTGCATCAAAAGAATTGTATAAATGTTTATACATATTGGATTTAACATATATTTTAACATGTTTAACACATATTGGATTACTTGCCATCTAGGGGAGGGGGGAGGGGGAAGGAGGAGAAAATCTGAAATTGTGGGCTATGTAAGGGTCAATGTTGTCAAATTATCCATGTATATGTTTTGAAAATAAGTTTTTAAAATTTAAAAATAATAATAATTATCCTCATTGTTATCTCCATTTTACTGATAAGAAAACTGGGGCTAAAAGGTTAAAGGTGCCTAATATCACCCAGCTAATAAGTGAAGGAGACCGACTAATGATCTCCTTGACTCTACACTTTTATCCTTGACTATCCATCAGGTAGATACCTATCAGATGGAAATATAATAATGTCGACAGGAAACAGTAGGTAGATCAGTTTGGCTAGAATGTAAAGCATATCAAGGAGAATCATATGAAATGAGCCCCATTCATAGGCTAGAGGCAGATTGTAAGAAGTTTTAAAACCAGAGAAACTTGTTTTATCCTGAAGACAAGAGGAACCCATTGTACCATTATCATTATGGGAGTGAGCATGGTCAGACCTATGCTATAGGAAGCCATTCTGGCAGCTGGTAGGAAGATGGATTGGAGAGAAAAGAGACTAGAAGCAGAGAGACTGATTAGGAAGTGATTAAAGTCTTCCAGGTGAAAGGTGGAAGAACAGGACAAAAGTGAGAAAAGCTGTGGCGAAAACATGAAACTTCTGGGCAATTGATTGGATATGAAGAGTTGAGAGTGACTGGAAAGATGGCCATACCCTCAACAGAAATAGGGAAATTAGGAAGAGAAATGGAGAGGGGATTTGGGGGGGAAGACATAACGAATTCTGTTTTGGATATGTTGAGTTTCAGGTGCCTCTGAGAGAAGCAATGGGAGATGTCCAACAGGGAGTTGGTGATGTTAGACCACAGATCAAGAGAGAGACGACCTGGATGTGTCATTTTGGCAGTATGCTTAGAGATGATCATTGAACCCACGGGAACTGATGAGATCACTTAGAAAGAAGGAAGCTAGAAAGCAAATAAGCATTTATTAAGTGCCTACCGTGTTCCTGACACTGTACTAAGCACTGTAATATACAAATAGCTGCCAGAGGGTGAACAAAAAGCCCAGGATAGAAACTTGGAGTCTATCCACTGTTAGTGGTGTCTGGATAATGATCTAGCAAGAGACTGAAAGGGGGCAGCCAGAGAGATAGGAAAAGAGAAGAAAGTCACAAATCCAGGAAGGAGTTGTCTAGGAGGAGGAGGGAGTATTTCTTTCCTTCAGTGAGTATCTAAGGTGAAGAAAATGTGATAGTGCTGAAAAATGTGATAGTGCCTCTGTCCAAAGGAGAAGGCTGCTATTTTAGAATATTTCTGAATGATACAGAACCTTCTCCTGAAAAGTTAGAAACATCACAGTTTAAATAACTATGAGGTAGTTTTGTGAGTGGACTATGAGGTTTTGATTATTCCTGTTTTTGCCTTCTGGTGTGGAAGAAATGATTATTTTTATTTTGTTTCTTCTAAAAAGTAAATGTCATGATCATTCTTGCTTTTGCCTTATTAATTAAATAGTTTATGCCTACGATTAAAAAAAATTAACTATGATGGTGAAATGGAATTTCTCCATTACTGTTCTTGACTTTCAAAGACATTTTGATTCAGAACATAAAGAGTTTTGAATGCTGGAGAGGGTATCATTAATCATGGGCTTAAACTGTGTCCCAACTGCTCCCCAAAGTTGGAGTTTCCCATCACACTGGAGTTCAGTTGGTTTCGTATTGAACCAAGAACCAAGAACAAAATGGCTCCATTTCTTGCTTTTGTTCTATTTTTCCTTTCTCCTTGCCTAGATGCCCAATCCAGCAAACATCTACCATGATCCAAGCACTGTGCTAGGTGCTAGGAATACAATTAATAAAAAGAAAGGCAGTCCTTGCCTTCAACAAGCTTACAGTTTAAAGAGGGAGACAAGGACAAAAAGAAGCAGGAAAGTAAGGAGGAAGAAGGGAATAGGAGTTGAAACATCATGGAGTTGAAACCAGACAGAGCAGCACATGCAAAATGTAATGAGCTGAGAATTCAGGGTCTGTCTTCCATAAAGGAAGGCATTGGGAGGAGTTTGGTACTTCACCCTCCATCCCTCCAATCAGGAAAGGAGAGGCCAAGGAAAGTGGTAGCAATAGTGCTTGAGTGAGGAGCATGGTGGTGAATTTAAAAGTGATGAATTTATCTAGGGAGGGCATCCTATCCATAGGATTGAAACCACACAGGTTCAAGGTAATCCCAATAAACTTTGGATAGAAAACACCATCTGCATCCAGAAAAAGAAAGAAAGAAAGGGAAAAAACCACACAGATTGAATGTAAATCAACACATGCTATGTTCACTTTTTTTCTGTTTTTTTTTCCTCTCCCGTGGTTTTCCCCTTTTGTTCTGATTTTTCTCTCCAAACGTGATTCATAAAGAAATTTGTGCCTAAAAAATTCATGTACATGTATATAAAGAAAAAAAAGAAACCATGCAAGGCAGCAGATACAAAGTGAAGGTCCACCTCCCTCACTTTACCTGCTTTTCCCCCCTTTCTAAAGTAGCTTTGATCCAGTATCACAGAATTATAGATTTAGAAGTGTACATCACCTCATAGGTCATCTGTTCCAATCTCCTCATTTTATAGAAGAGGAAACAGGTTGAGAAAAGGTGCTCAATTTTTCCAAAGCATTAATAGCAGGGTCTATATTTTAACCCAGTCGCCTGACTTCCAAATCCAGGGACCTTTCTGCTATACCATATTTTCTTAAGGTCCCAGGATCTTCCTTTTCACAGTTTTAATAAGTGGACCCAGATTTTCAGATCTGAACTATGTGGGAGGAAAGCTGCTTTTGAGGAGCTCAAGAAGGGGGGATACTTGCTACAGAACTGATCGAAGCCTCACAATTTTTTACTCATCAATGGGAAGATTGAAGGTGTGTGTTAATTCTGCATTTTCAGAAATGTGTGACCTCCTTACAGTGTTAACTTACACTAGTGTAGAAAATATAATATGAAGTCACACAATAAACCAGGAAGAGAAGGCTGTGGATTTGATCCAGTATGAGTCACCAGAGAAACCTTGGTTACCTCAGGCATTCTGGATGCTATCCCTTTCAACTTAGATCACTTTTATTGAAGTGAAATAACAATGACAACAAGGATTTATTAAGTGCCTATGGTGGGCAAGGCACTCTCCTAGGCTGTGGGACTACAAAAACCAAAACCAAGGGAAAAAATCTCAGACTTTCTCTTCCAGAATATTTTACTTCATAGGAGACGTGTACACAATGAAATAAATGCAGAACAATTTGAAGAAAGGCCTTGGATTAATTGTCTATATGTAATCACACTACTGACTTATTTGAGTACAAATCGAAATTAGTACAAAGCTAGAAGGAAAAAGAAAAAGAAAAATATAGAATTATATGGTATACCTTTGAAATTGCATGATTCTGAACCTTAAAATGATAATGATTAAGGGTAGGATGTTGGATAGAAAAAAAAGACATAGATGCTTTATAATAATTTCATAGACAGTTTTAGGTGATTTAAATCAATTACCCTGAGGATTAAGCCAAAAGGGCCTAAAAAGCTCTTTCAAAACCATTGGTTTAAATGTAACATGAAGACTAGTGACTGCCCAAGACAATGTTGTTTGATGATATGATTCCCTTATAAAATCTTATAAAAAAATCTTATGGAAAAGGATGATGGAAGATTTTGGAATTGCTTCATAAAACGGAGAGAAACGGAGGGTTAGACTACTTTAAAGAAAGTTTGGCAGGAGACCCAACTAAGCCAAAATCTTCCTGTGGGCCTTTAAACATGTACACAGAAGAAATAGAACCAAGGCAAAATGGAAAATATCTGCAAAGAGTTTTCTTACAAACTCTCTTCCCCATTATGGACAATAAGAACCACATCATAGTTGGTTAATATACAAATGGAACTAAAGAGAATGAATATAGAAGATAGATTAGATATAGAAGTACATAGAGAAGATCCATGCTGAGAATAAGGTATCTGGGAAGATGATGGGAAGGGATCAGTTCACAAGGTATCTAAAGTAGAGAGTAATATTAAACAAAAGGCATGAAAAAAAATCCCAAACCTAATATGAAAAAGTAATTGATCTTCCGTCTTTAGGAAATGTTTCTGAGAATCAAAAATACACATAAAGAGTGCATTTTGATGAGACAATAGGAAACAGACAAGTTTTCACAATAGATATTCCATAGTAGACCCCATATGTACCACCACACAAATGAGTGAAAGATGTAAAAAATACATGTTCCCTGGGGCAGCTAGGTGGTGCAGTGGATAGAGCACCAGCCCTGAAGTCAGGAGGACCTGAGTTCAAATATGGTCTCAGACACTTAACATTCCCTAGCTGTGTGACCCTAGGCAAGTCACTTAACCCCAATTGCTTCAGCAAAAAAAAAAAAAAAATACATGTTCCCATTGTGCTTATTATTAGTTGTTTATAAAGGAGAAATTGATTCAGGAAAGCAAAATACCACGACGATCTCCTTCAAAAAAGTATCTTCCATTCCTTTTTGTTGTTCAGTCATTTTTTAGCTGAGTCCAACTCTTTGTGACTCTTTTTGGGGTTTTCTTGGTAAAGCTACTGGAGTGTTTTGCCCTTTTTTTCTCCAGCTCATTTTACAGATGAGAAAACTGAGGCAAACAGGGTTAGATGACTTGCTCAGGGTCCTGCAGCTAGTAAGTGAGACCAGCTTTGAACTCATGAAGAGGAGTCTTGCTGCTTCCAGGCCCAGTGCTGCCCCTTCCACCTTTCATTTCTACATCAATAGTATTCAAGATCCTATGAAAGTTATAACAAAAGAGATATAACCTTGTTCATCCCTTTGATTATAAATATCAGAAGTCATAAAACAGAACCACATGCTGACCTAAGGTGTTTACCACTGTCATGAAGGAGATCCAGTACAGGGAGTCCAACATGAAAGGGCATTCCCTATAAATGGCAAGGTCCCTTGGGTTGCATCATGCTAGAACAATGTGGAGAGAAAGAGACAGAGACAGAGAAAGAGATCCATGAATACTCAAAAGAGCTTGGTCTGACTATCCACAGAAGAAAAACCAAGTAGATTAAAAATGTTAGTTATGGGCAGCTAGTTGGTGTAGTGGATAGCAGCAGCCCTGAAGTCAGGAGGACCTGAGTTCAAATCTGGTCTCAGACACTTAACACGTCCTAGCTGTGTGACCTTGGGCAAGTCACTTAATCCCAACTGCCTCAGCAAAAAAAAAAAAAAAAAAAAAAAAAA
>JAJPUD010000493.1:179686-198838 GCA_023553655.1 Myrmecobius fasciatus
CAAAAAAAAAAAAAAAAAAAAAAAAAAGTTGTTAGTTACCCAACTTACACATTCAATGAGATGTGCAACTTAGAAGAACTTATCCATTGATAGAGATTTCTTGACCAGGGATGATGAATTGGGTGCAGAATTAAACAATATTCACTGTGAGGCTGGAAACCTCTTCTCTGTAAAGACCTCGGGGGCTATTAAGTCCAACCTCATTTTATAGAAGAGGAATCAGAGGCTCAGAGACATGAAGACCTGCCCAAAGTCACACAGGTAAGCATGAGAGGAAAGGCCCAAGCCCAGGTCCTATGATTACAAAGTTAGTGTGCTTTTTCCTATATCACTTCTTCTATTCTTCCTTCTGTACTCTTTGCAGGGTTCTCAGGCACATCTTTCAGATTCCTCCATCCTTCCTATAAACAAAAGGCCAAACTCAATAATTTCATCAAATCAACTAAGGAACTCTTTTGTAATGGTGTTGGGGGAGGCAGTTTAAGGATCAAGTCCGCCCCCTAAAGTCTCTAACTTTCTCCCTTCCTCCCTCTCCCCCACCTTTCTCTCCCCCCCTGTCTCTCTGTCTCTCTCTCTCTTTCTATCTCTCTGTCTCTCTCTCCTCTTCATGTCTCTGCCCGTATCTCTCTGTCCCTCTCTGTGTGTCTTTCTCTTTGTGTCTTTCTCTGCATTTATGTATGTATGTTTCTCTCCCCTCTTTTGTTTCTCTCTCTCTCTCCTTTCTTTCTCTTTCTTTCTATGCAAGTCTCTCTGTCTCTGTCTGTCTCTCTGTGTGTGTATCTCTGTTTCTGTCTCTCTCCTCTTTTCTTCCTGTTTCTTTTTTCTTTTCTCTCTTTCCCTCCCCCTCTCTCTGTCTCTCTGTTTCTGTCTCTCTCTGTCTCTCTGTCCCTCTCTGTCTCTCTGTCTCTCTCTCTTCCCTCCCTCCATCTCCTTCTCTCCCTTTCCATGTCTCTCTTTCTGTCTCTCGATTGCTGTCTCTCCGTTTGTTTGCATGTGGGTATTTCTTTCCTCTCTTCTTTCTGTTTCTCTCTCCTTTCTATCTCTCTCTGCCTCTTATGTGTGTCTGTCTGTCTTTCTCTGGGTATCTGTGTCTGTCTCTGTCTCTCTATGTATTTCTCTCCTCTATTCTTTCTGTTTCTCTCCTTTCTTCTTTCTTTCTTTTTTTCTCTCTGTGTCTCTCTGTATGTGTATCTCTGGTTCTCTCTCTCTGTGTCTCTCTCTGTCTCTCTTTCTGTCTCTGTCTCTCTCTCTGTCCCTCTCTCTCTCTCACACACACACACAGAGTAAGCTACCCCACACCCCACAAGACATTTGGTGACTATGAGAATCATGATATTAGCTTCCTTTCATATACAGACCCCCTAACTGCTGCCCTGCCCCGCTCCCACAGTCTCCTTCCTTTCTTTCATAACTGACTTTGGAAAATGCCACAGGAATTGGCCGTTTCAGCTGTGGCCGATAGATAGTGACCAAAGTCTCGAAGAGGGGGTGGTAACTCTAAAGAAAAGAAATCCTTAGTTCCCAGCAATGGCTACTTGGCAATTTCCCTCAGATTTTCCACACTCTCATTTCTTGACTGAATGGGGTCAATCTTACCCCCGTCTTTTAAAGAACATCTCCCCTACTGCCCAAAGACACACCCAGCAAAAACCAATTACTGGGGGGAAAGCATTGAGTGACAATGGTTTTGTCTCTCTGCACATGGGGGGTTTGGGGAGTTTGCCTTTTCCCTTCTTTTCTTCTTAAACAGTCTTTACCAGTTTGGCACCAAGAACAAACTTTAGACCCTTAGGGCTGCCCAGTCCTGTCCCTCCCCTGCTGCTTCTGACACAAAGCCCTGATCACCTTTTCCACAGTTATCTTTTGGACTGACTCAGTTCATTAATGAATGAATACATGAACCCGGATCCCTTCACCCTCATTAAGCCACTATCCAATCATGGCTCAAGTTCTGTCCTGTGTCTATTCTACTCATGGTCTGAGCGGGAGCTACAAATTAAATAACAAAAATAACATTTAGCATTTATATTGCAATCTAAAGTTTGCAAAACATTTATACACAACCAAGTTGTGTATAAATCTCTCCTATACTCAAGCACCAGTGAGGAAGGGATCAAATGCCCAGAAATACATGATCTGAGTTGAATAAGAAGTTTCAGTTCCATACCCCTCTATCACACCTGGGAAAACCTCTCCCACCTGAGTCTCTTGGAAGTTGACTAGATTGTGTCTGCTAGAATGTGCCCATCTTTTATTTTTATTTATTTTATTTTTTGCTGAGGCAATCGGGCTTAAGTGACTTGCCCAGCTGTGTGACAGCTAGGAAGTGTTAGGTGTCTGAGACCAGATTTGAACTCAGGTCCTCCTGACTTCAGGGCTGGTTCTCTATCCACTGTGCCATCTAGCTGCCCCATGCCCATCTTTTAGACCTAGCTAAGTGATAAATTTTTTTTCCTTTCCCCTTTTCCCACCCCAGGCTGGGAGCAGAAAATACCCACGTGGCACATTTGCCACTGAGTGTTTTTGAGGATGGGGATAGATGCAGCCCTTTACATTTTCCCTGCTCCCCCACCAGTACCATCACCTAACCATGCAAATTGCCTTGAAGTTTGCTGAACTACCAGATGGAATCAGAAATGCTGGAAGGTTAAGGCACAAGCTAGAAGCTTTAGTCTTGTGGCCCTTAAAAGAAATAACGTATATTTATATAGTGCTTTAAGCTATACAAAGTGTCTTCCTCTCAACAACCATATCAGGCAAGCAATGTAGTATTATTTGGGATTAAGCATTTGTTCAAGGTCATATGACTCATTAGTTTGAGATTCCCCCTCCCCCACACACACTTTATGATCCTAACTTCAAAGTGAGTATTCTGGCACATCTACCATACCCCTGCCATCAGAGTTTAAAACTAAGATTCCCAAGCAAAACAAAAATTAAGTAAACAACCACCAAGTACAAATTATCCATGATGGCCCACAAACTACAAAGGAAGTAGCTTAATGGGAGAAGATTGACTGTTGAGGTCACATGTGGCTATTTGTACAGAAACTTGCTCTGGTTATATGTTAGGGGATAAGGAGGACATTTTCTTGTAGATTTTCTGTCATGGCTGTTTCTACAGAAACTTGCTCTGGTTGTATGTTAGGGTTAATGGGGGACATTTTCTTGTAGATTTTCTATCATGGCTGTTTCTACAGAAACTTACTCTAGTTGTATGTTAGGAGGTAATGGGGGTTCATTTTCTTGTAGATTTTCTATCATGGCTGTTTCTACAGAAACTTGCTCTGGTTGTATGTTAGGGTTAATGGGGGACATTTTCTTGTAGATTTTCTGTCATGGAACTAAACCGATCTCAGGCTATGGCAGTAATCCTGGGCTATGGGGTTCGGGGGATTGGGCCACTGGGGTTACATGTCCTAGACTACAGGGCTGATGGAGGAAGAGAAAGGCCGGGCCGTGAAGTACAATGCATGCCATCATTGTCAGCACCTTGGCCAGGGCCAGCGTGAAAGCCAGGGGAGTGAGCTATCAGCACCAAAGCCAGGGATAGCTTTAAATCGCTCACAGCCCAGTAATGGTTCACCACCACTGATTAGGTGTAGTGAGATGGGGGGAAAAAGCAGTGTATGATGAGCCATCTTTTTACAAAAGAAGAATGGACTTTACATGGACCCATAACCAGTATAGAACCTCATAGCAGCTTCAGCCTCAAACCTAGATGAGCCTCTGGAGTTTAAGTAGGATGTAGCCACATCTTCATCATTCCCAAGAACCTCTTGTAACTGATCTTGTTTATGTGTCTCCTGGATGCCAAACCATGAGGAGGCAGCCAGAAGAACTGCATGCAGAAATCTGTTCCTGCCTCCCCCACCCTTCCCCTGACCCTGAGGAAAACTGTTCCTGTGCAATGCTGCTGCCATCAAATAGTCCTAGGATTTATCCGAGACTCCATGCGCCATATTCCTCCAGGGATCATCATCTTTCAAACACACTTGTGGGGTGTGGGGTAGCTTACAGTCTTCACAGAAATGAGTCTATGATGATCATGTTTTCTGAGCCATCCCTGGCTACATCTCTGAGACTCAATCTTGGGTAATGGCTCGAGGACCCCAGATATAACTGTCAACCTCTACCCTTCATTTATCATCACCAAGACAATTTAGGAAGCCCCCTGCTGACTTCCAATCTAAATACATAATCTCCCAAAGGCTTCTGGCTCTACCAGTGCATTAGAGGTAACTTGGCAGCCACACACTGTCATTTGGGGACAGCTGGTCCCCAGCTGGAACCTTTCCAACTCCCAACTCCATCACTTATGAGATAGTAAGTGGAACCCTAAGTAATCATCTGGGGGGGTCATGACGTTTTCACAGTTTCCCTGATATTCTCAGACCACTAAACTTGTTTTCACTCTCAGACTGTTCCCTGAGATCTTCTGTGGATAGATCAGTATAGATCAAAAGGAGGAGGAAGGCTCTACAACATAATGAATTCATTCTGTCTCTCCTGCCATTGGTTAGTTGAACTGCCAATATGCATCAGGCCAGACAGTGATTGAATAACGGCCAATTAAAACTTTCATTGACTGGCCTCATACTGATAGACAGCTCAGCCAGCCAGTGATCATGTTGTTAGGGTACCCCTTCCTCTCTGGGAGCTCTTACTAGGAGCAAGGGGTAGGGACCCAGAGCCACACTCTCAGACATGACTAGATTAGTCTGGGGACAGTGTTCATCCAGGGCTGCCTCCCCTTGTAAACTAAACAGGTTGAACTACCACATTTCATTCATATCACCACCCACACATGCAAATTAGGAGCATCCCTCCAGGGAATCGCATTTTTTCCAGTCACAGAGGATGAGACATGTCTTCTCTGGAATAAAGTCAAAGGGGCTGACCCGATGGGGAAAACACCTACTCTTAAACAAGGGAAGGGCATAGCTTTAAAAGGGGAGGTCTTTGGGGGTACCCGATCCTGCTGCTTTTTTTTCTCATCCCATGCACAGGGACACTGCTCTGATCATTTTCCAGCCTCCTTGAGCCTCACATTGCCTACACACACACACACACACACACACACACACACACCATGTATTTTTCAATCTAGGTACCATAACCACCTTGCTGTTCCTTACATTAGACACTCTCCCATCTATTGGCATTTTCATTGGCTGCTCTCCTTGCCTGAAACCTCATAGCTCCTAGTTTCTCCAGCTATCTTTAAGTCTCAGCTGAAGTCCTGCCTTCTGCAAGAAGCCTTTCCCAATCTCTTTTCATATTAGTGCTTTCCCACAGTTTTTTTTATCTCCAATTTATTCTGTCTATATCTTGTTTGTACATAGTTATTTGCATATTGCCTCCTCCATTAGATTATGGGCTTCTTGAGAGCTGGGACTGCCTTTTGCTTTTCTTAGTATTCTCTGGGCATAGCAAAGTGCCTGGCACATAGTAGGTGCTTAATAAATACTTAAAGATCTGCATTTAACTCTCTATCAGCCTGAAGAAAGGATAATCAGAATGACTAACCCTTCCGCTGGGTCTTACAGCAACACTCTGCACTTTTTGAGTAGGGACTGCTGCCTATTTGTAAAAGTAACTATAACTGTGAGTCAGAGGAGGCTGTTTCTGACAGTCAGTGACCACTCTGTGTTCTAGGGTCTCTGCTGTGGGATAGCTATGAAGGATCTGACCAGCTAACAACTGATCTGCCCTCTAACTTTCAGGAGTAGTTACAAAACCTCTTCCTTTGTCCCCACCTATGAATTCAGAGTAATAAGATTTTACCTGTATAAAAATTTTGGAGGCAGAGAGATAAGAGGTGGTTTTTCATATAATGATTTACCCTTGATTCCAAGCTCCTCCCCAGTTGCTTAGAAGTGGTTCTGTATCAAACACACAGATAAAGAATATCAAAAGTTTTGAGATCTTGGGCATTCTACAGAGATCAGTTAGTGGAGACACTTGCTAGATGGGAGAAAATTTCTGTACTTAAGATATAGGATGTAAATGTGAGACTTTACACTCATAGATACAAAATTTTATCTTATTAGCTCCAGTACACTCTTCTAGCCTCCTGAGATTTATTTGTATTCCAGTAGGGTCGCTCTATATATTATCTCCCATTTTCATTTCATCTCACAAATTTTTTTTGTTGTTTAAATTATTCTTTATTTTTTATTAAAGCTTTTTATTTGCAAAACATATGTATGGGTAATTTTTCAACATTGACCCTTGCAAAGCTTTCCGTTACAAATCCCCCCCCCCAGTCCCCACCCTTTCCCTAGATGACAGGAAGTCCACTGCATGTTAATTATGTTAAAATACTTGACAAATCGAATATGTGTATACATATTTTTACAGTTATCTTGTTGTGCAAGAAAAGTCGAATCTACAAGAAAAAAAAATCTGAGAAAGGAAACACAATGCAAGCAAACATCAATCGAGAGCATGAAAATGTTATGTTGTGGTCCACATTTTATATCCCTCTCTGTGGGTGTATATGGCTTTCTTCACTGAACAATTGGAACTGGTTTGAAACATCTCACTGTTGAAGAGAGCCATGTCCATCAGAATTGATCATCATATAGTCTTGTTGCCGTGTATAATGTTCTCCTGGTTCTGCTGATTTCACTCAGCATCAGTTCATGCAAGTCTCTCCAGGCCTCTCTGAAATCATCCTGCTGGTCATTTCTTACAGAACAATAATATTCCATTACATTTATATACCATAATCTATTCAGCCATTCTCCAATTGGCCATCTCACAAATTTGACAAACATATACCTATCTCTTTATTCAATGTTTTTAAATAATTATTTTCGAGGCAGTTGGGGTTATATGACTTGCCCAGGCTCACATATTAAATGTCTGAGATTGGACTTGTACTCCAGGGCCAGCACACTATCCACTGTGCCATTTAACTGCTGGCTATACAAAGCATTTCAAAAACTAAACTTATTTATTTTTTAATGCCATCAAAAATTTCCTCTTTATGCTTCCCCTCCCCCTTCCCAGGGAATTATCCCATGTAACAAACAATATTTTTAAAGAAAAAAAAAGAAAAAAATCAGCAAAATCTACCAATTCTTTAGAAAAAGTCTAAAAATATACAATTTACAATACTCATGGACCTTCCATTTTTACAAAAAAAAAGTGGAGTATTCGTGTGTGTGGGTGGAGATGTTTGTTCTCATAACTTTTCTTTTCGAAACTATGCTTATTCTTTGTAATTTTGCAAAATTCACTTTTGATTGTTCTGTTCTTGTTCTTTTTGTTTACATTGCTGAAATCGCCATATTGTTTTCTTGGCTTTGAATACTTCACTTTGCCCCAGTTCATGTAAAACGTTCCATTTTTTCTCTATTCATCAAAGTTATTGTTCCTTACTTGATACCATAATGTGTTTGTTTTTTCCCCAACTGATGGGCATCTACTTTGCTTCTGATTCTCAGCTATTACAAAAATTGCTTCTTTAAATATTTTGGTGTAAATAGTAATTTTCTTCTTATCTCTGGCTTCCTTGGGGTATAAACTTTGTAGCAGAATTGTTAGATCAAAAACTTCTTTGATTTTAGTCACTTTATTTACATTAATCCAAATTGCTTTCCAAAATGATTGTGCTGATTCATAACTCCATCAACAATACATTAGCATGTGTATCTTCACATAACCCTTCCAACTTTGGCCATTCCCATTTTTTGTCATCTTTGCCAATTTGCAAATGACAATGACTCTCAAATGTCTTTCACTGCATGCTCTCAAATTGACAAAGACAATAAAAGATGAAAATGGAAGATTACAAGGTGTAGAAACATCTCTCTCTTTGGTCAAAGAGCTGTTATTTGTTGTACTAACAGCCGAATGAATATTTGTAGATCTTCAGATTGTGACCATCACATGGGACCTGTTGGCTGCTGGGATATCATGAACAGCTTCTCAGTTATTTGTGTGATCAAATGTTGGGTTGACTTGAGTGTGATGGAATAACACTATTCCTGGTTCTCAGATCACAGGACCAGAGAATTAGAAATGGGAGGCTCTTCAGTGCATTGTAGATAATGAGTCATTAACATTTATATTAGTATTTTAAGGTTTGGAAAGTGCTTTTCAAATATGATCTTTAATTTGATTCCTCTATGATAAATCCTATTGTTTTCTCCATTTTACATATGAGGAAGCTGAGGCAGGGAGAGATTAAGTGACTTAGTTTGGAGTCTCTCAGCTAGGAAGTGTTTAAGGTGGAGTTTGGACTCAGAACTTCCTGACTCCATTTCTAGCACCATCTGGCTGACAAAGAGAAGGGAAAAGAAACTAAGGGCCAGAGGGGTCTGGGAATTTGCCCACGGTCTTATAATAAGTAAATGGCCTCCCATCTTCAGATCTAGTTTTCTTGCCCCTATGCTAACAGGTCTATCAAATACCTCAAAATAATAACTGATGTTTACCCAGCACTTTAAAGTTTTCAGTCCTTTCTGTGTTCACAATCTCACTTGAGCCTCACAACAATCTGAATTCTGGATACTATGGGCACGAATATCCCCATTTTACAGATGAAGAAACTGAGTCTCAGAAAGATTTGATGACTGGCCCATCATCACGTGGCTAGCACAGGAGTCAAATCTCCACGTCCATGTTTGAAATCTCTAGATGAGAGCCAAGTTTGTGTCTTTCTGTGATGTCTTGCCTGCGCGGAGGCTTCAGGAAACAGCCCTGCCAGCAGGATCTTTCCTTAGGGCCAGGTGTTACACACCTGAGGGCATCCACCTGGAAACCCACAGCACCAGAGCTGGAAGGGATGTTGTCAAGGCCATCCCTCTCATTTTATGGGGGAGGAAGCAGACCCTAGTGGCATATCCTTCCCAAACTGCAGAGGCTTCCTATGGGTTCTGATGATGGACTCCTTATGTCTGTTTCTCAAGAACCAGCCTCTTCAAAGAGACTCATCACCACTTAGATTGGTAGGTATCGAGTTATTCCACTGACACAGCTTTCCAAAACCTTCTCATATGCCCCAGAAGAGCTGCTCCAGGAGAGGGATATAACATAAGCACAGTACTGAAGTAGCCAATCTCATCTGCTTTCCTTTGGACTTCTGCTCTGTGGACCTCCCCTAAATTAAAAGCTCCTTGAAGGCACCACCTGTCTTATGGAGAGTCTCCTCTCCCTGATAGGGAGATAGGTAGGGACCCAGAAAGTTGCTGAATAAAGGTTTTTCCTACTTGTGTTTAATTAGTACAACCTGTGGTCTTCTGCCTTTCTTTGTATTCCAACTGCTTGGATGAATTATAGGCTATAGCTTGAGCCAGGAGGGAGTGAGATCTGAGCACCCTTCCCATAGCCCCCGCTCTGATGGGAGTGCATAAGGATGCTGGGAGTAGGGGAGAAGGCAAATGGGACGGGGTCAGTGTGTGTGTATATGTATTTGTAACTCAGAATTATCTAAATCTTTAGTAATATACATGTATATTATATAATTTTAGGGATGCCTCTCTGGCAGGTGTGACATTGCAAAGTGAATATGAAGATTTTGTGCAGGCTCCTGCTGATGAATACATTGATCCTGTTGAAAATGGGGATGTTGAATGTTGAAAATGGAAAAAAAAAATTGGCAATTGCTTCCTTAGCAAACTCTTACGTTCAGACCTGCCAGTGCAGGCTGCCCTTTTTTTGATGGATCCTGGGAGATGAATCACACCCACTTCCACACCATCCTCTCCCTGTCCCTCTGTGCCATCAGCAGAAACAAGTGGGCTGCTGTAGACCACTGACCAGCTTCCTATTGTGGGCAGCTAACTCCCAACTCAAGAAAACTCCAATTCAAACTGCTCAGAAAACACTTGTCTTATGGGATCTTATCTTAAAGCAGGACTTCTTAAACTCTTTACTCATGCCCCCTTTTTGCCTGAGAAGTTTTTACTCAACCCTGGGTATTTAGATATATAAAATAGGCATGCAAATCAAATGTTTACTGATAATCATAAATTTATTTTTAAAACAATTCTGTGGTATACATATAATTTTTACCATTTATTAAAGATGAAGGCAAATCTGCATACTAATGAGATGGCGGTGCTTGTTTATTTTTACATAAAGAATTAATCTTGGCAGAATGTTTGCTACTGCAGGATATAGAGCATTCAGAAATCTAATTTTTTTTACAACCTTCACATTCAGTTACACAACCCTATATGGGGTCAAAACCCACAGTTCAAGAAGCTTTTCATGAGAAGACCATAGCTCTCCAACTGGAAGATCAGAATTCTAGGAGTCTAATAATCTCATGTTACAGATGAGGAAACTGAGGCAGAGGGAGGTGAATAGGTCTTTGCAGAAAATCCCTGCTCAGCCATCTTTTCCTCAATGACACATTTCCCTAATCCTTCCTTTTCCCTCTTGAAGCTACTTTGTATAAACTTTCTATTGACTTAGTGAACACATAAAATTGTCCCTAGAATGGAAACTTCTTGAAGGCAGGGACTACTTTCACTTTGTCTTAGTATCTTTAACACTTAATATAGCCCCTGGTAATATTAAGCAGAATATTAATGCTTATTGATCAATTATTATTGACTTAATTGTGTGTATACTGACCTCCCAAAGTATAAGCTTCTTGAGGGCAAGATTATTTTCTTTTTTTTTTCTTTTGTTTGTTTGTTTGTTTCTTTTTTGTCTTGTTTTGTTTTTGTAGCCACTGAATTTAGCAGAGTGACTAACAACAGTACATACTACACCTTTGTGGAACTGAAAGGAATAATTCAGACATAAAATTAAGTTCTATCTGTAGATTATTTCATGATTATTTCATTTGATCCCTATGACTCTGAGAGGGCTAGTGGGAGTGTTGTGTCAATTTCATAGATGAGGAAACTGAGACTCAGTCTAATTGATATTTAACATAAAACTGTAAAAAAGAAAGAACAATGGCTACAAACCAGTAGAAAATGAATGATAATAATCAAATTTGGCTTTAAGGAGTAGGTAGGAGAAGATTCTTCCCCTCAGTCATTTGTGGGGGAGGGAGGGAGAGAAAGGACAACGAATATAAAGTCAGATTTTTTTCAAAACATTGATCAGTTTTGCCAAGGTTTTTTTGTTTGTTTGTTTGTTTGTTTTTTTAATGATATAAAATGACTCCCTGTGAGTAATTGGGGAGGGGGAGAATAAAAGGGAAAATCTAGACAATGTAAAAACAAAAGACAGCAATAAAAACATTAAAAATAAAATAAAATTTCTGAATCCCCCCCATAGGGGGTGTGGTACATTATGAATATGTGTATATTACATGTGTGTGTGCACATGTATGATGTATACATATATGCATTATATATACTGTGTGGTATATATTATATAGTACATAATATATTACTAAATATAACTAATAACTAATATTTTATTATATAGTAGAAATCATCATATATTTGTGTATATTATATATTTGTATATGTATTATATATTTGCATATGTATTATACACATATATTTTATATATTAGTGTATATATTATATATGTATTAATTTATTTTAAAGAGGAAGAAAGGCTCAGAGACATTAAGTAATTTATTTGAGGTTTAAAAAGAGACATTAAGTAATTTATTTGAGGTTTAAAATATCAGCTTTAAAATATCAGAGCCAAGGTTCAAATGAGTTTTCCTGAGTTTGAGCCCAACATTCATTCTCACAGTGCCCTTCTTCAGATCACAGAGCCCAGCAGAATACTGAATCCAGGTTTTCTGATTCCTAATCGACATATAAGATTTCTTTATTTACCACACCGCTTCTACCAAATTTCCAATGGCTTCCCTATACCTGTAGGATAGAGTTCAGATTTCTTATCTTAGCATTCAAAATGTTCCCGCTTGAGTCTAATCTAAGGACTTGCTAGTAAATATTTAACAAGCTACTCTGGAGGGAGAGGGGGAAAGGATATACATTTTAAAATTTAATCTGCATTGATAAATACTCTCTCCATTACCTTCTTAACGAGACACTAAATCAATACCTATCAAATTCTGATGTATAATGTTTGCCTATTTCCTAAATGTAAATGCTCATATTGAAAATTTAACAATCAGCTTACCAGAGGCAATTTGCTGATTCCTGTATGGCTCTGGACCCTTCCATAACTCCCCTGTACCAGCCCCTTTCCCTCCAACCAAAATGACTTATTTCCTTTTCTCTGAATAAACTTTGTTCTTCTCTAGTTCTAATACCACTTCCTCCTAGCCACAGCTGCCTTCTCCTCCTTCTCCCTTGTTTTTCTTTTTCTTTCTTTCTTTCTCTCATTTTTCTTTCTTTCTTTCTCTTTCTTTTCTTTCTTTCTTTCTTTCTTTCTTTCTTTCTTTCTTTCTTTCTTTCTTTCTTTCTTTCTTTCTTTCTTTCTTTCTTTCTTTCTTTCTTTCTTTCTTTCCTTCCTTCTTTTTTCTTTTTCTTCTTTCTTTCTTTTTCTTCCTTCCTTTCTTCTTCTTTCTCTTCCTCCTCCTCCTCCTCCTCCTCCTCCTCCTCCTCCTCCTCCTCCTCCTCTTCTTCTTCTTCTTCTTCTTCTTCTTCTTCTTCTTCTTCTTCTTCTTCTTCTTCTTTCTTCTTCTTCCTCTTCTGCTACTGCTGCTGCTGCTTTGCATTATTATCATTTATCACTCACATTGCATTCATCTAATATCATTACCCAGACTGTAAATTCTTGGAGGGAGAGACAGTGTCTCTATGGTGGTGTAGCCTGTGGAAATAATGCTGCCCTCAGGACCGGGTGAATCTCAGGAGGCACAGCAGGACCTCAGCCAGTTCTACTTCCTTTCTGTGGATCTCAATTTCTACATCTGGACAAATAAAAGGATTTTTTTTAAAAAAGAAAAAGAATGAGAATATTGGCTTGGAAACTCTTTAAGTTCCCTCTCTGCTCCCAATCTTTGAGCCTATATACATACATATGTGTGTATACATATATACAAATATGTGTATATGTATAGTTGTACATGTGATTATCTAGATATTCTCTACAGGATTATGTATATCATAGATTCAGAGAAATAATTGTTGCTGCTTTCTCCATCCTGACATCTTTCTCTCAACACTTGGGTATTAAAGTTAAACTCTGTCTTGTAGTCTATAGATTTGTGTAGATATCTTGTCTCTTCTGCTGGATAGTAAGCTTCACACAACAAGGATTTGTGTCTCTGTCCACAGCCCCTGGGATAGGGCCTGGCACGGAGGAAGGGGAGATTGGTATTTTATTGGTTCAGGGAATTCCTGGTGTGGAAACCCTCATCCACTAGTGCAAATAGCCCCTTCTTCTATAGTAGGAAAATGACCTGGGGCCCAAGGTCAAATAAAGGCAGGACTTGAACTCAGGTCCTCTCAATTCCAAGGATAATTCTCTCTTTGCAAGCTGCCTCTCATAAACAATTAAACAGTCAACAATCCAGGTTTAAAACACTTAAGATATATGATAAATCATGCACTGCATGCTTAGGAGGAAAAAAAAAGCAAAAGCAATAGGAAAGTCATGGGTCATCTGAATTATAGATGTAGAGCTAAAAGGTCATTTTCCCCCAACCATTTCATTTTATAGAGAAGGCTGAGGCCCAGAGAAGTAAAAACACTTGCCCAGATTCACACAGCTAGCAAGTGACAGAGCTGGGATTCAAGTGCAGGTCTTCTGACACTTCTCATATAGGATGGCAGGGAGGGATTAGATGGCCATTGAGGTCTTTGGCTACTCTGATCTTCTCACTCCAACTTACTGGGTCACTCTAGATGACCATCATGGAACCTAGTGTTCTCTGAGGTTCTATCTAGCTCAGAATAGTTGACCTCATGATCTGGGTTCAAATTTCAGCTCAATTCTAACTAACCCTAAATTCATTTGACCTGAGAGAGACAGGAGGGAGGGGGGAGAGAGACAGAGACAGAGACAGAGACAGAGAGAATGACAGAGAGGAACTGAGAGAAAGAATGAGAGAGATAAATATATAGAGAAGAAGTAGGAACAAAGGCGTAAGGGGGACAAAGAGAGTGAGGACAGACATAAAGAGAGACACACAGAAAAAGACAGAGAGATGGAGGAGGAAGAGGAAAAGGAAGAGAAGAAAAAAAAGGGGAGAGAAGGAGGGGCAGGAAGCATTTAGTGTTTATAAAGTCCCTAATAAAGGTGGAGATATTATTGAATGAATGACTACATAAATGGATGAATGAATATTGATTTGAAATCAATATTAGGAGGAGAGTCTTCATTGTTTTAGGTCTCTGGACAAATCCTCACTGTTTGGTGTGCTGAGATGGATAGGTCACCTGTGTGACCCTGTGATACATGATGGCAGTTTTTAAGTCTTTAGACTGTGATAAAGGGACAGCAGATTTAAAGGTGGAAGGAAGTGCTTTTACTCTAAACTCCACCTCATTTTTTTTTTAAAACAAATCATTAAACTGAGACCCAGGGAAGGGACTTGCCTCAGATTACAGAACTCCTATCTACTGAAAAGACCATAACAAGGTGCAGTGGATGATGACAGCAGCAACAAGTGACATTTATAAATGATTGGAAGTATA
Organism: Myrmecobius fasciatus; assembly: GCA_023553655.1. NCBI lineage: Eukaryota > Metazoa > Chordata > Mammalia > Dasyuromorphia > Myrmecobiidae > Myrmecobius > Myrmecobius fasciatus. Next base: position 194,230 of record JAJPUD010000493.1, read on the forward strand.
GGAGTGCTTCGCAGCTCTGATCTTTGAGCCTCGGACCACTCCAGGGAAGGAGGGACTGCAGTGATTGCAAATCCCCATTTCACAGATGAGCAAACCAGTAGTTTACCTGGAGGCAACACAGAGATGAGATTCAAATTGTCCTCTTGTCTCCAAGTCCTGAACTATCTGGGGATGTAGCTAAAGTAGGAAAAGCACAGAGTCTTCAGTTACCTTTGACTTTTACTAGCTCTATGACTACAGGCAAATTACTTACCCCTTCAGCCTCAGTTTCCTCATCTGCAAAGTGGGCATAATCAAATAGGTAGCTCCTGAGACCTCTAGTGAAATACTGAATTCCAATGAAGTGATATATTATCTGGAGTCAGGAAAACCTGAGTTTGAATCTAGTTTCAGACACTTATAGCAGGGTGACCCAGGGCAATTCTTACCCCAGTTTTCCTCATCTATAAAATGAGCTGAGGAAGGAAATGGCAAACTAGCCCAGTATCTTTGCCAAGAAAAGCTCAAATGGAGTCACAAAGAGTTAGACATGATTGAAAAATGGTTAAACATCATATATATATATATATATGTATGTATGTATATATGTGTGTATGTGTGTAATGGTTAAACATTTATAGATATATGTATATATATAATATTTACGATTGAAAATGGTTAAATATATATAATGATTAAACATTTATATATATATATGTTTAACCATTTTTCAATCATATATACATGTGTGTATGTATATACATATGTATACAAGCCTGGATGTATGTATACATAAATATATTCATATATCTATGTATGTGTATGTAAGTGTCTGGAAGGAAGGGGACTAACATCTGGGGCCATTAGTGTAGACTTCCTGTAGGAGTAGTACTTGAGCTGAGTTTTGAGGGAAACAAGAGATTCTTTGAAGCAGAAATGGAAAAGGGAATGCATGCTAGGCATGAGAACAGCAAGAACAAAGGCTTGGAGATGGGAAATGGGATGTTCCCTTCAGTAAACAAACAAATAAACAATAACAACAAAAACCAAACAACTGTTTGACCCAAACAATAAAAATACAGATCTTGAACTGGAAAGAACCCGGGACTCTATCTAGTCAACCATCTTCATTTTACAGATGAGGAAACTGAAACCCAGAGAGATGGAAGGCTTGTTCAAGGTAGTAATAATCAAAGGGGGGGGGGGGTTTGAACTGAGGTCTTCTGACTTCGTAGCCATCCGTTTTGCTTCCGTTGTACCATGTTACCTCCGAAACCCTTGGCACTAGTGGGGAACCGTAGGGAGATGTACCCAAGACCATTTGGGTAGGTAGAGAGAAAGGGGACTTGATGGGTAAAGAGTTGGTCTTTCCTGGCCAACCTTGATTCAAGTTCCACCACGGACACACGCTGCCGCTGTCACTTGTGGACAGGTCACTTAAAGTACATCGATCTAAGGCAACTCCTAGAGGACGTGCTGACCTGCGTTGGTAGAGAGACTTCCCTCACCTGGGAGTTCCATATCCTACTAATGAAATCAGAGGTGCAGTCCATGTTGCTCTCTAGGTTATAGGGAGTAGAGATAGGATGCGAACCCTTGTCACCTGATTTTCTGTCCACTCTCAGTTCTTAAATCTAAGAGCTCCCGCACCCCTCAGTTGACCATTGTTTTGCCTTTGGCAAATGATTTTTACGAGCTGCTTTCAGCTTGGACAGCCCGCAGTCCCCCACCCTACTCCCATTCCTCACATCAGTACCTTCACGTGCTCAGAATTTGGTCAGGAAAATCGAAGCCTGGAACCCTCGTGCAGTCTCTGGGTATCATTGGGCTGCCCCCTTCCCTAGCCCACGAAATTACTCAGTGACACACACACGCACCTGCACGCACACCATCCTCCCCACTTTCCCTCTCTGTGTTGGGGCTGAGGGTCAGAGACTAGGGACCAGTGACTGGGGGAGGCTGCAGCTGATTTTGCTGGAGAGGAAAGGGAGGCAGAGAAATTAAAGCCTGGCCCGGGGGCCCTCGGTCAGCTGGAGAGCCGGAAGGGGGTTTAGAGCTAATCTAGTCCAAGTCCCTGGTTTTGTAATTAGGGAACTGAGGCTCACACCGGGAACGCGCCATCATTGGAACACAGGGCCCGTCTTCATACAAGTCCAGCGCACTGGACCTGAAACTAGGCTGCATTTCGGGGTGAGAGAATGCACTAAAACAATTTGTGACTTGGTGACTTGTTAAAATCCCAACTCCCTTTTCTCTTCCTCCAGTTCCCCTCTCCCCCCAAAAAAAAAAATCCCTCCACCACATAAACCCTCTCTCCCCCTCTTTCTTCTCTCACCCCATCTCTCTCCCTCCATCCTTCCTCTCTCTCCCTGTCCCTTCCTCCTCTTTCCCTCTCTTTCTCTCCTCCCCTCCTTCCCTCTCGTTGTCTCTGTGCTCTCTCTCTTTCCTTCCTTTCTCTCTCCTTTCTCTTCTCTCTTCTAGTCTGTCTCTGTCTCTCACACTTTCTCTGTGTCTCTTTCTCCACTTCTGCCTCTGTCTGTCTGTCTGTCTCTACTCCTGCCTGTCTCTTTCTGTCTCCTCTCTCTTTCCTCTCTCCTCTCTCTCTCTCTGTATCTCTCCTCTCTCTCCTTTCTCTTTCTCCTCTCATCTCTTCTACCCTCTCTGTCTCTCTCTCTTCCCTTTCTCCTCTCTATCTGTTTGTCTCTGTCTTTCTGTCTCCTCTCTCCTTCCTCTCTGTCTCTTTGTGTGTCTCTGTATCTTTCTCCTCTCTCTCTTTCTATCTCTGTTCATCTCTCTTGTCTTTTTTCCCTCCCCTCTCTCTTTCTCTTCTCTCTCTTTGCTCTGTCTTCTTTCTCCTTTCTTTCTCTGTCTCTCATATATCTCCTCTCTCTGTGTGTTTCTGTCTGTCTCTGCCTCTGTGTGTGTGTCTCTGTCTCTCTCTGTTTCTCTGTCTCTGTGTCTCTGTCTCTGTCTCTGTTTCTCTCTGTCTCTGTGTCTCTGTCTGTCTCTCTCTGTCCCTCTCTCTCTGTCCCCCCTCTTCCCTCCCCTCACTCCTTGCAGTCTTCTACCTCTTTCCTTTCTCTTTCCTCTGTCTCTCTCCCTATTTCTCTCTCTCTTCCTGTTTAGCGGCAGCAATGGGCTCTGTTTTGCTGGGTTGGGGTTTGGGTGCTTCCCTCTTCCCCCCAACCCTCCCTCCTTCTCTTCCTTTTTATTCGAGGGCGGAGGCGGGCGGGGTGGGGGGAGAGTCTGGGGCCCTAGTAAACGTTGCCTCTGTCCATGGTCAAAGTAATTCAGCTGTAATCCCCTTTCTCTTCCTCTCCTGGGGCTCTATTCATATTCTAATCACAGCTTTCCCTTCCCTAAAACAGCCACTTTATCCTAGGCTGCAGAGATCCCGGCTTTGCACTTTGCTTCCACTTCCAGCATGTACCCCCCCCCCCACTCCACCCCCTCCCATTCCCCTACCCGGCCCGGCCCAAGCCCTCCCCCAGCCCCTTTTCTGCACATTCAACTCCTGGAACCCGGCTCGCTGAGCTGGGCAGGGGAGGGGGAAGGGGAGGGGAGGGGAGAAGATAAGGGGGGGGAGGGAAGCAGCCAGTGCCAGTGCCTGGGAAACCCTCCTCCCCACTTAAGGTAACGGTCCGGGCTCCTTACAAACTTCTAGACGGCGCGGGGGCGGGAGGGGGGCGCATAGAAAAAAGGAAACTAGATTGGGAGATCCCCGGCTCCCGCAGAAGGCGGAGGAAAGTCTCTTTTTCTTTTGCAAGGTGGGAAGGAGTGTTCCTCCACTGCTGGGGCCACTCTCCCTCCTCCCGGGCTCTGGGTTCGGGCCTGCCCTCAGCCCTCCCGCCTCCGCACCTCGCCACCACGCGGGGCCTGGCAGCCTCGGCCCAGAGGTGGGCGCCACTGCTTCAAGCCAGGGAAATCTTTCCCGTCGGGAGCTACTCCTGCTTGCCCCCCTCCCTTTACTCTCCCCCCAATACTCATCCAAACGAAGGGGGGGTAGCGTGGGGCCAGCTAGCTGCGGGCCGTGCCGTGGTTCTCAAGACACCCAACTTCTAAAGTTGGGGAGGCGGGGGCGGGCGTCCGGACTGCAAGGGAGGAGGGATCCTGCTTGCTCAGCTTCCCAGTTGCAGGAGGGGGGGGCGGCCCCTGGGGTCCATTCCCCTACATTTGATTAAAGGCCTGCGTGTAGGAGACTTGGGGGGACTAGGGAGCGAGGGGGCCAGATCTAAGCCAATTTTGATTTGGACTATAATGAGTCTCGGGCCTAAGGCTGGGGGGCAGGCCTCTGGAACTTTAAATAAGAAAACGTTTTTAATGCTGTAATAGAAGGGGGAAGTCGAAGGGTTGGGATTGCGTAGATCTAAGCCCCCCTTTTCGGAGGCAGCTTTTCTTATTCAAAACAGCGCCACAATGGGCTTCACATCGAGCCGGGCCACATCCCCATCTGACTAGCAGCCATTCATCAGGCTGGCCGGCCTATCAATGACATTTCTCCCATCAGGACTCCTATAAAATGATGCTTTTTCCCATGAACATCCGCAAACATTTTGACGGGTTTGGCTTTGCCCTGCTGGATTACTAAGTGTCCCCTCTCTCTCTCTCTCTCTCTCTCTCTCTCTCTCTC
>JAJPUD010000493.1:201650-257134 GCA_023553655.1 Myrmecobius fasciatus
GAGAGAGAGAGAGAGAGAGAGAGAGAGAGAGAGAGAGAGAGAGAGAGGTATCCTCAAATTTCCCGACTAAGTTTTCAGGCAGTGCAGAGGTAGGTGGTAAAAGCCCGGAGGCCAGAGAGTTTCCTGTGCTCTGCAGGGGTTGCTTAGCTTCTTCAGGCGGGCTGAGCTCCCCAAGGCCCCGTGGGAACCGCTGCCCTTGGTCCCTTGTAGATCCTCTTCCAGCCCCCTTCTGTGATGTGGCCCCCTTTGAGGCTCACTGTGCCTGAGATCTCCTTCTGGACGTGAAGTTTCATAAAGCCACTCGGTGGTCTCAGTCCTGCCCACGACACCTCCCCCCCCCTTCCCGGAGCAGCTCCCTCTCGCCCATCCCCGCATCTGCCTAGTTCCCCTCCCGGGAGTCCCGTCCCTGGACTCCCTCGCCGCCGGCCCTTGACTCCTCGGGTCCCACTTGTGAATGTGCGGGGAGGGGGAGGGAGGGAAAGGATGAGGATGAAAACTGGCGGCTGGCCGCACTCGGAGCCTCCAGCCAGGTACCAGTTGAGCGGCGCAAAGCAGATGGCCAGGAAAGTGGAGATTTGCTCTGGCTGGTTCAAGAACCTTCACCTCCCTTTCAGGGCCCTTAATCCAATTAGTTGTCCTTCTGAGTTTCAGTTGTTATGTAAAGCTTCTTTTGCTATTTGGGGAAGAAATATCGCTTCCCAGAACGGTAGCGGCCTCCTTTTAAATCCTCGGGCCGAGCAGCTTGCGTGCCCGCCGGCTGCCTGCCTGCCGCTCCCCAGCCTCCTTTTTTTTATTTCAGAGAACACTTAAAAGTGTTATCCGGCAGAGTCCCAGCATCAGAAAAACGGCAGTGTTGGAAAGGACATCGGGGGGCCATCGAGGCCACCCTATTCACCACCCGGGTCTCTGGCTGGGAACCGTTTAGCGCCTCTGAAAAAGGTGGAAGGGCACGTATTTCAGTGGGGACTGGCTAATCAGGCCCTGGCTAGTCTCCGCCCCCCCGGGCTTAGCGCCCCCCCCCCCCGGGCTTTGTTCCCTAATCTTTAAAACAAAACCAAGCCAGCCTGCGTTCAAACTTTCGAAAGTTCATCTCTTTGTGGCAAACTGCAGCCAAGCTGCATCTTCCTTTCTGTTTGCTTTTCCTCACTTCGCTGTGACCCTACAGGGAGGCAAGTTTGCGTCCCAGCCAGGGCGCCCCTTAATATATTCGAAACTTTTTTATTAAAAAAAAAAGAAAGAAAGAAAAAGGAAAAATACCCAACAAGTGTTTAGCTAAGACAAAGAATGGGCCTGGGAAGAGAATGAAACTCGAAGAAGCAGACAAGCTGTGTTTCCTTCTGAAACCTTGCCCGCCCTCCCCCCCCCTTCGCCCCCCAACTCTAGTCCAAGGTTTACAAAGAAACACCCTTTAGAAGATCACTTCTTATTGCCAGCGGGGATCCGGGAGCTTCGGTCTGGAATCTAATTGAAACAGACAGACGGGCAAACAGCTAGACGGGTGGGTCTGGCGAAGGCGCTCTGAATTGGGCTCGCTTGCCCCTTTCCAACTGGCACCGGCAAGCTGCCCCCTCCAGGTAACTGAGTCCCGAAGAACCGAAATAGCCACGGGCAGCATCAGCTGTCCAGTTTGCAAAAACAAAAACAAAAACAAAAAACAAAAACAAAAAACCCTAAAAGCGTCTATAAGGTGGGCGTACCTACTTAGGAGCCAAGCGGGCCCCCCAGCCCAGAGCTCCCAGCCAGGGATGGATTAGGACGGAGTTTTCTCCCAGTCCCGGTCGCTATTAACTTAGAAATTCGAAAATAAGAGTTCTCAGCTTTAAAGATAATTTCCCTGACTGGTTTTTTACTGGTTTAGCCTGGGGCCAACGGGAGAATCTGTGGGGCTAGTGTCTTAAAAATACAACCCTCAATGAATAAACAAATAAAAACGATTTCTTGTGAAACGGGAGCTTCCGACTTAAGAAGGCCAGCAAAACTTTTCAGACGCAGATATAGAACTCTCCAGAACCCGGGCCCAGGACCCCGGAAGCCCCTTCCCTTCACTAACAGGCCAGGGCTGGCTGCCGGTTCAAAGCAGGCAGGACTGACTCTAAAGAAGGCCCCAAAAAGCCTTTTTTTTTTTCCCAAGAAGCTGGAGCCCCCAATCCGAAGAGAGGGAGGGTCTCGTCTATCCCAAGCTGGGCTAAGGTTAGGGGCTTTTTAACGGACGCCCACTGCGTGAGGAGCCTGGGGGCTGCCCGGCCTCCCCATCCCGTTCCCCGAGGCGCTTGACCTCTTCCCCGAGCCTGGGCTCCCATCCCCCAGCCTCCCCCCCCCACTCCCTCTAACCTCCTGGCCCCGGGGCGTGTCCCCTGGGAAGACGCTTTCACTTCATTCCGATCCCCTTTCTCCTGCTGGGGGGAAGGGATCTATTCGCCGCGGGGCGGGATGGAGGAGTGAGGGGGCGGGAGGAGAGGCGGAGAAGAGAGGGGCTGGGATTTGGGGGCCCGCGTTCTAGAGACGAGGAGAGGGGGTGCATCTCGCCCTCCTCCCGAGCTTGAAAGTGGCGGTAGGACTAGGATTGGGGGGTGGGGCGGAGGGCATTCTCTTCCCAAGCCACCTGCCAAGCCGAGGCAACAGGTTGCTGGGAAAACCTGCGTCCGGCCTCCGAGTTCGTTCGATTGGAGGAACAGTTATTAAGCGCCTACTCTGTGCAGGAGTTGGTCGAAACTCGACTTGTTAGAATCCAGGCCCCTCTGTTCTCAGTGTCCCAATCTGCGGGCAGCTTCAGACCTTGGGGTCCAGGCCAGCTTCGGACCATGGCCCCAGGCCAGATCCAGCTCCTGGAGCCCCGGGGGTTTATAAAGTTCGAATCCCCGGCCCGGCCTTGAATTCCAGGTCCCTCTCTTTGCCAACCTCACCCCAAGACCCTCGAATCCCAAGTGGGTGCCCCCTGGGGCTCATACGCTCCCTCTCCCCGAGAGCTGAAAGGCAGATTGGTTAGTGGATTGGGGTGGATGGGTTTGGGGTGGGGGAGCGATCTGAGCAGAAGTCGGGGGTGGAAAGTTTGTTCTGGATGGAGGTAACTAACTACAGTTTGGGATTTCCATCGCACCCTTCCTCCTAGGCGACATCGCCATGGTTACTTCGTGGAGGAGGGGGGGAGGGAGAAGGAAGCGAAAAGCCAAATATTATGTGTTTGCAGTTTGGGGAACTTCAAGCGGGAGGGGAAAACAGAGGGTATCGGGCGGGAGCCTGAAATGAAAAGCCGGGACAACAAAGAGATTTAGGAGGAGAGAGGAAGCAATCTCTAAGTTTGCATTAGGGCCTCCCAGTCACTAAGGAAAAGGGGGCCGGCTCCCCGGGCTAGCTACCAGCCTTTCTCGGGAAGAGGTGTCCCAAGTGGCTAATTTTTCCCGCAGCCAAATCTCCCTCCTGCCGGCTCGGGACTCCTGTGCTTGTACAGGCTTTCTCTCGCAGCCGCATGCTGATTCGCTCTACGTGGATGTATGCCGCCCCATCCCTCAAAGGCCCGAGCTGAAAGGCGCGTTCCCCTCGGCCCGGCTCGGGGTCACTCCCAGAAGCGCCCGCTTTCAGCGAATGCGGGAGCTCGTTCCGCACAAGAGGAAACTGAGACCCAGAGAGCGAAGCCTAAGGCAGAGCCGGATTGGGGCCAGACTCTCAGGCCGATTTCTTTCTCCTTAAACCCGGCAGCCCCTTTCTCATTCCCGTCTTCAGAAGAAGTTTAGAAGTGAGATGAGGCGATGTGAGAAGGAAGGCTGTGTGTGTGTTTGTGTGTTTTGTGTGTGTGTGTGTGTGTGTGTGTGTGTGTGTGTGTGTGTGTGTAAATTAAGATTCTTTTGGGAGGAAAAATCCCAAAGCATTCTTGTCACGGTCAAACAACACTTATTGAGAACCTTGCACTATGGAAGATAAGTTATTGTTTGTGTATCATTGAGCAAGGCACTCATTTGAAAAAAGAAAGAAAGAGAGAGAGAGAAAGAAGGAAAGACAGGGAAAGGGGAAAAGAAAGAAAGAAAAAGAGAGAGAAAGAAGGAAAGAGAGAGAAAGAAGGAAAGAGAGGGAGAGGAAAAAAGAAAGAAAGAAAGAGAGAAAGAAGGAAAGAGAAAGAAGGAAAGAGAGGGAGAGGGGAAAAGAAAGAAAGAAAAAGAGAGAGAAAGAAGGAAAGAGAAAGGAGAGAGAGGGAGAGGGAGGAAGAATGAAAAGAAAGAAAAAGAGGGAGTTGAACGTGATTGCCTCCCAGATTCCTTTCAGTTCTGACTTTATTATTTTGTGACCTATTATTTATGTAACCTTGAGAAGGTCATTCAATTTCTCTGAGCCTCAGTTTCCTTTTCTGCAAAATGGGGGGATTAGACTAGTTGGCCTTTTAGGTTCTTTTCAGCACTAGATCTTTGGTCCTCTAATCACTTTCAATCACTCCTGCTTTGGGATGAGAGATCTGGAAAAGCTTCCTGGGGAAGGTAGTCCTAGAGCTGATCCTTGATTTATTTTAACCTTAAAGACTTTCAGCGCTTTGGGATTTACTGGTTAGTTCTTTCCTCGGGCTGGTGGCTCTGTGGATAGAGCTCTAGTTCTGGAATAAGAAAGATCTGAGTTCAGATGTGAACTCACTTTCAAACTGTGTGATCCTGGTCAAGTCACTTAACCGCTGTTTGCCTCAGTTTCCTCAACTGTAAAATGGGGGTGATAATAATAGAACTTACCTTGAGGGGCTTTTGTGAAATTCAAAAGAGATAATAATTATAAAGCACTTAGCCTGGTGCCTGGCTAATAAATGTTCATTCCTATATCTTTTCCTTCCCTCTTTCTCAAAGTAAAGTGAACAAGCATTTATTAAGTACCTCCCAGGGGCCAGGTACCGTGCTAAACCCTGAAAATACAAAGAAAAGCAAAAAGTCCCTGCCCTCAAGGAGCTCACAATCTTTATCTCTAATGGGGGGAAACAATATGAAACCATGAACAAATGAGTTCTCTCCCAGGGTAGATAATTGCAGAGGGAAGGCACTAAAAGTGAGGGGTCAGAACAGGAAAGAATTCTTTCAGAAGGTAGAATTTTAGTTCAGCCTTCAGGGCATCCAGGAGGCATAGGTGAGAAAGGGGAGCATTTTCAGGGATGGGGAACAACCAGCAAAAATATCCAGTCAGAAGAAAGCCTTGGTTTTCTGAGGATGCCAGTGTTAAGGGATGGTAGAGTAAATTGAAGGGAGTAAGGTTTAAGAAGTTTAGAAAGCTGGGAAAGGACTAAATTATGAATGGCTTTAAAAGTCAAATAGAAGATTTGTTAATGCTGAAGGTGATTTGGAGCTCTGAAGTTTATTGATGGAGAATGGGGTGATGTGGTCAGACCTGGACTTTAGGGAAGATCACTTTGATGTTAGGTGGAGGATGCTCCGGAGTGGGAAGAGACTTTAGACAAAGAGAATGACCCGAAGGCTACTTCCTTCCCAGATGAGATAACAGGTGACGGCCCCAGAAATCAGCAGGGAAAGAGAATGGAACGGGAAGCTAAAAGATCCAGATTCAAATCTCAGCTCTGTCTCTTGATAGCTGAATGATATGGAGCCCGTGATTTCTCTGCACGTCAGTTTTCTCATTCATAAAATGAGCATAACTAATAATGTGCTTAGTACCTACCTCTTTTAGTGACTATAAGGAATCAAATAAGAATACACAATATTTTGTAAACTACAAAACTGTGTCAGTATCAGCTATTATTAGGAAGCTAAAATATTAAAAAAAAACAAACTTATGTTTTAAAAAGTTTTTTGAGTTTTTTTTTTAAAAAGAGATTGTAGAATTTTATCCAGAATCCACCAAGTAGTAAGTATAGCTGCTTAGGATTTTAAATCTTGGAAACTTGGATTCTTCTGGTTCCAAGTGCAGTGCCCAATCCAGCTCAAAACATTCAATGATTCTTTAATTTGATGGTACTGAGCAGTCTTCATATGCTTTACTTCCCTCTCCCTCCTGTGTTGACTTTAGTCCCTTTGTGGAGAAAATTACACACAGGTGTAAGATAGGATCACAAAGCATTCTGCCTGCTTCTGGAAGTCCTCCTCCAACATCCTCAAGCTCAGGGCTTTGATGGGGACCCAAGGCCACCCTTCCACTCAGCCTAATCCTGTAAAGATTTGTGATATTCCAACCAACAGGAGCACATCGAGTACTTCTTATTGTTTTGCAGTCCTGACTCCAGAAACTTCATGGTTGCAGGGATCAGAAGGCAGGGCAGATTCTGTCATGTGTCTCTTTTTCTTTTCCATGTATCTCATAAGCTTATAAATCACTAACTTTGGGAGCTTAGAACAGGGAATATCAGATCTATGAGGGCCCTTAGAATAGGAAATGTCAGAGCTGGGAAGAATCTTAGGGCAGAGAAGATGAGAAATGGAAAGAATTTTAAAACAGAGAATGTGAATACTGGGAAGGACCTTAGAACACAGAATGTCAGAGCTGGGAGGGGCCTTAGAATACAGAACATGAGAACCAGGAGAGACCTTAGAACACAGAATGTCAGAACTGAGAAGAATTTTAGAACAAAGAATATCAGAGTTGGCAGGTACCTTCAAAAAGGGGAAAGGAGGGGCCTTAAAACAGGGAATGTCAGAGGTGAGAAGAATTTTTAGAACAGAGAATGGGAGGAAGGGAGAAGCCTTAGAACACAGAATGTCAGAGCTGGGAGGGGCCTTAGAATACAGAATATCAGAACAGAGAAGAATCTTAGAACAGAGAATGTCAGAGTTGGCAGGTGCCTTCGAAAAGGGAATGTCAGAGCTAGAAGGATCTTTGAGAGAGGGAATATCAAAGGTAGGAGGGCCTTAGAACACAAAATATCAGAGCTGGGAAGGACCTTAAAAGAGAGATGTCAGAGATGGGAGGGACTTGTTTGAACATGTTATATTAGAGATTCTTGTAGTTCATGGATTGAACTAGATGACCAATGAGATCCATTGTCTTCAGTCCATTCTTCTCCTCCTAGAAATGAGTAAACTGATAACCTGAGAGGGGCAGGAACTTGCCTTTGGTCACTTTTCAAGTTCATGGCAAGCTGGGGACTAGAAGCTGGGTCCCAGTTTTATGAGCTGATCTCTATGTTTTATGCCCCCCAGTCTCCACTGCTCTATATTTTGATAACCTCTCAGAGGTTGAGCAAGAATTAAAGCAATCACTAAGCTATCAAAGGGTCAAAAAAGAAATCTTCAAGTTCTTTGGTACCTAAGAGTGCTTTCAGCAGGAACAGGTGGCTTGCTGGGATGCCTTGTCAGGTGGTTGGCTTCTAAGTCACATCCTCTGAGCTGTTCTGCTTTCTGGCTTCTGGGTATTGTGATTCTGAGACTCTTTGGGAACTGAAACTACCACATTCTTCTTGGGACCTCAAAGAGCCCCAATTTTGAAATTAGATTTGCTCTGAGTCCCTGCTTCTTCCCTTAGTAGCAGTACAATCTTACACCAATGATTTCCCCTACCTGAAATTTAGTCTCACCTGCTAATTTTCCCTTTGTCTCTATCCTAAAGCTCAGATTGGATAATGTACATAATGTATGAGAGGCATCTTGGTCTAGTGAAATAACAACCAGCCTCAAAGCCATAAAGATCTAGGTTCAAGGGCTATCTTTCCTACACACAGTGTTGACTGACTTTGGACAAGTCACCTAATTTCTTTAGTGCCCCAGGAAACCCTTGAAGAGCCCAGGAACAATTGGTTCACCAATATAATCACAATTCAAATCTTAGCTAGTAATGCCTTTATCTCATTTTATTTGTTTAAATTACATTTTATTCTAGTCTTTTTATGTTACTTACATTTCCCTCCATCCCCCCCTTCTAGTGAACCATTCCTTATAAGAGATAAGAAGAGAAGAAAATTTAGCAAAACTCATCAAGATATTAAACATATAACTGTAGAATATATCCTTCTGTCCATGCTTTGTTTTATTTCTGGTTCTTTGCACGCGCGCGTGCACACACACACACACACACACGAAAAGTATATAGATATGGGACTTTTCCTTTTGGCCAATGCCCTCCATGGAGTATATACCTGACAGTGTAATCTCTGGGGCAAAGGGTCTGGTCATTCAATCATGTAATCAGCATAATTACAAAACCTCAAATCCCTGTATAAATGCTCATTTATAATTAATCAGACATTAAACACTACCTGTATGTCAGGCACTGTGCTAAGTAGTAGGGATACAAAAAGAGACAAAAGGCATTTCTTGCCCCCAAAAAGCTCCCAGTCCAGTGGGGAAAACAAAATGTCAAGAACTGTATAGGAACAAAATAATAATTGAAGAAAATAATCCAGGGAAAGCACTTATAATAAGGGTCATTGGGAAAGGTTTTTTATTTTTTTATTTTTTTATTTTTTTTTTTTTTTTGTAGAAGGGAGGAGTCTAGCTGGGACTTGCAGGAAGCCAGGAGATAGAGCCAGATAAGGGGGACAGCCAGGGGAAAATACTGGGAGTTGGCAAATGGGGTGTCTTGTCCCAAAGAACAACCGCCAAATTGGTTTTTCAGTATTCAGTTTCGATTACTTTGTTGTTTTTTTCTAGTTACATAGTTTCTAGTTACATTCTGGCTTCCATCTTTCAATCCCTTTGCTTCATGGGTAGTGAAATGAGATTGTGTGGGTGGTGATTTATAGTTAGAACTGGATACATATCCTGCCCTTAACATTCACTTGCTACCTGTGTGACCCTGGGCTTCTTTGATCTTGATTATAAAAAAGGAATAATAGTAGCCCCACCTCATCCAAGTAGTCAATGAGAAGCAAAGGAGATAATAAAAAGCCAATGTACAGAGTCATCCAAATGCTTAAAACTGCCCCAAAACTTTGGGGGATACCCAGTGTATGTGAGCTATCTTTGAGCCACAAGAAAGGCTTCCTTTGCAGCTTAGTGATCACCTCCCATCATTTTGCACAGGGCCAGAGCGCTCAAGCTACGTGCCTTCGGTCATAAAGCTAGTTGATGGCAGGACTCAGATCTGACTCCTAGTTCAGGTCTCTTCATTTTTCAGAGCTGCCTCTCAGTTCTAATCCCAGGAACTTTGCTTAAGTTGTCTGGGTCTGTCATTTCCCAAGGATGCTGAAATTAAGCATTTATAAGGAACTTGTTTCTAAAAACATAGAAATAGTCCATTATTTAAAGTTTGCATCCAGGCAGGGAAGTACTCATCTGACCCCATATATTTAAGCAGGAGCAAGGCAGGGAAGAAAAGAGCCGGACAACGTATGATTGTAGCTGGGAACCTCTATATTACTTTCCCCTCTATTATAAGAGCTTTGCAATGGTCTGAACAAGTGAAATAGCAACTCTGAATCATTTAAAACTAGATTTATCCTCCATAGTGAGCACATAAGACGAGGAAACATTTCTTAAATAAAACAATAAAAGCACGTCCCTGGAGAGTTATGGGTGTCCCAATTTTATTTTCGTCTACTTTCTTTAAAAAAAAGAATATGGCTTTGTACCTCAGAAGCTGGAAGCAAATTTAGACTTTCTGGAACTCTGCAGTTTTAGGAGATGAGATTTGGACTTAGCAATTAATTTAGTTTTTTTTAAATTAAGAATATTCAACATAGTTGATATAGTTTGTTGATTGCTGTAAGACATATCTGTCTATTTAGATTTTTATCAAATAATTGAGTTTTGGGAGTAGGGAGAATCCAGATCTGTGATTTCATCAATATGGGGAGCTCCTAGTGAGAGTTCCCTCCTTATTGGACTTTCTTCCTTCACTGCTCTGACCTGGCAAAATCATCTGTGACTTACTAGAGTTACTTTGGGCCTCTGAGAACTTAAGTGTCAAGGTCCATGATCACTTACCTAGTACTCACTGGGGAAAGGATTTGAATCCAGGCCTTCCTGACTCTTTTAAGGTGAGCTTCTATATATTAGTGTGTCCCTCCTTCCTCCTCCTCTAGTTATTTTCCTCCTCCTTCCCTTATAATCCTCAATTTCCTTCAAGGATGAGTTCCCCTCTTCCTTATTGCCTTGGTTGTTCATGCATACATTTTGCATGTATTTATTTTGTATTTCAGTGTCTATGTATATGGCATCTCCCCCTGTTCATACAGAGTAAGCACTTTGCAAATGTTTGTTGATTGATTGGTGGCTATAATCACATAAAACTTTTAGATCTCGATACTTCACCACACAATTGACTAAAATTCAAAGCTGTTCAGATGAGCACAGATGTGCACAGCTAGGACTTAGAGGAAATCAGGAAATAAAGATGAGGAAAGAGAATTCTAGGCATGGGGAACAGCCAGTGGAGATGTGGGGAGTCGGCAGATGGGGTGTCTTGTTTGAGGAACAGTAACCAGATCAGTCTCTATTAATCAGCATATGTCTATCCAACCCCAGCTGTTGGGAAACAATGGGACCATTCCATCATCTTCAATTTGTGGGGGAATCTCTCTCCATCTAGGTAGGTTTCTACATTATAAAAACATAACCTCCGTTTTTTAGATATATATAAAAAAATACATCCCCAAATGACAGATTGAGGGACTCACTTCATTGCCATTCCCAAATCTTTCTAACCGTTGTCAAAAATTCATGGGATTTAGAACTTAAAAGGAATATCTAGTCCAGGGATTTTTAACCACATTTGTATCATATGTGGATCCTTTGATAATGAGATGAAGCCTCTGGAACCCATCTCATAATACTGTCTTTAAATGGATAAAATGAAATACCTAGGATTACAGAAGAAACCAATTATATTAAAATATTAACAAAATATTTTCTAAAAACCAAAGTTCATGGAACTGGGATTTAAGAACTCCTGATTCTAGTCCAACTTCTCATTTTACAGATGAAACTTAGGCTCCTGGATTGATAGTGTTTTGTTTGGGATGTATGCCCAGCTTTTTGGGGACCCACCAACGACTCCTTCTGCTTTACTGTGTGTTGCCTCCAAAATGGCATCCTTCTGGTCCGTCATTTTCCATCCCTGAGTTTCCTTGTCTTGATAAGAGCATCAACATTCTCCTGCAGAAGGAAGTCCACTTGGCTAGAGCCAAGGATGGTGGCTTCCCAGAGGGCCTTGCCTGGAGTAGGAAGGCCCTGTTCACCCACTCCACCTTAGAGATGTAAATTTGAAGTGACATTTCTAAACACCCACGAGGTCATTCTTCTACTCCCCTTTTCTCCTTCTCTCCTCTTTACTGTGCTGTAGAGAGGACAGCCTCAATTTGAAGCACAAACTCCTTCATGTTTGTTTTTTCAGGAAAACAGCCATCTGCATTTGAAATGAGCCGTTCCTTGCAAAGAGCTTTGCAGGCCTTAAATTACTCTATAAATATCAGCTGTTATGGCCTACTAGCTGTGTGGCCTTGTGCTTGCTTTTAATTGGAGTCTCAGCTTCCTCATGTGTAGAATGGGGATGACAGTAGCCTCCCTCCCAGAGTGGTTGTGGGGCAAGTGCCTCCTAAATGGGTGTGTGTGTGGCGGGACTGCATTAGGCAAAACTGTGTAAGGAAACATCTTAGCCAAATGTTTATTCTCTGTGACCTTCAGGTTTATGATTTTGCAGAATTTTTAAAAATTGAGGGTGGGGATAGAGGATAAAATGAGATAATATTTGTAAAGTGCTTTGCAAAACTTAAAAATGCTGTAAAATGCTTATTTTTTAAAAAATTTCTCTTCTATAAAATATAACTGTTGGACTTAATGATCTAAGGCCTCCTCTTATTCTAAATGTATGATTCTGTGAAATATCTAAATGGGATTTGAAATCAGGACTGCCAAAGTCAAGAGTTCTTTCTCTCTTTCCTCCTTCTCTTCTTCTTCCCTGTTTCCTTTTCTTTCCTTCCTTCCTTCTTTCTTGCCTCCCTTCCTTCCCTTTCTTTTTTCTTTTCCCTCTTCCTTTCTTCCTTCTTTCCCTTCCTTTCTCCCTTCCTCTCCTTCTCCCTTCTTCTCTTCCTTCCCTTCCTCCTTGTTTTCTCCTTCATCATTTCTTCCACCTTCTTTCCTTCCCTCCCTCCCTCCCTCCTTCTTTCCTTCCTTCCTTCCTTCATTCCTTTTTTCCTCCTCCCTCCCTCCTTCCTTCTTTTTTCTCCCTTTCTTCCTTTTTCTTCCTTTCTTCTTCCCTCTGTCCCTCCCTTCTTCCCTTCCTCCCTTCCTCCATTGCTTTTTTCCTCACTGCTTCCCTTCTTTTCTTCCTTCCTTTTCTTTCTCTTTCTTCTTTTTTTTTCTTCCTCCCTCCCTCCCCTTCTTCCTTCCTTCCTTCCTTCCTTCCTTCCTTCCTTCCTTCCTTCCTTCCTTCCTTCCTTCCTCTCTTCCTCCCTGTTTTTTTGTCTTTTTCTTTCTCTAATTTTACTTGTAGATAAATTTAAGCTGATGCTATGCAAGCTAGGAAACATTTGGAGCTTGCTTAAGGTGACATGGCCCAAAAACTTTGCTCAGTTTCTCTAGTCTCCTTTCCAATTTTCAAAGTGGGGATGACTTTTTTTTTAAAGTACATGAAAATCCAACACAAACCACCTACCACTTCAGTTTTCCATGGAGACACATGCTGCTGCTCTGTGCACAATATACACGGATAGACATTATTAATAGATGGACAAAACCTGTTATATTGAGCACATGAGAGTGTACCAGTGTTACAAGGAACACAGATGCCTTATCAAAGGTTATGGGAGGGGGTGAAGGGGGGGTGCCAGGGTGGCCAGTTCCTTGGAGTCCTGTAGGACCCATTGCCTCCAGAGCTGCTCAGGGCAGCACTTGTGCTTCACAGTCTGACTCATTCCCACCCTCAGCAGCATTTCTTCGTCCGAGCAGAAAGCTTCAGCAGGAGAGGCCATTTGCTTCCACGGGAACAGAATGAGCTCAAGTTAGCTCGGCTCCTGAGCCACCCTTCCAACTGACGTCACTGAAATAACCTGAAAAGTTATAAATAATTATCAATTCAAACCAGATCCATGCATTACTGCTGTGGGAATGTGTATCCATATTTATGAGAAGATATTGTCTGGATCTTGTTACCACTGGCACTTAATTAGAACAGCATACTATAGTTCGGATCTCCAATGTGCTTCTTTGCATTTAATTTTTTTTTTAAGTCTATACTCCTGGGTTTTGTCTTTCTCTTTATTTTATAAAATTAATTATTTCATTATGGTTTCATTGGTATAAGGAATTTCCAGGAAGGAAACTCCTAACAGCAGCCCTCCTTCCCTGCAATGAACATCTCATTGCCTGGAGCATGAGAGGAAAGCAATTTTTCCAGGATCATCCAGGATTCCGGGATCTTCCTGAAGTGAGACTGGAAACTAAGTCTCTTGTCCCTGAGGTCACTGTACCATCCACGAAGGGCTAACTTTGTTTCTCTCTCCTAGGTTTATGGATACTCTGGATTTGTGTTTGTTTGTTTTGTTTTGTTTTGTTTTGTTTTGTTTTTTCTTATTTTTGCTGAGGCAATTGGGATTAAGTGACTTGTTCAGGGTCACACAGCTAGGAAGTGCTAATTGTCTGAGGTCAGATTTGAACTCCTGACTTCAGGGCTGGTGCTCTATCCACTGCGCCATCTGGCTACTCCAATACTCTGGACTTTTAATAAAAATAATTTTAGCCCCTCTCCTTTCCCCACTCTTCACTGAGTTTTCTTTTTTTCTTGAATAGCTGGTATGATGATGGTGTGTGATAGATGGCCACAGGAGATATGCTACTTTATTTAAGAATCATAGGACCTGGGTTCAAATCTCATTTCAACCTTTATTATATTCTTCCTTGGCTATTCTGGGTCTCGGTTACCTCAACCATTAAGTGACAGGTTTGGACTACATGACCTCTTGGACCTTTCCAATTAGGTAGATGAATCTTGGGACCCTTCCATCTATGAGGGGATGGATCTTGAGACCCTGCCAGCTATAAGGGGATGAATCTTGGGACTTTTCCATCTATAAACAGATGAATCTTGGGACTTTTCTAACTACTTGTATAAAAATCTACTTCACACCCTGACAGGACAAGCAAGAAACTAGCCTCTACTTGTTTAAAAATGAGATTTATAGGGGCAGCTAGGTGGTGCAGTGGATGGAACACCAGCCCTGAAGTCAGGAGTTCAAATGTGGCCTCAGACAATTAGCACTTCCTAGCAGTGTGACCCTGAACAAGTCACTTAATCCCAATTGCCTCAGCAAAAATAACAAAAAACAAAACAAAACCAAAATCTGATCTGAGTTCAAATTTGACCTCAGACACAACATTTCCTAGCTGTGTGAACCTGGGCAAGTCACTTAATCCCAATTGCCTCAGGAGAGAGAGAGAGAGAGAGAGAGAGAGAGAGAGAGAGAGAGAGAGAGAGAGAGAGAGAGAATTTATAGATTGAGCTAGAAGGGACCTTTCAGGTCATTTATCCAGAATGCACAGGACCTTGCATATATTAAGTGGTTACTAAATGCTTGCCCAACTCCTTTTCCTTCTTTCTTTCTTTCTTTCTTTCTTTCTTTCTTTCTTTCTTTCTTTCTTTCTTTCTTTCTTTCTTTCTTTCTTTCTTTCTTTCTTTCTTTCTTTCTTTCTTTTTTCTTTCTTTCTTTTCTTTCTTCCTTCCTTTCTTTCTTTCTTTCTTTTTTTTTAATTAAAGCTTTTTATTTGCAAAAAACATATGTATGGGTAGTTCTTCAACATTAACCCTTACAAAGCTTTCTGTTACAATTTTCCCCCCTAGTCCCCTCCCCTCCCCTAGATGGCAGGAAGTCTAATACATGTTAATTATGTTAAAATACTTGATGACAAGTCGAATATATGTGTACATATTTCCACACTTATCATTGTTGTGCAAGAAAAATCATATCTACAAGAAAAAAAATCAGAGAAAGGAAACACGATGCAAGCAACATCATGAAAATGTTATGTTGTGGCTCACATCTCATATCCCTCTCTGGGTGTATATGGCTTTCTTCACTGAACAATTGCCCAATTCCTTCTTTTTAAGGAGAAATCTGCAGCCCTCAGGGTGACACAGACAATAAATTTGGGCCGAGCCAAGATTTGAATCCAGGTATTTTTACTTTTTGTGCAACCTTTCGAGTGCATCAGACTTTGAACAATTTGGGGATCAGGTTTTCTTAGAGCGCTCTCGTTCAGTGTGTGATCGAAGAGATAGGATAGGAAGGTCTGTAGGAGCTTTGGGAATTGTGTGGCTCCCAAGGCTTTCTCCCTGCCAAGGAGACCGAGCAGAGTTTTCTCAGAAGCCTGTCTCATCTCCTCTGCTGGTGTGGTGTGTGGTATTTGGGAGGGAGGGAGTAGGTTAAGCAGAAATCCTTTCTCTATGAAACCTTATTTGGCTCTCCCGGGGCAATAAGAGCTGGCCGTGGCAATGGCCTAGAAATGGACAAGGAGCCCAGATTCCAGCAGCCTCCGAAACAGGCCCCCTTTCTCTGAGAAGGCGCCCAGTGCAGACTTTCAAAGTTTTTAGGCATGGGCCACACGAATTCTAAAGCGTGGAGGGAGACACTGGGCCGTAGAGTGCATTTGGTTTCCATGAACTTTTCTCTTCGACTCAGTGGGCAGACTATTTGAAGCCGCTGGGCCTGGAGTCTCGGCCCCTTTCAGAAATGCCAGTGTTTCAGAGAAAACAGGGCTTTCTTCTGCCCGAGCACTCGTTGGAAAGTTTGGAAACTGGGCTGTTGATGAGAAGAAAGCATTATTTATCGGCTGTCGTTGGGGTTTCTTCCCGGTGCCCGGGCTATGGGTTGCCATCTCGATGGGGGCCCCCGCCAGGGGACCATGAAGATGGGGGTGGCTGGCATCCTGCAGGCTGCTGTACACTCCCCTTCCTCCGGGCCTGGGCTGGCTTCCCACCAGAACACATACAGGCCACTTTGGAGTGGGAAAGCAGAAAGAGGTCTAGGAGTCTGTGTGGCACAATGCGTGGGACATTGCATTTGGGGTCACATTCTAGCTATCTTATACTGGACAAGTCATGTAACCTCCCTGTGCCTCAGTTTCCCCTTCTAGAAAGCAAGAGTGTGGAACTGATGGTTTCTAAGTTCCCACCTCGCTCTAAATCTGCCATCCTTGTGATCTGACCCAGCCTTTCCCAGTCCCTTAGTTACTAGTGCCCTTTTCCTCCCAGTTCTCATCCAGGCCATTCTCCCTAATCCTAATTCTATTGGGGGCCTCCTTTTCTCCCTCTATACTACTTCATGAGAGATCCCATCAGCTCCTGTGCATTTAATTATCATCTCTGTGCTGATGATTCTCAAATCTACTCATCCTGCCCCAACTTCTCTGCTCATCTTGTCTCAGATCTCCATCTGCCTTTCAGTCATCTCGATCTGAATCGTCAGTGGATAGCTTAGGCTCACTATATCCAAAATTGGGCTCATTACCTCTCCTCTCCATCCTCCTCCTGATTTCCCTATTGCTTCTGAGGGTACCACTATCCCCCCAGTTACCAGGCTGGACTCTTTCCTTCTAATTCTCATTCATTTCTTATATCTAATCTGGGGCCAGAGCTTCTCAGCAGCATCTCTAGCATCCACCCTCTTCTCTCCTGGGTTTCTGTCATCCTTTGGGGTTGGGCCTTCATTGCCCCTCACCTTGTCAATGGCAGAAGTCTCCAGCCAAAGGGCTCTCCCGCTCTCTTCCCCTTACTCCCATCCCGACACTGATCTCAAATAAGACATCCCATCCTCTCTCTTCCGCCATTTTTACCATCTCTGCCCTATGCCTGAAATGCTCCTGGCTTCCCCGTGTCCCTTCAAGTCTCAGTTACAATCTCACCTTCCACAGGAAGCCTTCCCTGATCTCCTTTAGTACCAGTACCTTCCCTCAGAGTTTTTCTTCAGTTTATTCCAACCAGATCTTATTTGTTCAAAGTTATTTGCATTATATTTTCCCCATTAGAATGGGAGCTCCTTGAAGGTGGGGAAAGTCTTTGCCATTCTTTGTATCCCTCAAGCTAACGCAGTGATCAGTACATTATTATTAATAGTGTTTTTATTAATATTAATTTATTATTTATTACATTTGTATTTATGTACCTGTATAGATGATACTGTGATAGTCCTGATAGAATGTAAACTTCTCCAAGGGAGGGATTACTTAATCTTTGCCTTTGTAGTATCCCCCAGAGCCTGGACCACATGTCTGATATCCAGCAAGTGCTTAATAAATGTTCAATTGCCGCCTAGCCTTAATCACTGAATACATGCAGCCACAGTTAAACTGAGACCTGTGGAAGACCTTACCTTCAAAAGGTCAAGATCTTCCATTTCATCCAGGGCCATCTCCAGTTGTTCTGATCTATATTTGTCCACTGGACCCAGATGGCTCTGGAGGGGAAACTGAGGCAGGTAACCTTGAACAGCCCAGATCACTTAAATCCAATTCACTTGCATGTTATGGAGAGAATGAAGGATGAACAACATCAATAGCCACAATAACAATATATGCTTGCCGGAAGAAAAACTTCCTAATCATCAGGACTGCTTAGTGAGCATTGTCTGTTATGGGGATCTTCAATTAGAGATCGGAAGATTCCTTGTTGAGGACATTATGGGGGCTTTTTAAATCAGTTGGTTAAAATTGCATAACAAAAGGCCTTTAAGGTCCCTCCTAACTCTACATTATACTTTCTCTTGTATCCCAGAAAGAATATGTTTTAAATTTGTTGGTGATATCATTCCCATAAGGAACTCCCAGGATGGAGGCACTATCCACTAGTACAAATTAACAACCATTCTGCAACCTATAGTCTTAGAAAAATGCCTTGAGGAGCCGTGGAAGATCATCTCTAATCATTTTTATCCAAATCTTGCTATTGGTCCCAGATGGCTCTGGAGGAGAAAGTGAGGCAGGTGACCTTGCACAGCCCTCCCTCCCTTCAATCCAATTTACTTGCATGTCATGACATCACTTCCCTGATGTCATGATTCTCATCAAGAACAAAGGACAAACAACAATAATATATGCTTGCTATAGGAAAAACTTCCTAATAAAATGCCCTCCCAATGAAGCAAGCTGCCTTGAGGGATGGTGAGTGTTCCCCTTCTTAGACGTCTTCAAATCAAGGATGAATGATCCTTGTTGGAATTCCTTTTGCGTCTGGGTTGGACTTGATTGTATTTCTGTGTCACAGCTTGGTTTTGCTGCTGAAGTCATTGAAATCACCTATAGTCTTGAGTAATTAAAGATTTGGTCAAATCAACCCAGACATTACCTGAGTGGGCTTCTTCCAAATCCTGAATTGTGTGACTCTGTTCATCAATTGATTGGCCAACCAGTGCTGTAGAATATGGGCTCTTGGTGCTTTATAGAATATAAGCTGTTAGACAGTGGTGATCATTTCATTCTTCTGTTTTCCTACTGCCTTGCACAGTGCATGGCACATAGTAGGCAATTAATATATCATTTAATTGATTGTTTAGAGAAGTCAGGAAATGGGAGCACAAAGGCTGTTTGTGAGAGTAGTGACACCTCTTATTTTGAGACTTAGTGAAAAGGAGAATGAATTTGATGTCAGGAGAGACCTGAATTCAAATGCCAGCAAAGACACTTAGAAGCTTAAGGACCATGGGCAGGTCATTCCCAGCTTTAAGGTTCAGATTCCTTATTTGTCAAATAGCTAATTTCATCTAATCAAATGCTTACCAAGATTGCACAAATGGCGGAGTGACAGAATCGAGATTTTGAACCCAGTCTTCTGATTTCCAGTCCAATGGTCTTTCCACCATCTTTGGCTGTATTTATTTTAAAAGATTCTGAGGATCATTTGAGACAGTGCATGGAAAGTGCTTTCTGAGGTGCTTGCTATGTACATGGTAGCTATTATTACTATCTAGGGAACCAGAAAAAAGTGAATACAGTCTTCTAAGACTCAGTTTCCTCATCTAGAAGAAGAGAGGCTTGGGCTTAGAAGACATCCAAATTATCTTCTATTTAATACTGTGAAGCTTGGGCAAGATGCTTTCCCACTTGGGTTTCAGTTCTCTTTTCTATAAAATAGAGATGATATTTCTACTGTGTGTTTATATGTATAATATATACATATACATGCATATGTATATATTATATGTGAATGTATATACATACATATGCATGTATGTATGTATGCACACATATATTTTCCTAGTTTTATTTCTATTTATTTTGAACTTAAATACAAAAGACAAAGAATATTTCCAGCAAAACAAAAATTATTCACTTAAAAAAACCCTATCTTAATGTTACATATCATTTTTAAAGCTCCTCTGCTTTCTATGCTCCCTTCCACATTTTCTTTTATTATCTGCTGTATACTTTTTATATTTTTCCCTTCCTCCCCACTCTTCCGAAGAGATGGCTACCATTGTATGCATGTATTATTTATTGTCAAAGTGTTTATTGATATCATTTGTTTTTTACTCTACTTTTATTTTTGAATACATCCTTTCTTCTCTTCTTCCCACAAAGCCATCTCAAGTAACAAAAAATAAAAGAGAGAAAAAAGAAAATCAGTAAAACTAGTCAATAGGTCAACAGTGTTCTGTGTTCTGTTTCACCTCCAAAAAGGAGGGAGGGAGGTAATCGCTTACATTTATAAATCAGTATGCTTCTTGTTTCAAGCTCACAACTGTTCTGTCAGGTATTGTTATCCCCATTTCACAGAAGAGGAAACTGAGGTTCAGAAGCATTGTGATTTGGTCAGGTTGACACAGTTAGTCAATGTGGGAGGAGACATTTGAGGTCTTCCTAATTCCATGTCTAATAGTGCTTTCCAAGTCCTTAAAGCTCACAGCAATGTAACCTGGCCCTCCGATGGCCACAGTATGGTCTTCTGGTGCCCACTGGGCTTCCCACTTCCCCTGCTTTGCCGTAACAATGCCTCAATGTGCCTGGGAAGAGGCAGGAACAATCTTTCCCTGGAGAATGATGACCGTACTTTGGAGGAGAGCACCATTTAATCCTTTTCATTCCCAGAGAGTGGTCTTCTGGTCCTTAGCCAAGTCACCCTCCCGAAAGTACTCAGCTAATCCCCTAGTTCTGAAGCACCTCCCATGTGCTCAGCCCTGTGAGAGGCGCTGGGAACAGTACCAGAGGGCTCCAGGCTCTCCAGATGCTCCAGGCTAGGTGAGGACTCCAGTCCAACCCCACAGTATCTCCAGTCCTCTTCAGCTTTGCTTAGGCTGTTTATATGGCAAGGAGGTGATGGGGGGTGGAAAAGCCTTTGACCCTAGAGGGTATACACATTCATATGCATAAATACGTATAAGTCTCTCTCTCTCTCTATATATATATTTGTATGGATGGATGGATATATGTACATATGTATATGTTTGTGTGTATATGTATACATAGTATATATTATACATATTATGTATATGTGTCTATATGGATATTGTGTATGTATATGTGTTATAAATATATTGTGTATTTGTATATTTTGTGTATATATGTGTGTATATATCTACATGTGTATATGTTTGTGTGTATATGTATACACAAAAATATATTTTGCATATTATGTATACATGTCTACATAGATTTTGTGTGTATATGTGTGTTATAAGTATATTGTGTATTTGTATATTTTGTGTATATATGTGTGTGTATATGTACATGTGTATATGTATACACAAAAATCTATTTTGTATATTATGTATACATGTCTACATAGATTTTGTGTGTATATATGTGTTATAAGTATATTGTATATATGTGTATATTGTATATACATATATAGTGTGTATATATGTGCATGTGTGTATGTACAGGTATATTGGGAATATGTGTATGTATGTGTGTGTTACAAATATATTGTGTATATTGTATATATATTGTGTGTATATATGTGTGTATATGTAAATGTGTGTACACATGTGTAAGTATATTATGGCTATATGTTTAGGTGTGTATGTATACACATATGTATATATTGTGTGTCTATGTCTATGTGGGTATATATATATATATATATATATATATACATGTATATGTATCTATATTTATGTCTCACTTCCAGCTGCCTCCTCCCAGTAGAACTGTGGCTTGTGATTAACCGGCAGTATACTTATGCAAATAAAGCATTGCAGCTGGCCATTCATATACCTTTCCTTACTTAAAATCAATCATCTCTTTGACAACAATAATGGTTATAACAATAATTAATATTAACATAGTGCTTTGAATTTTCATAAAGTGCTTTATACCTATTGTCTCATTTGATTTTCATAGCTGTCCTCCGGGGTAGGCACTTTATTATTCTTGTTTTTATAGTTGAAAAAAACAGGGTGAGAGGGGTTAAATGATTCAGTTGGAGTCATCCAACTAGCAGCTGAGGCAGAATTTGAACTCAGGTTTTCCTAATTCCCTAGTCTGTCACTGTATGTGGAGAAGCAGCTCATAGGATCATAGGATCATCTACAACTGCCCTATTTTACAGATGAGAATACTGAGACTTGGGAGAATTAAATGGCTTGCTCAAGGTTAGGGAGTGTCAGAGGCAGAATTTGAACCCAGGTCTTCTGGCTCCAGAACTTACATATCTGTTTTCCTGCCAATCTTGCCCAGGCCAGATTAGTCACCAGATGAAGCAGAGGTCTGCTGTCTTCAATGTGATCTTTTTTGTCATCATGTTGTTCAGTCATGTTTGATTCTTCGTGACCCCATTTGGGGTTTTCTTAGCAGAGATCCTGGACTGGTTTGTCATTTTTTTTTCTCCAGTTCATTTTACATAGGAGGAAACGGAGGCAAACAGGGTGAAGTGACTTGCCTAGGGTCACACAGCTAGTAAGTGTCTGAGGCGGATTTGGAGTCAGGAAGAGTTTTTGTGACTTCAGCCCTGGCACTCTATCCAGTGCACTACCCAACTGACCATCATCATAGTCATTATATAAATATATTATATTATATTATATTTTAGAAGGAAGAGGAAAGCATCAGTGATTCTTGGAGAGTGGGGTGATCTAGCCAGACCTGGGCTTTATCAATTATACATCTCTATCTATCTGTCTATCTATCTATCCATCCATCTAAGCATTTATCCATCCATCCATCCATGCATCCATATCTATCCATCCATCCATCCATCCATTCATGCATTTATCTATTTATCTTTCTATCTATCCATCCATCAATGCATTTATCTATATCCATTTCTTTATCCATCTATCCATCCATCCATTCATGCATTTATCTTTTTATCTTTCTATCTATCCATCCATCAATGCATTTATCTATCTCTATCCATTTATTTATCTATCTATCCATCTATCTGTCTATGTATCTGTCTATACATTTGCCTATATGTCACCTTCACAGCTTTGACTTTTTTTGGGAGACACTTTAGTCAGAGGACCCCTTGAAGGCTAATGCAATGGGAAGGAGGCGATGGGGCTTCAGCTGTACCCTATCAGCAAAGAGAAGGGGAAGAATGAGGAAGATGTATTAGGGATAGAACTCACAAGACTTGGCAACTGATTGGATATGAGGGGTGAGAGAGGGAGAAGAGTTGGGGATGAATAGAAATAATGCCTTCCTCCTCCCCCTGCCCTAAACTGAACCCTGTCTTAGAACAAAGACCGTGCATTTCTATAGGACCTCCCAAGAAGGCCAGCTCTTCAGAATTCTGTCCTTCTCCGGGGTTGTTGTAACCCAAAAGGGTCAAAGGCCAGCAAGGTTGGGATGAAGGGGGATGGTATGATCTCAGGATCATAGATTTTGAGCTGGAAGGGGCCAGTGAGTGTGACTCCCTTTCCCCTCACTCTCTACTACAGGCACATTTTTCATTCCATTTTTCAAATGAGAAAAAGAAGTCCAGAGAGATGAGATGATTTCTCCTAGTTCATACAGCTAGTATCAGAGGTGGGATGTGAACCAGGATCATTGAGGCCCAAGTCCAGCGCCCTCCCCACGAGTCGAGGCTGGAATTCTAGGGCTTCCATAGGAGTGGCGGGAGAAGTCAAGTTTCCTTTGACTGATCAGAGTGAGAGAAGGGAATCCACACCTCCTTTTCCCCCTGGGTCCATGCCACAGTTTCCCCTCTGGCTCTCTTTCCTCTAAAGTCAAAAACTGGGGGAGAAAGAAGGAACCGAGAGGAGTCGCTTCAGAGGGCCCACCTATATCCGATCCCCAACTGGTAGTCTGACATTTATGTGCTATTTGCTGTGACTTTGGGGTCCGCAGAGGGAGGCTTTGTCCAGCACTGAACAGCTGTAACCGCTCACCATCCCACTTTGTGATGTTCATTCTGTAAACAGATACGCCAGAATCTTCTCCAGCATTTTACCTTGCTTTTACCTTGAGACTTTCTCTTCCTAAAAGAATGGGTCATTTCTGCAGGAGACATTGTTTCCCTGAGATGCTGAGTGTGGATAAAAACTATAATTATGATCCCTCTCCAAGGGTCTGAAGAACTTCACTTATGAGAACCCTGCTTTCAAGGTGGAAATTGTAGGGAACCTTGGCAGATTGAAGAAGTTTCTCCAGCTGGGAAATCTTAGGTCCAATCTGGGCCCTCATGTCCTTGCTCCCCATTGAATCCCAAAGATCCTCTGCCCTAGTTTCTACCTCAGTTCATCCACCTTCAATTAGCTGATTCCTAGGATTTAAACCTTTCATCTATCCCCCTCCTTCATCCTTAGTCAAGATGAATTGTAAAAAAAAAATAAAATAAACCCTTTAAGCCCAATGGGAAATTTATATTTAAAAGACTCCTCCGACGATCATTCTATATAATGAGGAAAACAAATTTAGGGCCCGCTTGCTGAAAAGTTAAAAGAAAATGCAGGAGTATAGATGGACAAGGTAAATAGCTACTTGCCTTGCTTTTAAATGGGCTTTTAAAAAGTTGTGTGTCAATGATTATTTTTTGGTGTGTATGTGGTTTTTAAATTTTTATTTTTAATTCCAAATTCTCTCCCTCTCATTAGCTCCTTTCTCACCCATTAAGAAGGCAGGAAATTTGAAATTATATATAATAACATACAAAGTCATTAGCCTGTATTAGCCTTTATATATTTTTTAAAGTTGCAAATGAGGGACAGTGGGACGTAGGGAATAGAGCTGGTCCTGAAGTCAGGAAGATAAAGAGTCAAACCTTGCCTCTTACCCACACTTGCTGTGTGATCATGAGAGAGTCTCTGTGCCTTCAGAAAACCAGTTCACTCAGAAATAAGTTCTGGAACAACCACCACAGCAGCAACAACAAAAATTGTTAATTATAAAATATTGCCAATTAAATTCCAGTCTCTAATTAACTTTCTTTGAAAGATGTTCACCATCGTTTCTGACTGGCCTTCTGTTAATTGCCATTGAGAGGCAGCTTGGCCTAGGGCAGAAAGCCACCCATCTACCCTTCAAGCAGAAATCCCCAGACTCAGCTCCCCTCCCTGACACATCCTGGTTGAGTGACCCCTTTTGGTGTTCTGAAAACCTCACAAAGATTAACCATTTCTTAGCGGGTCCATTTTCCGTCCACTTGGGAAGCGTTTCCTTGGACTCAGGAAATCTGAAATCTTGGCCCCGTCCCCTTCTGGTTAATAGGGGCAGCCAATTCTGATTTTCCTCCATTCTATAAATTTGCTCTCAAGGCAGTAAACAATCTATTAACAAATAATTTTCCTGATATACTATGAAAGCATAGTCTTATTTTGCCATAATGTTTATCACTTTGTGGTAGGGCCTAACGCCAGGGAATCCAAGAGGGGAGCAAGTCCTCGGGATTGCCTTTATAAAGTAGAAGTTATAGGCCAATATTTGAGGATAGGAGTTGTTTTTTGTCCTTCTTTTTGGAAGAGGGACCATGATGTCAGAGAGGTAATTCTATGACATGCAAGTCAATTAATTGGATTTAAGTGAGGGAGGATTATGCAAGATCATCTGCCTCAAGAAGGATGGGGATGAGGGGGAAGAGAATAATAAAACAATAGAATATTGGTGCTAGGAAGAGACTTAGAGCTCCTAGAATCTAGGTTTCTTTCTTTCTTTCTTAAACCAGATTTGTGCTTTTATTAGTCAAGGGAACTCCAGGCATGGAAACTCCCTTTATCAACACAGATCAACTATTAGTAGTTGTTGAGTCCAGGTCTTCTTCACCCTAAGGCTGATACATCATACCAGACTTTCCCTCTTCCTTGATTTATTTATGAGAAAACTAAGACCAGAGGAAGGAAAGGGACTTTGGAGAATGACTAGATCATGGTAGTTGTTTAGTAGAAAGATCATGAGACTAGGAAGGCAAAGACCTGTGATCCAAGTCTACCTCTGGAATCAAAGACCCTTCATCACAGCAACCACAAGCCAGCCCCTCCTAGACCAAGGATGACCTCCACAGTATACCTGAGAAGTGATCATTCAGCTTTTGCTCAAAAGATCTCCAAAGAGGGATACATCACTCTGAACTTCAGTCTCCTCATCTATAATCTGGGAGGACTGGATACTACAATCTCTAAAAATTTATCCATTCTATTTTGGAATATTTTAAGAACTTGAATCCAATAAATATTAAGTGCCTACTATGTACTAGGGTATGAAGATAAAAAAGAGAAAGGAATTGTGACATAGTGAAAATAGCACTGACTCTAAAGTCAGAAGATATGAGTTCAAAACTTGCTTCTGATATTTACTCTTTCATCTCCCTGAGCCTCAATTTTCTTAATTGGAAAATGAAAGGATTGATCTGGAGACAATTGAAGTCCTTTTGGGACCAGGAACTGTGTCATTTGTGTCTAATATATCAACTGCCTGGTATGCAGTAGGTACTTAATGAATGCTTGCTGATTGATGGTCTTGGAGGTCCCTTATAACCCCAGATCTGTGATCCCATGAAAGGTGTGACTGACCACAAATTGTCTAATTTCTCTGAGCCCAAATTTTCTCATTTGTTAAAAGAGTTTTGACTCAGCCTCTCCGGTGTCTTCCAGGTTTAAGCAGTGATCTCAAGATCCATTTCCTGCCTGCATGCTTCTGATCAAAACTCTTTAGGGTCATAATGCTCATGTTACTTCAAAGAAGGGTTAGGAGGTCCCTGCTTTGCAATCAGAATGGACGTTATGATTCACTGAGGGTTTTGTCCTGTAATAAATAATTTCTCATATTTTAGCTTGTTTAATGCTTGACAGAAGCCCTTATGAACAGGTAACATCTTCCTCTGACATATGTGGAAACTGAGGGGAGATAATTGTACACATATGTGTATATCACTAAAGATAGGGACCAGGGGCAGCTAGGTGGTGCAGTGGATAGATAGAGCATCAGCTCTGAAGTCAGGAGGACCTGAGTTCAAATCTGACCTCAGATTTGACACTTCCTAGCTGTTCGACCCTGGGCAAGTCACTTACCCCCAATTGTCTCAGCAATAATAATAATAATAATAAAGATAGGGACCAGATCTGTAACTGCGCTGGTATAGGGAACTCCTAGATAAGGCAATTCCCTCCACCAATGCAGGGTAGCATCTTCTCTGCTATTTAGTATCTTAAGAGTCATCCTGAGCTCTCAGAGATGAAATGACCATCCAGGATCACACAGTCAGAGGCAGGACTGACTCCAGCTCTTCCCCACCAGAAAGCCATCCCTCTTTCTGCCTTGCCATCTCCTTTGTGTGTATTTGTGTTGATTCTAAGGAAAATATTTTGGGAAGCCCTAGGGGAACCATTGAGTATTTGAAGGAAGAGAAGAGTCACGAGCTCATAGACTTTGAAGGCAGCCTGGACCAAACCCTTGATTTTACACATGAGGAAAGTGTGAGCCAGAGAGGGAACAAGGTAGAAGTAAATGTCAGAGTCATCCTTGAAACTAAGCCATTCTTATCCCAAACCCAGCATCCTCTCCATTGCACTGTGGTTTTTCATTTTTCCGACTCTTCATGATCCCATTTTCTTGGCAGAGATACTGGAGTGGTTTGCCATTTCTTTCTCCAGCTCATTTTACAGATGAGGAAACTGAGGCAGACAGTGCTAAGTGATTTTCCCAGGCTCAGAGTGGATAAGTTTTTAGAGATTGTAGTGTCCAATTCTCCCAGATTACAGACTGAAGTTCAGAGTGATATATCACTAGCTGTGAGTTAATGTCTGAGGCTGCATTTGAATCCATCCATGTCTTTCTTACTCTTGCCCGGCACTTAGTAACTTGCCCCCTGAATCACTACACTCTACTGATTTTCAAAATTGATTGGGTCTAACTGAGAAACCAAAAAAAGATAAAGAGAAAAGTAGACATTCAGATATAGGGAATATGATGTGGAAGTATTGTAGGTCGGGTCCTTTTATCTGAAGCTCCCTATGGTGGTCATTTCCTAGAGGGGCACCTAGCCAAGGGTCTTGTACATAGGAAGCACCAACGGATCAAAGGCCAGGTGTTAGATCGTGTGCTCTG
Organism: Myrmecobius fasciatus; assembly: GCA_023553655.1. Taxonomy (NCBI): domain Eukaryota; kingdom Metazoa; phylum Chordata; class Mammalia; order Dasyuromorphia; family Myrmecobiidae; genus Myrmecobius; species Myrmecobius fasciatus. The sequence continues at coordinate 228,968 of JAJPUD010000493.1, forward strand.
GGCAATGGGTGAAATTGATGCCCATTGGTGGTAATTTTTGCCAAAGGTGAATTAATATAGGCTAAAATAGCTTGATGACATGGAGGGCAGAATATTCTAATATTAAAAATATGCATATTTATAAAAAGCAAAATTAAAGAGGTTTCCTTGTAGTATTCTCGGGATCTTGTACATCTGTAGCTGCCCCCCTTGCCTGTCCCTCACTCTAGATTTCACTTACCTCGACACTTCAAGAATCAGTGATTTTGACAGAACATCATAATATATATGTGTATATATATATATATGTAATAACTTAGCAAATGATCTTCAAGGGTAGCTGTGGCTGAAAATCCATCTCCCTTTGGCTGACCCACCTGGTAATGAGGCTCTGAAATGAGCCAGGCCGCTCTTCAGGGGCCTGAAGCCAGACAGGGAAAAGAACATGGCCAAATGCTTGGAAAGAGGCTGCCCAAGTATTCCCTTCTCCCTTCTGCCTGAGACGATCCCTGTCTTCCATCAGAGCCCCCTGGCCCAAAGGTTGCCTTCCCATGAGGCCTTTGGAGACCTTTCCTTTTCCCCCACCCAGGGATGTGCACTCTCTGCCTGTTGAAACTTCATGAGATAACTTTGTATGGCACTCAGAGCCACTTACCTGTGAGCACATTGTACCCACTCTGGAACAGGGAGGGACCATGGTCCGAGAGCAGGAATATCGTATGGTCTGTCAGAAGAGATGCTTCTGGAATAGAATTGAAAATGGGGAGAGAGGGAATGAGTGACACACAGAGAGACTCGGAGAAAATGTTCTTATTCCCATTTTACAGATAATAAAACTGAAGAGAAGTGACTTGGTTAGGGTCACATGAGTAGTGTCATAAAATTATGAATGTGAAGCTGGCAGGGACCTTTGAGACACAGGGAGCTGGAGATACACAGAGAGACAGAGAAAAATGGAGACATATAGAGAGACACAGAGACAGAGACATAGAGAAATGAAGACAAAGAGGCAGAGATTGAGAGATAGAGACAGACACAGAAACAGATAGAGAGGAAGAGAGACAGACAGAGATAGAGACACAGAGAGAGAGACAGAGACAAACAGAAACACAGAAAAATAGAGATAGAAGCAGGGAGAAAGGCAGAGAGAGAGACAGGGACAGAGAGATAGACACAGGCAAAGACAGATATAGATGAAGAGAGACAGACATAGACAGAGGCAGAAACAGAGAAATGGAGAGAGAGAGAGAGAGAGACAGAGAGAGAGACAGAGAAAGAGAGAGAGAGGCAGAGATTGAGAGAGATGGAGAGACATAGAAACAGAGATAGAGATGGAGATAAACACAGCCAGAAGCAGAGACACAGAGACAGAGACAGATGAAGGTACACAGACAGACAGAGATAGAGATGAAGAGAGATGAAGAGAGACAGACACAGAAACAGATAGAGATGAAGCGAGATGGACAGAGGCAGAGACAGACTGAGACAGAGACAGAGACAAAGAGAGACACAGGGATGCAAGCACAGAGACAGATAGAGATGAAGACAAAGAGGCAGAGATTGAGAGAGACAGAGAGACAGACACAGAAACAGAGATAGAAATAGAGATAGACACAGCCAGAAGCAGAGACACAGAGACAGAAACAGAGATGAAGGTACACAGACAGAGACACAGAGACAGATAGAGATGGAGATAGATGCAGCCAGAAGCAGACACAGAGATAGAGACACACAGGGAAAGGTAGAGACAGAAAGACAGAGAGAAACAGAGAGTCAGAGGAAAATACAGAAGAATGGAAGAGACAGACAAAGAAAGAAAGTAGATTCAGAAGAGGAGAAAGAATATCTGCACACTAATTCACATTTGTTGAGCACTCTCCAGTTTTCAAAGGAGTCTCTTTAGAACAATTCTATGAGGCAAATGTTCTTATTCCCATTTTACAGATAAGGAAACTGAAGAGAAGTGACTGGGTTAGGGTCACACATAAAATCATGCATGTGAAGCTAGCCGGACCTTCGAGGCTGACTAGGGCAGGCTACTCCTCTTGTTCTACAAATAAGGAAGTTGCAGCCTTGAGAAATGCAATGACTGGACCAAGCTGACTTATAGACCAATGCTCATGAGAACATTGATGAGGATCTGAAGGGCTTTAGAGGTGATCTGGTCCAACTTCTGCATTTTACACTCATGCCCAGATAGGCTAATTAAGTGATCCAAGGTCACACAGCAGTAAATGGCTGAACCTAGACTAGTTGATGACAGGATCACTTGGCTTGTAGTCAGGGCTGGTCTCAAACCCAGCCTCCTAGTTCTTGATTCAAGCCACAGTGCTTTGTAACCCAAGTTACCATCCGAGGAGGGACCTAGGTTTCGGGCAGGGCCCCTTTAACAGCTACAAAACAGACCTGCTGGACCCGAGAGAGTGAGCAAGAACAGGAGGAGGGGACGTGTCGCACATAGTAGGGCCATCCTAAATAAATGTGTTGGATGGGGCAGCTGAAAGCTCAGGAAGAAACCCAAAGAAACTGCCGATGGATGAGCCCCTGGGAGGGGCCCTCCTCCTGCCAACAGGGGCAGGCAGATACAAAGGCCCGGGGGCCTGGGACTGTGCTGCTCTGGAATCTGGGTCACAGGGTTACCGCTCAAGAGAAGCTGTTTCTTTAGCCTGCTGTGTGAGTCCCGAAAAGGGAACAATTGGGCCGTTCACAGACTCCTCGGCCGGGGAAGCAAACAAGTTTTAAGGAGCTTGGCCAGAGATCCCTGGATGCGGGGAGTCCCTGATCCCGACTCTGACACTGGCTACCTGTGTGATCTTGGACAAGTCCCTCACTGCCTCCATGCCTTGGTTGCCTCGTCCGTCCAATAAGAGAGTGGATCAAGGTTTCTAAGGTCCCATCCAACTCGATGATGTGGCCCGCCAGGTGTCCAGCAGCAGATGAGCTCGATGCATTAGGTGACAGTTCTTACAAATTCATTTCCCCCTTTATATCAATTCTTATTTTAAAAAATCACATAAGAAGACCCGAGTTAAAATCCTGCCTCAGACACTTAGTAGCCGTGTGATCCTGAGCAAGTTACTTAACCATTGTTTGCCTCAGTTTCCACATCTGTGAAATAGAAATAATAGTATCCCCTACCTCTCAGGATTATTGTAAAATAGTAAAAGTGTTTAGCATAGCACCTGGTGTATAGAGGCACTTTATTTTTTTTAAACTTTTTTTTTAATTTATAAAAATATTTTTTAAAAATAAAAAATATTTATTTATTTAAAACAAAATACAAAATGAGGGGGGAAAAGAAAGACAGAAAAGGAAAAAAATAACCCAAAAAACTAAATCGTTGTTGGGGCAGCTAGATGGTGTAGTAGATAGCACACCAGCCTTGGAATCAAGAGGCCATGAGTTCAAATATAACCTCAAACATTTATTAGCTCTGTGACCCTGAACAAGTCACTTAACCCCAATTGTGTCACAAAAAAAATCCAAAACAAAACAACAACAATAAAAACTATTGTATGTGCCCAACAGGACATCAGGGAGGATTTGAAATGTGTAATAAATTTCCATTTCAAGAAAGCATATATGGGGGCAGCTAGGTGGCGCAGGGGATAGAGCACCAGTCTTGAAGTCAGGAGGACCTGAGTTCAAATTTGATCTCAAACACTTAACACTTTCTAGCTGTGTGATTCTGGGCAAGTCACTTAATCCCAATTGTCTCAGCAAAAAGAAAGAAAGCATATATGATAAAAGAAGTGATTATGTTATGTGACATATCCATCTTTGCTTCCTTGTATATTATTCTTTTGTTCGCTGCTGTACATTTATTACTTTATTCTTTTTTTCCCCTTTCATCTCCCTTACTTCCCCTAAACAGGCTATAGTTAAGCATGGATATATTTATGTATGTATATTATATACACATGTATATGTACACATATGTATACATGTGTATATATAATCTTTATATTACATAGGCACACATAATATATATTTCTCTATATACATATATACACGCATATATACAGATGCATTTACACATTCATAGACATGCATCTAAAATAATATTAATATGGCTGACACACTTTATAATATTAGCTATGATGATGAAGTTTTCTGATACCCCTCTGTCATATTAATTGTTTCTTATAGTGAAATATTATTGCATTAAACATTCATATTTCAGTGGCACTTGGTGCTTTACAAAGCACAACCATATCATGAGGTAGGGAGTGAATTGGGGAATTTTAACTGAATTGCCTAGAGGATAGAATTAATAATGAATGAATTTGACAACATTGACCCTTTCAACTATATAACACATAATTATTTTCATTCCCAGCCTTTTATGTCCCATTTTACAGATGCAAAAACAGATGCTGGGATCGTCCAAGTGCCTTGACGAGCCAGTTGGTATTGGAGCTGGGATTTGAATATAGGTTCAGATCCAAGACTTCTTCCCCTTCCCCCATCCATACACCTTACATCTGGGAAATAGCGGGACTTACTGAATGGGAATTTAGAGGAGTTTGAAAGGGCTGGCTCTTTCCTGGCTCTACTCCCCTCCCCCTGAGACAATCACTTCAACACTTGGTTTCTGTTTTCTCACATGCAACAGAGGAAAATGCAGATCCGATTCCTGGCAATGCCATGTCTGTTAAAATCCTTCTAAAGTATCGCAGAAGCTCTGGGTAGTTCTGTTCTCATCCTCAAGTCTTTTCAGGTCACCAGGCAGTGCCATGAGAGGGATGCTTTTCAACTGAGGAACCTCCAGAAACTAGTCAGCCTTCACCCACAATACACTGCTAGATCCCAGCCATAAGCTCCGCAGGAATAAGCAGTGAACAATTTCTTGTTTCATTAATTTGAAAAGTAATCTTTCTGTGTTCCCTTTTCTATGCTGTTTTTCTTAGAATTCATTCATTATTAATTCTATCCTCTAGGCAATTCAGTTAAAATTCTCCAAGCATTTACCAAGGGTTAAGCACCTACTATGTGTCAGGCACTCGGCTTGGTCTTGGGGACATTCATTTTAAAATGTAACAGTCCTGCCCTCAAGGAGGGCATATCCTTACGTATTCTTAGAGGGTTCATAGAAGAAGGGACCTGAAAGGTCATCTAGTCCAACATTCCTATTTTGCAGATGAGGAAGCTAAGGCCCAGGGAAGCAACTTGTCTAAAGTCACAAGGAGAGGTAGTGGAAAAGCTTGGATTGAAACTCGGGTCCTTCTAAATTTAAGTCCATGCTCTTTCCACTGTATCAAGCTTTCTGAAACAGTACACAGAGGAAGCAACACAAAATATGCACAAAACAAAATATAGAGTAATTTTAATGGGCAGCACTAAGATGCGCACTCGAGGGAGCCAGGAAGGTGATGAGGGAGGGGATTCCAAGTATGGGTGAGGGTTGACTCATGGAAAAATAAAGTTTTCCCTGACTGAAATGAGTGAGTTGTTGTAGGACAGTGGATACAATTAGTTTGAAAAGGTAGTTGGAGAATGGCTGAATAAGTTATGCTATATGAATATTATGGAATATTATTGTTCTATAAGAAATGATCAGGAGGATACTTTCAGAGAGGCCTGGATAGACTTACATGAACTGATGTTACGTGAAATGAGCAGAACCAGGATATCATTGTACACAACAGCATCAATATTATACAACGATCAATTCTGATGAACATGACTCTTTCCAACAATGAGATAGATGATTGATGCCAGTACCAATGATCTTCTCACTCTTTTTGTTGTTGTTTGCTTGCATTTTGTTTTCTTACTCATTTACTTTCTTTTTTTTATCTGATTTGTCTTGTGCAGCAAGAGAATTGTATAAATATGTTTATGCATATTGGATTTAATATATATTTTAACATGTTTAGCATATATTGAATTGTTTGCCATCTAGGAGGAGGGGTGAGGGAAAGGAGGAGAAAATCTGAAAGGGCCAATGTTGTCAAATTATCCGTGCATATGTTTTGAAAATTAAAATTTTATTTAAAAAAAGAAAATAAAAGGTAGTTTGGAGCCAAACTAGGAAGAACTTTAAATCAGAAACAGAAATTTGGGTTTATTGGTGCCAGAAGTGGGATGTGAGACCATGGGCTGGATGCTGATGGGAGTCCTGAGATGATAAAATGTCCTTATTGCTTGCAAGGAGCTCTCTAATGGAGGAGATAGGAGCTGATGAGTAGGGTCCTGGTGATTAACAGTCTGGCTCTGAAGTAGGGGAAAGGAGGCAAGTTCATGAGATGTTGCACAGAAAGAGAGGCTGGTGAAGGGACTTCTGAGGTGCGAGGCTCTGGGATCAGAGGCCCGGGACTAAAATCCCATCTCTGAGGCTAACTTTCTGTGAGACTTGGGACAAGTCACTGAATCTCCTTCTGCAAATTTAGAAGCTTGAGCTAGCTGATCTAAAGTTTCTTCTATGATGTGATTCTTTGAGCATGAGTGACTGGGGAAATGGCAGAACCATGGCATAAAAGACTGGGAATAAAAATAATTACAACGTGTTATAGTTGAACAGATACATTTATATATCAAAACATGAAAGAGTACCGCAAGTTATCAGTAACATTTCATAGCATCACAGGATGAAAGGACCCTTATGGATAATTTAGACTCATCTCCCAAAATAGAAAACTGAGACCCATAGAGGGAAATGATTTGTCCAAAATCAAACAGGTAAAGAACGACTGATTCTTCTCCTGATTCCAAACTCAGTGTTCCTGTCATTGTAGCATGGATAGGTGAGAATGTCTTGTATAAGCACACACAGAGACAATTATAGATTTAAAACTGGAAGGGACCTTGAAGATAAATTAGTCTAGTTTTTTTTTTTTTTTGCAGATGAGGAAATTCAAACCCAAGAAAGTTAAGGGCCTAGCTCAGAGTCACACATCTAGTGAGTGTCTGAGTCTGAATTTGAATGCAGATCCACTTGACTCCAGGGCTGATGCTCTACCCAATGAGCCACCCAGCTGCCCCTAAACACTACATTTAAAGGCTTTACTGTATTATACTGGGGTACAGGTAGAAATTACAAAAAGTACACATAACAAAACAGAAATCATAGTTCACACATAATATGTAAATGAATATAGCAGAGCAGCCCATGTCAGCTCTGTACATGCATGTGCTACAAGGGCTGACCAGGTTTGGAGCAAACCCAGAGAATAGGTTTCTGACCTTCCCCTGTAATTCTCCACCATTAAAAACCACCAAGCACATGCATGCCAAAAGAAATGCACCTGGGCCAAAGTATTGAATTTTAGGGTGCTCCACAAGCAGCACAAAATTAAGAGGGCAATAGACCTGGCAGCAACTTAGAAGGGGTGAGAAATCTGAAGATCTGCATTCAAATCCTCCCTCTTCCACTCACCACTTGTCTGTTTCCTCTTCTGTCAAATGAAGGATTTGGGCTAGATTAGCTCTAAGGAGTCCCGTCAACTCTAAACCCAGTTCTTTTCTGTGATCTCCCATAGTCTGGCTTTTAATTCTGGTTTCATCACTTATTATGTTATTTTGGGTAAATGTCCTCATCTCTCTGGGTCTCAATCAAGGAGTTATTTCAGATAATCTGTTTGGTCCCTTCTGAATTTAAACCTTATGGTCCCTGTGCCTTGGAGGTAATCTAGTCCCACGTTCTCATGTCCTACATGAGGACGTTCAGATGGAGGCTTGTCCAAAGGCACCCAAGTAGTTCCTGGCCAAGTCTCCTGAGAGTCAGGTCAAAGCTTTACCTATACTGCTGTATTGTGTAGCCACTAACTGCTTAGTTTTAACAAATTGTAAATTGAGAGATACCATCTTGGTCGACCAGCTTTTGATATCCAAAAGTGACTAAAGCTCATAATTAAGGAAAAGCAGAGAGCAGAGACCCACATGTGCAAAACCATTTGTAACAATTCTTTTTGTAGTGGCAAAGAATTGGAAAATGGGTAGATGCTCATTGATTGGGGAAGGGCTGAACAAGTGGTATATTAAGGTAATGGAATAGTATTGCTCTATAAAAAATGATGAACAAGCTGATTTTAGAAAGGTCTAGAAAGATTTATGTGAACTGATGCTGAGTGAAACAAGCAGAACCAGGAATACATTGTACACAGTAATAGCAGGATTGTGCGTTGATCAACTATGGAAGACTTGGTTCTTCTCAGTGGTTCAGTGATCCAAAGCAATCCCAATAAATTTTGGACAGGAAATACCATCTGCATCCAGAAAAAGAACTATGGAGAGAATATAAATCAAGACATGCTATGTTTACTTCTTTTTTCTGTTTTTTTTTCTTTCCCATGGTTTTTCCCTTCTGTTCTGATTTTTCTCGCTCAACATGATTCAGAAAGAAATGTGACCTAGAAATATTTTTTTTAAAAAGGTAGATAGCAGAAAAGATGGAGGAGGTGACCCATTCTCCAGCCTTATTCTCTACAAGATGACCAGGATTGGGACAGATGTATCATAAACAGCTCATGCAGAGGGCAACTGGGACTGAGAATTCCTGATGGTTGTCAGATTTTGTAGAGGATGAAGATCTTGTGGTTGAAATGGTGCTGCTGCAATCATGAGCTATTTGGTGCTATCACTGCTACAAATCATTGAGATGAGGAACTTCCAGTGCGGAAATTTCCTCCTTGGCTAGTCCTCTAGATCAGGGTTTCTTAAATTTTTCCCACTCTAGATTCTTATTTTGCCTGAGAAATTTTAATGCAGTTCTGGGTATACAGATATATAAAATAGGTGTACAAGCCAAATATTTATTGATAATAAATTAGAAAGAGATTTATTTTTTGTATACACATAATTTTACCATTTTTTAAAGATGAAAGAAAATTTGCATACTCATGAGATGGATGTGCTTGTTTATTTTATTTATTTATTTATTTATTTTTGCTGAGGCAATTGGGGTTAAGTGATTTGCCCAGGGTCACACAGCTATGAAATGTTCTGTTTGAAACCAGGTCCTCCTGACTTCAGGACTGATGCTTTAGCCACTGCACCAACTAGCTGGCCCTGCTTATTTTTTTTTATGTAAAACATTTTATATAAAAAAATACTTGGCAGAATATTTGATACTGCAGGATGTAGAGCATTAAGAAATCTTTTCCTGTTGTCCAATTTTTCTGCAACCCCCACGTTTACTTACTTACAGTTTAAGAAGCTTTATTCTATAATTTCTATTCTGAAAGAATAGCCTGGGGCACTGAGAGGTTAAAGCCCAGCATCAACTAGTGTGGCTGAGACAAGACTTGAACATAGTCTTGGTTCTGAGGTCAACTATCTATTATACTACAATTGCTTTGTCAACATCATCATCATCTTCATCATATTTTTTCACTATATTATAATACAATTAATTATTATAGTCAGTCTAGTAGCATTTAAGCTCTTGAGTAGTTGGTTGGTTTTCTGGTCTTTGTTTTCCAGAATGTCACAGTGCCTAGCACATAGTAGGGGCTTACTAAATGTTGGATTGAACTGAGTTAACATGTCTACCAGACTAAATCCTGGTCTTAAGAATGTGAATTTTGTTTTCCATGTTGTATTTTGAAGGCATTTGGATTAGGGCTTTGATAATTTAATAATTTAAGAGAAAATGGAAAGAGAGTTGGATTTGGAACCAGACAAGCAAGGTTTAGACTTCTATTCTGTCGTTAATTATGGTGGAACCAATGCTGGCTCCAGAGTCAGAGGTCATGAGTTCAAATCTCCCTGGTATAATAGTAGGTGACTTTGTAAAGTGAGAGAATTAAACTAAAGGGCTTCTGAAGGGCTTCCCAGCTTTGCAAAATAAGGTGGTTGTATGAACTCATCTTTAGCAGGTCCTACTAGCTAGCCCTAAGATCTCCTAAATCCAAGATTCTGTGAACCTGAGTTTGTGACTTCCTCTCTATGGTCCAAAGTTTTCTCCTCTATAAAATGAAGGGAACAGTTGAGTTCTACCTTCCCAGGCCTCAATCCTGTGAAGCCTCAGAAAACCTCTCTTTGATTTCTAGCTAAACCCATTGCTACTTAATTGTTTGACCTTAGACACTGGATCTCAGTTTCCTTATCTGTAATTCATATTTGTACTACCTATTTTGTAGAATTATTGTGAGGATCAAATGAAATTCTGGAAAGCATTTTGGAAACCTGGAGATGTGGGGAGGAAGCCACCAATTGTTAAAGGATCTTGGAATGTTTGGAGCCACTTTGAAGATAACTTAAAGAAAATGGTACATGAGAAACATCTACAACTGGCCACACTAATGGGACACGGGTGCTTTGTCCCAAGATAATTTGACACCTTGGTAGATAGTGTGAAGAATGATTTTCCATTTTCTATACATATCTAGGAGACCAATAATGGGATTTCAAACACTCCAACTCTGGGAGGTCAATGCTATTATTCTTTACATTTTTCAGAGGAGTGGCCTAAGACACAGAAAGGCTAAGTGATTTGTTTAGGGTTATACAACTGGTATCTAGAGATAGAATTCAAACTCAGACTCAAGTACAATACTCTAGCTGCCTAATGACTATAGGCTTTTCCTTTAAATCAGGAGCTCTTAACCATTTGGGGAGTGTTTTGGCCATTTAGTGAATCCTCTGGACCTCTCCTCAGAATCACATCTCTAAATGCATAAAATGAAATGCATAGGATTAGAAAGGAAGAGGGCAACTAGATGGTGCAGTGGATAGAGCACCATCCCTGGAGTCAGGAGGACCTGAGTTCAAATTCAGCCACATACACAAAACATTTTTTAGTTATGTGATCCTGGGTAAGCCACTTACCTCCAATTGCCTTGCCATAAACAAAGTTTTTAAAAAAGTAAAAGATCATAAAGAAAATCAAATATATGAGAATACAATTGAATTATATTGTTAAAAGCTCATCTACCTTTCATTAAGAAGCCCTGCTTTAAAAGTAACAGATCCCTCTCAGCTCTGAACATCAAATCCTTCCTTTTCTCCTAGGTATCATCTATCCTTCCACCAAGTGAAAAGGAAGGAGTTTAAAAAAAATGGACTGCTCAGCAGGACCAAAAATATACACTTGGGATCTGTCCATGGTGTTTGCCTTTGTCTTCCCACATCTACAGAGTACCATCATCATTATTTTCCTTTCACTTCCTTTAAAACAAGATGTTTTTGTTAGGATTCCCCATCCCTATTTTTTTTCACATTTATCAGTAGAGGGCAGACTGGGAAAGAGTCTCTAACAGGTAGAATTAATACACCAGCCTTCTTGGCCAGATGCCATTCCCTTATGTGGTTTTGAAAAAGAGGTAAATGTCACCTTGAGGTAACAACTTAACTCAAGCTCATGTATGTGTACTTTTGTCTGTTTTGGTGTTGTTATCAAGAAGAAGCAGGTATCTCTTCTCATCCCTTCTTTTGGAGTAATCCAAATTTGTTAAAGATGTGTCCAACTGTATGAAAGAAGATAAAATTGATTATGGCTGCATCTGTTCATGTGACACTATTTACTTTGAAGAGTCAATGGGTCCATGATTTCTTAGGGGTGTGCTTGCTTAGGCACTAGGTTTATTGTCCATGGAGGCAGTATCCCTGTACTTTGAATCAGGAGCATCAATGTTCAAATTGTGCTTTAATCACTTATCCTCTCTGTGCCTCTATTTCCTTATCTGTAGAATCAGCAGGTTAGGCTCTAAGGTCTCTTCCAGCTCTGAATCTATGATCCTATGTTTAAATTTTTTAAAAAAACTCTGTGTGTGTGTGTGTGTGTGTGTGTGTATGTGTGTGCACGCGCATGTGCGTGCGCGTGGCAGTTGAGGTTAGGTGGCTTTCCCAGGGTCACACAGCTAGTAAGTGTTAAGTGTCTGAGGATGAATTTGAATTCAGGTCCTCCTGATTCCAGGGTGGTTGCTCCATCTGTACCATCTAGCTGTCCCTTAAAGCAGTATTTTAAAACAAATTCCAAATAACATTTCCATAAATGCATTGTAGAGCAGGAGAGGATTTGTACATGAAACTGAATTTCTATAATGTACTCTCTGCTTTAAAAAAAAGAATATAATAAATTCAACCTAGGTTTCAGAGCCATCCTGTTTGTCTGTGATTCTTTTCTTTTCTTTTTTGCTGAGGCAATTGGGGTTAAGTGTCTTGCCTAGGGTCACCCAGGTAGGAAGTATTAGTGTCTGAGACCAGATTTGAACTCAGGTCTTCCTGACTTCAGGCCTGGTGTGCTATCTACTGCACCATCTAGCTGCCCCCTTGTTTGTGATTCTTTCTGACCTTCCTTCTATTTTCTTTTCTCTTTTTTTTGGAGGGGGGAACCTATCTTAATTGGACACCTACTGTGTCCAAGATATTGTGCTGTGCTAGTGATGTAAAAAAATATATAGTTCCTACCCTCAAGGAGCTTACAATCTAATGAGTTCATGGAGTATCAGCTGTGGCTGAACAACAACATGTTAATATACCATAATTTATTCATTTTTCCCCAAAAGATGGGCACATCCTCAGTTTCTAGTTCTTTACCATAATAAGAGCTGCTATGAATAGTTTAGCATATTAATAGTGTTTGAATTCTTTTTGCCAGATACATGTCAAGAAAATTTTTAGCATTTATATTTATAAGATTTTGAGTTTCAAAAAATTTTCCTCCCTCCCTCTCTCCTTCCCCTTTTCTGAAGATGGTAGGGAGTTTGATATAGTTTATGCATGTGTTATCATGTAAAATACATTTCCATATTAGCCACAGTTGTGAAAGAAGAAAGAGATAAAAAGGGGAAAAAAACCACAAGTATGAATAAAATAAGTGGAATCAAGGTGGACCGCATTCACAATCCATCAGTTCTTTATCTGATTTCTTTCGTGGTACTTTGTAACTTTCTCTTGGATCATTGTGCTGCTAAGAAGAGCCAAGTCATTCATAGTTGGCCATCACTCAATGCTGCTGATACTATGTATGATGTTTTCCTGGTTCTGCTTATTTCACTTTGCATCAATTTGTACAAGTCTTTCTGAAATCTGCCCGTTCATCATTTCTTATTGCACAATAATATCCCATCACATTTGCAGCTTGTTTAGCCCACAGTTGAAGAGCATCTCCTCATTTTCTAATATTTTGCCACCATAAAAAGGGCTGCTATATGTGGGGTTTTTTCTTTTCTTTTCTTTTCTTTTCTTTTCTTTTCTTTTCTTTTCTTTTCTTTTCTTTTCTTTTCTTTTCTTTTCTTTTCTTTTCTTTTCTTTTCTTTTCTTTCCTTTTTTGCTTTTTGCTGAGGCAATTGGGATTAAGTGACTTGCCTAGGGTCACACAGCTGGGGAATGTTAAGTGTCTGAGACCAGATTTGAACTCAGGTCCTCCTGACTTCAGGGCTGATATGAGCCCTCTTCATATCTTTGGTTTCTCTGGGACATAGAGTCCATATTTCTACAAATATTTCATAGAAGATCTGAGCCACATATCAAAAGCCTTCCTCCAGGTCTTTTAATATTTTGTGTTTAACTATATAACACCTGTACCATTCATACATGACTGTTGTCATTGTCTCTGGATCTAGGATGTTGAAAAAAAGTCAACTCACATAGAGTTTTGAGCTGGAAGAGGCATTGGACATCAATCAATCTACCAATAACTATTTATAGCTACCAGCAAATCAAAGACAGAAGCCAAACAATACTCATCCTCATGGAGCTTATACTCTATCAGGACAAACAATGCATATATACATGAATTAATAGAAAGTACATACATAGTAAATATGGAGTAATTTTGGGAGATTGGGATGGGAAACTATACATATCTACTCCCACTCCCATATACTTTCTCTAATCTTCTCCCTTGTATTACTCTCCTCCCCAGAAGGGGCAACACAGCATTTTTTGGTGGAGAGAATAGAACTATCAGACCTGGTTTTCACCAAATGGAAACACATTTCTTCAGCTCCAGTCCCTTAGAAGTGTTGGCTAAGAAAGGGACTCAAGGAGTCTTATGGTCTAGAGAATTTGGCATTGAATTCTTCTGCTTCCTCTCTAAAACTCATTCTACTATGAACCATCCTCAAAAACATACTAGTACTTAGCATGGGGCCTTGTACCTATTGGTTGTTTAGTTTAATTGACCATTTTGGAGATAATATAAGAACCGAATCTGATGCTTGAAAGACCATCAACAATTCTCTTAAATTCTCTGAACTTTATTTCTTAATTTCTTAATAACTTAATTTCTCTGAAGCTATAAGCTCCTGGAGAGTAGGGATTGGATTTTGGTGTGGTGTTTTTTGGTCTTTCTTTGTATCCCCAACATTTAGCACAATGCTTGGTATATAGTAGGTGCTTAATAAATACTTATTGACCTGACTCAGCATTCTCATCTATAAGGTAAGGGAAATTGAGCAAGATAATGTGTAAAGTCCCTTATAGTTCTAAGTCCATGAATCAAATACCATAATTCCCTTGCATTTTATAGCATATCATCATCATCATTTTCCTGCTTTTCTTCCACCACCCCCACTCCAAGATTTACATAGTCTGGATGAATACTTGTTGGGAGAGGTTACAGAAGGAACTCTTGGTTTGGTCTAGGTTGGACCAGTTGAACTTTGAGTTCCTTTTCAACTCTTTGTCTTTTTGAGTCTATGAATTATATCCAACTCCACTAATTTTTTATTTGTATTTTGTTAATCATAAAAATTCCACATATATTTGATAATGTTACTACATGTATGAAATATATTTATTCAACCTACAGTTTGCTTATTTATTTCTGCTGTCATTTAACAAACTAGTGACTAGAATTTCATTTTGTCTTTTGAGGCTTCAATAAAAATAACAAAACATGGTGCCCACACAAATTTAAAGATCTCAGACACTTAGAACCCACACAATGGGAGTCATTGTCCTTGGCATTGGGGAGAGAACACACAAGTTCTTCTCCTAATGCAAAATGGTTGTTGACCAGAAGGAAGAACTAGGCCTAAATGTGAGTGAAAATGGTGGCCTGAGGTTGTTTAACCTAAGAAGTTTGGGCCAATCTCTGAAGTTAGATAAAGGATTACTTAAGAAATGACTCATGTGGTTGTTACCTGGGTAATTATATAATTATTATTCTCTTCATCTTCTCTTAAAATCTTCAAAAATGCACCTATATTTCTGTCTTTTCCTGTGGTCCTTTCATTTGATAATACATATATTTGGTTTGGATCTGATTAATGGCCACAAATTATTATCTTTTGTTTGCCTTCACTTTGTATGTGTATTTGTTAGATTGGATAATTAGAGCCTAGTCTTATCTCCAATTATCAGATTATTAGTTAATAGGAGATGAACAGTTATTGGGTGAGGAATCAATTTAATTAAATTTGTTCAGCAAAGAGGGAATGTGTCACAGTGCACTGTTTTACACCAGTTTGTGATTGCCTAGTGCCCAACACTTAATAGGCACTTAATAAATACTTACTGATTGACGGACTCAATTGATTTAGGGTTACAAATATACACTACTTTAGGAATCTTTTATATAAAAAACTTGAACCTATAAAACAGATAAATTACATTGTTATTGTTCATACTATTTATTTTTCAGTGGTACCTACAGAATACAAAATTCTGGCATTGCCCTTTGTCCTCAAGAAAATTCTATCACTTTCCCAACCTCAGTTTCCTCCTGTATAAATTAGAGATTATAATTCCTTTTTAAAAAAAATAGGTTACATGCAAGTTTATACATACATACATACATATATATACATATATATATATATATATACTTGCTTTTTTATTCTCTTAAACAAATGAATGTAGATATAGTTGATATGGCAAATGAACTGGAAAAGAAATTAGAGCCCAGATCCAAAATATAAAAACAAGGGATAATCCTTGAATTGATTACCCTAGCCCTACAATGCCAATAAATCAATCAATAAGCATCTACTAAATGCCTATTTGGGCAGCTAGATGGTACAGTG
The DNA here is from genome assembly GCA_023553655.1 of Myrmecobius fasciatus. Taxonomy (NCBI): domain Eukaryota; kingdom Metazoa; phylum Chordata; class Mammalia; order Dasyuromorphia; family Myrmecobiidae; genus Myrmecobius; species Myrmecobius fasciatus. Next base: position 244,861 of record JAJPUD010000493.1, read on the forward strand.
GAAAGAGAATTGATCTGGGAGATAGGAAAATCTGAATTCGAATCCAGGCATAGACACCCACTGACTATGTGACCCTGGGCAAGTTACTTCATCCTGTTTGTCTCAATTTCCTCATCTGTAAAATGAGCTAGAAAAAGAAATGGAAATCAGTGACCCCCCCAAAAAAAACCACAATTAGGATCCCAGAAAATCATATGCAACTGAACAACAACAAACATTTATGATATGCTAGTTATGGTATTGGAGATACAAATATGGAGAATGAAATAATCCCTGCTTTCAAAGATTTTATGGTCTATCAGGTGGTACCATAAAATCCTTGAAATCAGGGATTATTTCATTTTAACTATCCAAGTTAAAATGAGTTGATAACTAATGATAAAGCTGCCTATAACTGGGAAGTATTTCTTAAGGAGCTGAAGTACTTGGGGTATCAGAAAGATGTTTTTCAAATTTACATAGGAGAGGCAACTAGGAGGTGAAGTAGATAGAGCACCAGCTCTGAAGTCAGGAGGACCTGAGTTCAAATCTGGTCTCAGACACTTAACATTCCCTAGCTGTGTGACCCTGGGCAAGTCACTTAACCCCAATTGCCTCAGCAAAAAGCAAAAAATAAAATAAAATAAAATTTATATAGGAACATAGCCCTGCAGCAGGAGAAGATATTAGAGACCACTGAGATCATTTTACAGCTGAGGAACTTGAGGCACAGAGCAGTTGAGTAAATTGTTCAGGCAGATGCAGCTAATAAGTAGTTGACATGAGATCTGAACCCAGAACTTTCTAGCTCCAAAGTCAGGGCTCAATCCATAATACTATGCTTCCCAATTAATGATAGCCAAGTGGTTAGAGTGCTTGGCTTGGAGTCAGGAAGACCTGAGTTCAAATCCTATCTCTAATACTAACTAGCTGTGTGACCCTGGGTTGGTCACTTAGCCTCAGTTTCCTCATCCATAAAATGGGGGTAATAATAGCCCCTACCTCATATGGTTGTTGGGAGGATCAAATGAGATAATAATGGTAAAGGTGCTTGGTACATAGTAAGTACTATATAGATGTTAGTTATCATTATTAATGAGATCCAAGCACTTCTTCAAAAACAACAACAAAAGAAAAACAAAAACTTCCCTATTCATATATTAAATTTGGAATAAATGGATTGTCTTGTTGGATTTACAATCAAAAGCTCTGGAGGTCAAAAATCTGATTCTGCTTTTGGCCACTTTTGTAATGTTGGTCCAGTTTTTGACTTCTCTGGGTCTCATTTGTCTCTGAAATTGAAGGCTTGGACAGGGTGACTTCTTCCCTCTCTGAATCTATAATAGGAAGAGCCTAATTTCATCTTGGTTAAATTTCAAAAAAAGGCAATGGTGAAGTTCATGGTTTTGGGTTTTTTTTTTAACACAATGAAATAATTAACTTTATAAGGTTCCCATTTCCCCATAAATGCTAACAAAGCATTTTTTCTATTTTTCAGAGAGCTGGATTGAAAGATGTCTCAATGAAAGTGAAAATAAGCGCTATTCCAGCCACACGTCTCTGGGGAATGTTTCTAATGATGAAAGTAAGTAACCAGAATTCCTGGGTCCAATTTGGTTCCACAGGCCTAACAGCCTGATTAAAGGATGTTGTCCCTTCCGAAGATTGCTGGAGATGGGCTTCTGACCCCGGGAGAAAAACTTCATCTGAACTCTCCTCTGATGTCCTGATGTTGGGAACTGAGAGAATATATAAGGGGAGCCCCATGTCTGGAAGGACCTGCAAGCTAGGGAAACTCCAGTGATAAGACTGTAGGTCTTTTTCCTGAAGTCCAGCCTAGCTCCTTTACTAGGTAGATCAAAGAGAGACTGAATTTTTCTGCAAAAGTAACCCATGAAGATACTTTACTAAATCACAGGAAGGCTGTGATCTATATGTGATCATTTGCTCAGATGGACAAAACCACAAATCTCTGCAGTGATATAGAAGAGCCATGTCCCCTGGCAAAAGAAAATATTCAAAGAGGCATTAGAATCCCTGATATCTTTTTTTTTCTCGTAAGGCAATTGGGGTTAAGTGACTTGCCCAGGGTCACACAGCCAGGCCATGTTAAGTTTCTGAGACCAGATTTGAACTCAGGTCTTCTTGACTTCAGGGCTGGTGCGATATTCACTGCTTCACTTAGTTGCCCCCCACCCTCATCTTTTTATTTCATAGAATAGAATGCTGTATCAGGTGTAGCTGCTTTGAACCAAAGGTGACTTAGGTGTTTGAGTACTTAAAGGTTTTAGCCAAAGGATGTTCTCACTTCCAGGGTGGTCCCATTGTCATGGTTTACCAGGCTGACATTTCAGAGCTGTATTCAAGATAAAGCAGAAATAATTAGTAAAAGGAAGTCACACATATACATTAGAAGGAGAATTGAGAAAGGTGGAATTATACTCGGGACTTGAAAGAAGCCAAGAAAGCCAGGAGGCAGAGGTGAAGAGGAGGACATCCCAGGCATGGGGCACAAACAGGGAAAATGTCCAAGGTGGGAACTCAAGTGTCTTGTTTGAGAAACAGTCAGGAGGCTGATGTCATTGGAAGGAAGAATTCATTGGGAGAGGGGAGGAGTGTATAAGGTGAAAGAAAGCTGGAAAGGTGGGAAGGGCTTTGAAAGCCAGGGGGGTTTATATTTGATCCAGCAGGTGATAGGAGGCCACTGATGATGATTAAAAAGAAAAGTGACATGTTCAGACCTGTATTTTAGGAAAAATAATTTGATAGCTAAGCTGAAAATGATATGGAGAAGGGAGCAGGGACTTGAAGAAGAAGGACCAATCAGCAGGCTATTGCATTGTCCAAGTGTGAGGTCATGAGGGCCTGCACCAGGTTGGACATGTCTAGAGAAAAGATGGAGGCAAATGAGAATGATGTGGAAGATGTTGGGAACCGAACCAACAGGGCTGATTGGATTTAGGAGGGGAAAGAAATTAAGAGACTGGGTTCTAGCCTGAGGGCCCAGGAGGATGGTGGCCCTTGTAATGGAAATTGGGAAGTTAGGAAGAGGAGAGTGTTTTGGGGGAAAGATGATGAGCTCAATTTCAGACATGATACTTTAAGATATCTCCGTGGCATCTAGTTTGAAATGCCCAATATGCAATTGGAGATGGAAGTGTGGAAATCAGTAGAGAACATGGGGCTGCTTAAGTAGCTCTGAGGTATCATCATTGCATCATCATCATCCTCACAGCACAGAAATGGTAGCTGAATTCCTAGAAGTTGATTACATCACCTGAGTCTATTTAGCTCCAAGGCTGGCTTTCTCTTTACTAGGCTACCTTGCCTCTCTGATATGTCTAATGATGTTGTGAGGATCAAAGGAGATAATTGTTAAGCATTTAGCACAGTGCCTGATACATAATAAGTGCTATGGAAATATTAGCTGGTATAATTATAATTATAATTTTAAAATGAAAGAGTGCACTAGGCCCCCCTCTGAGATCCTTTCCGGCTCCAACTCCATGATCCTATAAATACCATGACAAGAAATGGAGTAGTCCTATGGAATGGCCATAGAGTGATATTTGGTAAATGAACTTAGGAACCCAAGTTCTGTGCTAGCTGTGTGACCCATGCAATTTCTCCATTTGTAAAATGGGGCTACCTTGTAGGGTTGTTTTAAAGACCAAATGAAATAATGATTAAAAAGCACTTGGCACAGTACCTGGCACATAGTAAGTGATATAATTATTCATTCAAATTTATATAGTCAATGTGCAAACACTCATCAAATGCTTCCTGGTGCCAGTCATTGAGTTAAAAGTTGAAAATACAATGACAATAAAGAAACACTCCTTATCCTCAGATAGCTTGAATTCTATTTCTAATAAATTCTTTTTAAAAAAAATTCTGAATTTATCCAAGGCAATTCCAATAAACTTTGGATAGAAAATGCTATCTGCATCCAGAAAAAAAAAATCTGTGGAGATTGAATGTAAATCAACACATGCTACCTTCACTTCTTTTTTCTGTTTTTTCCCCCCTCCTGTGATTTTCCCCTTTTGTTATGATTTTTCTCTCCCAACATGATTCATAAAAATGTATATTAAAAAGTTAATATACTGTATAATCAGGAAAATAAAACAATTAATAAAGGATTAAAAATTCTGAATTTAATAAACATCAAAATAAAGTGAGCATTTCCATACATAAAGTAGAATAGAAACAAAGAATCATGTGTGAAATTAGGAATCTCTATGTGTTTGGTTTACTTTTTCTTTAAAGTTTATAACAACTTCAAGGTGTAACTTTCTTTTTTTTTTAAAGCTTTTTATTTGTAAAACATATGGATAGGTAATTTTTCAACATTGACCCTTGCAAAGCTTTCTGTTACAAATTTTTCCCTCCAACCCCCACTCCCTCTCCTAGATGGCAGGAAGTCTAATATATGTTAATTATGTTAAAATATTTGACAGATCTAATATGTGTATATACATATTTATACAGCTATCTTGCTGTACAGGAAAGGAAAAAAAACTTGAGAAGGAAAACATAATGCAAGCAAACCTCAATAGAGAGTGTGAAAATGCTATGTTGTGGTCCAGACTCAGATCCCACAGGCCTCTCCCTGGGTGTATATGGCTTTGTTCATCACTGAACAGCTGGAACTGATTTGAAACATCTCATTGTTGAAGAGAACAAGGTGTGACTTTCAATGGTGTTCTCAGGAGTTCACATTCTAACAGGAGAATCTTGGCACAGAGAGAAACAGAGCAGGGTGGGAGAGGGAGGAGAGCAGAGACAGAAACAAAGAAACAGGCAGAGATAGTGAAAAGTCAGGTTCAGAGAGATTGAGATCATACAGCTAGTAAAAAAAAAATTACTAGGATTAGAAGCCATGTCTCTCCTGGCTCTACATTTAACATTCTTTTCACTTCCCCATGGTTGACCCTTTAAATCCATTTCTGCCACTAACTCAGCTTTGTAATCTTGGGAAACACTTTTCTGGTGTTAGTTTCCCTACCTATTAAGTGGGAATCACTTCTTAAGCTGAAAAAGACCTTAGAAATCATCTTGTTCAATTTCTTCATATGGCAAACAAAGAGGCTGAGGCTCAGAAGAAAGGAAAATGAATTTCTTAAGGTCACAGAGCTAATAGTGGAAGAGTCAACTTGTCTCATGAGCTAGAGATTTGGACAAGGTTTTTGGGGTTTTTTTTCCATCGCTAAGATGTAGGCCATAATGGTAGACTATGCCTACATTCTCCTTTCCATGAACATTAATTGTGTGACACGGGAGTCACTGGCTAAGGCTATCCTCATCAGAGAAGGTGCAAAGCAAAAACCGCATGAGATGTGCAAATTTAGAGGATCCATCCCAATTGTTCACATGGACCATTTGTGTCCAACCTGTGATAGAGTCTTCTGAGCTCATATATATAGTGATCAATTGTCAAATCTTATCTATTTTGACCATTTGAAGCTAGCATTTGAAAAAGAACTTTTGACTCTGAAATGCATTTCTCTAAGAATTTATCATAAAGTCACCACCACTAAAATAGGAAGAGATTAATCATATAATAATAATATAATAATGGACTCTTAGGGATGGAAGGAACCTCAGAGGCCATCTAGTCTAAGCTCTACATGGACAACAATTCCTTTCATAACAGCTATGAAAAGTCTTCATGCAGCTGTGACTTGAAGATCTCTAGTGATAGGGAACTCACTACCTCCCAAAATAGTTTATTCCATCAATGCTGGTACAATGCCTTCACATTCACACACTTAATGAGTTTTCCATTTTCTGGTAATGAATCACTTATCAGTAAATATAGGAAATAAGATTGAATCACTGTCAAGAGACTAAAATAAGTTTTTTGATCTTGGGACAGGGGCAGGATCAGGGAAGATCTAGTAGCCTACTTTGGTTGGAATATGAAATATATGAAGGAGTGTCATGTGATACATGATTAGACAGGAAACCAGTCATTTGTGACTGGCCTTAAATTCCAAGTGCATTTTATTCTGTGGACAATAGGGAACCATTGAGGATTTAGAACAGGATAAAGATATGGGCAGATCAATAGCTTGTAAAGGTGTTTTGTTGTTATTGTTGCTGCTGTTATTGTTATTTGACAGCTGTATGGAAGATGGATAGGAGAGTGGAGAAACTAGAATTTGTGAGATCTGTCAGGAGGCTATTACAGTGTAGAGATGAGAAATGGCTGAAAGACATGATGAGCTAGAGTCATGGCAATGAGTATGAGTAAAGAAAATTGAGTAGTGAGGGTATGATGGAAGTGGAATCAATGACTTTTGCCAATTAATTGGACTTCTTCAGTCTGCTCAAGGAAAATCATGGATTTGGACAAGAGGAACTCTGGTTAGCTGTAGTCCACAACCCAGCATGGATGAAATTTCCCACTGGACTAGAATGTAGGGGATTATTACAAAGAACAAGGTGAAAGGAGATTAAAATATAATCTATAGAGGAGGTATGGAGGGTGGAGAGGGGCTGCTAAAGGAAGAAAAGTGAGCCCCTCAAATAAAAGATGGGGAAAGATGGGTTTTTATAAGAGTAGCTTTTTGTTGTTTTTCCCCACTTTTAATAGCTTTTTATGTTACCAAATACATGCAAAAATAGCTTTCAACATTAACCTTTGCAATATCTCGTGTTCCAACTTTTTCTTCTCTCATCTCCCTACCCCCTGCTATAGACAGCTAAGCAATCAATCCAGGTTAAACATGTTCAGTTCTTCTAAACATGTTTCAATACATGTCATGCTGTGCAAGAAAAATTAGATCAAAAGGTGAAAGAAAAAAAGAGAAAACAAACAAACAACAAGAAATAAGGTAAAAAAATATATGCTTTGATTCATATTCAGTCAGCAGAATTCTCTCTCTGGATGTTGATGGATCTTTCCATCACAAGGGAATTGTCTTGAATCACTTTATTGTTGAAAAGAGCCATGTCTAATATTATTATTTTGTAAGAAATGACTAATAGGATGATTTCAGAGAGGCCTGGAGAGACTTACATGAACTGATGCTAAGTGAAATGAGCAGAACCAAGAGATCGTTGTACATGACAACAAGAAGACTATACGATGATCAATTCTGATGGATGTAGCTCTTTTCAACAATGAGATGATTCAAACCAGTTCCAATTGTTCAGTGATAAAGAAAGCCATCTACACCCAGGGAGAGGCCTGTGGGATCTGAGTGTGGACCACAAGATAGCATTTTCACTCTTTTTGTTGTTGTTTGCTTGCTTTTTATTTTGCTTCTCTCTTTTTTTTTTAGTGGTTTGATTTGATTTTTCTTGTGCAACATGATAATTGCATAAATGTGTATGAATATGTTGGATTTAGCATATATTTCTACCATGTTTAACATATATTGGACTACTTGCCATCTAGGGGAGGGTGTGGGAGAAATGGGGGGAAATTGGAACACAAGGTTTTGCAAGGGCTAATGTTAAAGAATATGTTTTGAAAAATAAAAAGCTTTAATAAAAAAAATGAAAAAAAGAAAAGAGCCACATCCATCACAGTTGATCATCCCATAACCTTGTTCTTGATGTGTGCAATGTCTTTTTGGTTCTACTCACTTTACTTAACATCACTTAGCATCAGTTCATGTAAGTCTTTCCAGGTTTTTCTGAAAACAGCCTGCTCATCATTTCTTATAGAATAATAATACTCCATTAATTTTATATACTATAACAGAGTAATTTTTTAAAAAAAGATTTGATGATCCAACATAGTATCTTCACATTTTTTGTTGTTGTTTGCTTGCTTGTTTTTTTCTTTTTCATTCTTCCCCTTTTGATCTTATTTTTTTTTGTTCAGAATGATAAACATGAAAATATGTTTAGGGGAATTGCATATTTTTAATATATTGGATTACTTACTGTCTAGGGGAGCTGGAAGGGTGGAAGGAGAAGAAAAATTTGGAATATAGGTTTTGCAAGAGTGAATATTGAAAATTATCTTTGCATGTATTTTGAAAAATAAAAAGCTATTATTATTTTAAAAGAGAAAAGTAAAAAAATAAAATGGCTAATTAGGTGATAAATTACAAAAAAGATTTAGTGATCTCGTGAAACACAAGGTCACACTCACATATTCAGCAGTGTGCTGTAAAGAGAGAAACATTATTCTGGGCTACATCAGTGGGAATGCACTAAGTAGTGAATGATCCATTCCCACTTTGTGCAATGTTAGCCCGTTTTTAATAGCAAGCCTAGTCCTTTTTTGATCTTCCTAGGGCAACAGATGGGAAATTGCACAAGCTCTTATAGGTCATCTAGTCTAATTCCCCTCTCATTAGGTAACAGAAGAGACAGGCACAGAGATAATAAATAAATTGTCCAAGGTGCCCCAGATTATCAGTGAATTTGGACCCCGATTGTCTGACTGCAAAACCCAAGTTCTTCCCCATGACACAGCCAATTTTTCCCTTCCCCTCACACACTCAAAGGCCCTTTTATTGTCTAGCACCTAATGTGAGCCTCATTTAATTCTGGTTTTTTAGCTTTTCTGAAACCATTTTTATAGGCCCTTGCCGTCTCATTCATCTGTTTTCAGTTATCTTCCAGTACCTCTCAACTTCTTCTATGTCTTTTTAGTTGGAGGGTGGATGGTGGGTGGTAGTTGACAAAAGGCAAAAGGTGGAAGATGGACAGTAGATGGTAGAAGGTGGAAGATGGAAAGTAGAAGGTGGAAAATGCTGGTTGGTAGAAGGTCGAAGGTAGAAGATGGTGGAAGATAGAAGGTGGAAGATGGATGATGAAAAATAGAAGAAGGTGATCATGGAAGATGGAAGGTAGGAATTGGAGATGGTGAATGATGGAAGATGGAAGGTAGAAGGTGGAAGATGATGGGTGGAAAATAGAAGGTGGATGGTGGATGATGGAAAGTAAAAGGTGGAAGATGGATGGTGGGAATAACCTGAGGTCACTTTGCAAAAGCATAAACAGAGATGTGAAAAATGTGATCACAGGAAAGGAGAACATAAAGTTGAATTGGTTCATGGCATCCATAGCTCCAAAATGGTAGCCCAGGCCCCTAGCCTCCAAACACAGTCTTTGCCCAAACTTCTTTAATACTATTGAAAACATCACTGTCCTTCCAGTCATTCAAAGTCATAACTTCAGTATCATTTTCAACTCCTCACCTCCCACCAACCCAATCAGTTGACAAAAGTTTTTCCTTTCTTTCTCCAAAAAATTGTTCTCCCTGGCTCCAGTCTTTCCCTTTTTCAATTCTCCACACAGCTGCCAAAGTGATTTTCCTAATTCATGGTCTGATCATGTCATTCCCCTGCTCTTACTGAGTACTTTACTACTCCTGTGACTCTCTACTGACTCTAGGATAAAGTATTATTTCATCTTTATCTCATCCTTCTTTCATTTTTTTGCATGTAAACTTCATAATATAGTTACACTTGTATAGCAGAACATATAGACAATTAAAAAATAAACCTGCATGTACAAATATTTCATATTAAGGTTGCACATTCAAAAAACTTTGGCACTCAACATACTAGAAGGTCAAGATAATGAAGGGAAAAAAATGAGGCAGGCCTGGGAAAACAGAAGGGGGAAGAAGGACTAGACAGAGGTCATGAGGAGGATGAGGAATAAGGTTAGTAGGAGAGAAGCAGAGGGCCAGATGGAGGGACAAGTAAGAGAGAAATGGGTTATGGAAAAGTGCAAGAGTTACATGTGATGGACTCAGGGCATGGCCATCTTGGTGGGTGATGGAGGTGGTGTTCAGTTGTAACCATTGAATATATCAATGTGGGGGCAGCTAGGTGGCGCAGTGGAAGTCAGGAGCATCTGAGTTCAAATTTGACCACAGACACTTAACACTTAACACTTCCTGGCTGTGTGACCCTGGGCAAGTCACTTAACCCCAATTGCCTCAGCAAAAAAAGAAAAAAAATTTTAAAATGAATATATTGATGTGTCCAAAAGGCCAAATTTTCCAAGGTGCTATCAGTGTGTATATTGAAGTTCCCAGTAGTAATGCAAATGACTGGGAGCTGAGTGATGAATTCTCAGAGATGAGAGGGAATGAGCTAGGGATGGGTGGATTATAACAGCCAAGATTTGGTTGGGGTCATAGATCTGATGGGAGAGGCCCTCAAAGAAGAAGAGCTTGCTAATTGACAGGGGGTCTACAAATATCTTATTCCTCACTCCTTTCCCCTAACACCCTGTATCTCTGTCTGTTCTCCCCAGTCCCAATCTTGCCCCTGGATGTTGTTCCAGAAGGAGGAGCTGACCTGCTCTTAACTGAGCTGAAAAATTGCAATATATTGTGAAGTTCCATTTGGAGACAGGGAGGAATTGGCAGTATCTTGTTAGTCAGTCAGTCAGTCAATGGACATTTATTAAGTACCTACTATATACCAGGCACATAGTGCTAAGTGCTGGAGATAAAAAAAAGAAGCAAAAGACAATCCCTGTCTTTAAGAAGTTTACCATCTCATAATTATGTGCCCTTAAAGAAAACAGTTAAGTTTTCCTCCCTAGTAATCTTTAATCAATAAAAAATTTTTTGTTGTTGTTGCAAGGCATTCAGGATTAAATGACTGAGGTTGGATTTGAACTCAGATCTTGCTGACATTAGGCCCAGTGTTCTATCCACTGCACCACCTAATTGCCCATGGAATCGAGAAGTCCTGAATTCAAATTCCATTCACTAGCTATATATCCCTCAGCAAATCACATAGCAAGTGTCTATTATCTGAGAGCAGATTTGAACTGAAGTCCTCCTGACTCCAATAAACACTTATTAAGCACCTACCGTGTCCCAGGCACTGTGCTGAGTACAAAGGATACAAAAAGAGGCAAAAAACAAAATTAAAAAATAAAAAAGAGTCAAGAGATAATCCCTGCCTTCAAGAAGCTTACAATTTACTGTGCCACTTGGGTAAGAGAATCCTCTTGAAGCCCATGGTTATGATTGTGAATTATAATCTGTCACTGTTTCAATCACTTAAGCTTCATTAGTTTTTCTAGTATATCTGATGATCACAGGGTCATGGGTCTAGAGGTAAATAGACCATTGGATCCTTTAAGCACAACCCTCTCCCTTAGAAATGAAGAGACCTTGGTTGAGAGCTTGGGATTTCCTAACATTGCTCAGCTACAAAGAGGCAGAGCCAGGATTCAAACTCAGATCTCTTAACTTACCCTTTTTCATTCTGTCCACTGCATCAGTCTAGGAAGCATCTATGACAGGATTCTAATTGCAAAAGGGAGACCACACAGGCAGACATACACACTATTTTTCCATCCTTGAGAATTAAAACCCTTTGTTTTTTCCTACCGAGTCTTAATTTTTTTTTTCTTTCTTTTCACAGATGAGGAAAAAGAAAATAACCGAGCATCTAAACCCCATTCAACACCTGCCACCCTTCAGTGGTAAGTTTCCTCTTTGAAAGCCATAATAAAGCCCTAATGTGTTTCTGTCTTGCCCATGGAGCCAACTGCACCAACTTTGCTGCTGCCAAAATGAAAAGATAATGGGTTTTTAAATCAAAAATTTTAAATTTTAAAAAATCATGTAACTGAATACTTCATAATTAATCTTAAGGTACTGTATGAATGTGAGTTATGATTGCAATTAATAATAATCAGATAATTTTATCATGAGTATTTCTGTAGAAAAGGCAAAATTCTTAGGGGAGTTGGAGTATTACAATGATTTGTGAAGTCCAACACTGGTACTTTTCTCAATATGAAACTATGAAAATAGGCTAAGTTATAAGTGACAAGTATCCCATATATGTGATTGTCCTGTTCACACCATCCCTGATGCCAGGAGTGGATTCTCCCTGACCAACCCCCCATATCTAGCTTTTGAAATCCCTCTCTTCTTTCACAGACTGTGGACAAGTAACATACTCACTGAGCCTCTTGTAAAAAGAGACTGAACTCTATGATCTCTTCAGTTAGTTTTTGCCAGTATGATGTGATAAATAAATAGATAGATAGATAGTGGATGATAGATAAATAAATAGATGGATGGATGGATGGATAGATAGATAGATGAAGATAGATGGGTGATGAATAGGTGGATGGATGATAGATGGATGGATGGGTGGATAGATGAATGTATAGCTATGTGGATGGATAGTTAAATAGATATATAAATAGATGGATGATAGATATATGGATGATAGATGGATAGATAGATGGATGGATGATAGATAAATAGATAATGAAAGTATAGATAAATTAATAGATGTATGGATGGATCTATAGATAGAAAGATGGATGGATGATAGATGGATGA
>JAJPUD010000493.1:257144-267829 GCA_023553655.1 Myrmecobius fasciatus
GGATAATAGATAAATAAATGGATGAATGAAAGAATGGATGGATGGATGGATGGATAGATATATAGATAGATAGATGGATAGTTACACCCCAACTTTGCTGCTCACTGCCTGTGTTAGGGTTAGGTATTAGTGGGATTAAGTTTACAAGTGGTTCCTCCACGATTAACCTGTCCTCATTTTTCTAGTTGTTATTTTTTCTTTAGTAGACTTGACCCTGCACCATCCTCTACATTTAGCTAAAACACTTCCTATAAGGGCAAACCACTAGAAGATGCTTCTCTAGAGAAGATCTGGTGAGAGCTAGGATTCCTAATGATGCAAAGAATGGACATATTCATTTTTCTTAGAACAATGCCTATTATAGAACAGAGGCTTTGGAGCTTACAGACTCTTTGGGATCTTAGAGACTGTCTACTCCAGCCACTTCATTGGACAGAGAAATAGACAGAGTCTTTGAAGAGAAGAAAGCTACCTGTACAATTTTCATAGAGATGGGATTCAAACTTAGGTCTCCTGACTTTCAATTTAGCACTCTCTCTTTTACCAATGCTCATGGAAGGGTGCTAGGAGAATCATCTGATTCAATTCTATGATTTGATGGAAATGCTAATGATAGAGAAGAATGAGGAGGCTCATGGGTAGCTATGTGGCCCTGGGCAAATTTCCCCTTTGTGCCCAAAGGAAGCTCTTTATCACTATGAATTTCTTAACAGATAATGTTAATAATAACAGATATGTGGAGGGATTTTCCTCATCTAATCCATCTCCTACCCCCCAAATTATATATATATACATATATATATATGCCATCTGTTCAGGCCACTCTTTGATTATGGTTTACTCATTGGATTTGGGGGGCGGGATCTGCATTTATAGCTCTCTGGATTACATAGTGTGTTCTGGAAGGTCATTAATCATTTACCAACAGTTAGTTCCTTGTGAGAGAACAACTAAAGCAAGCCAAAATATAAAGCAAGGAATATGACAGAATGAGAATGCACCTTTCTCTAGCCCTAAGGAGTCTGCAAAGCACTTTCCTCTTGTCTTGGAAGATAATGGAGTATGACCAAACATGCTCAGGGCTGTCCAGCTACTGAATATCAGGGCTGAAATCTGACCTCAGATCCCCCTAGTTCCAAGCTTAGTACCTCAAGGGAGGGATGGATGAATGTTATCAAATGCTGTTTATTTAAGGATGATCCCTATGTCTTATTTTCCTTGTTAGAATGGAAACTCCTTGAGGGCAGGGACTGTTTTGTTTATATCTTTCTGTACCCAACACCTGGTATACAGTGGGACCTTCAGATTGCTTGCCGATTGAATGATTGGTCGCCTTTTGGAACAATATAGGACAAGAGACATTGGCTTTGTGTTGGTGGGCTCTTCCAATGTCCATCCCTTGGGGTGGCAACTCTTTGTTTCTTTTGTCTACCTGTCCTTTCTTTTCCCCCATTTGCATCATTCTTCCCCAAGACGCCTTCTACTTAAAGAAGAAATAATATGTCAGCCAGAAAGCCTACAATAATTGGACCATGTGGTTTTCCCTGAAGAAAACAGGCAAATATTGTAAAAATGCCTTCTGCCCAATATTTTCCGGCTCCCTCCGGCACAAGGGTTAGTAAATCCCAACACTCTTGGGGACTCTCAGTGCTGATGGAATCCTATTCATACAATGGCTTCTATTCAGGGAGAAAATTTAGAAATGGAAACGTCAGATCATTCAGGCCTCTTCTGTGCCAGCCCATGAAGGAAGGCCGTCCTCCCCCTGCTCTCGCCATCCCCCGCACACATCTCCTGGCATTTCCGTGTTGTGTTAGATTCATTGTGTCCTGTCAAATCGAAGGCGTTTTCCTTTTCAGCTGTTTACAGAGTGTAGGATGGCCTTCTCAAAAAAGGAGGGAAGGGAGGATTATGTGGTCTAAATGGTCATACATTGTTTCTCCGTTTGAGTTTATTTTTTAAAATTAATCCCTAGGGTAATTTGTCTGATTTTTTTTATTCCAAAATCAGTCATTCATGAGCCCAATTTAGTTTCCTTTCTGTACTACTGATGGAGCCATAACTAGGCAGGAAGAAAACTCAGCTTGGCAACTTTTCTATAAAACACAGGTTTTCTCAAAAGACAATGTTCCTGCACCCTCTCTACTTAATAAAATCAGCAAGTGTAAATTTATTCCCGTTTATAATTCAACACTTTATTCAAAAGTGACAAAATATAGCCTTCCAAAGACTCTCGGAACTTAAAGGACCTCATAGAATAGAAATCCCTTCTATTCTTGATGGGTGATCATCCAACCTTTGCTTGAAGACTTCTAATGATGGAGAATGCATTACCTCCCAAAGCATCTCATTCCACTTTGGTACATCTCTGTTAGGGAAATGTTTATGTTTAGCCAAAATCTTTCTCTGCCATTTTCTAATCCTGACTTCCAGATCCAAGCACAACGAACCTCCTTCCTCTTTCATGTCTAAATAAAGTTATCATGTTCTTTCTATGTATATTCTTCTCTAAATTTCCTTCAACTTAGCCTCATCTGGCTGTGGTGTCCCGCCTTTTTACCAGTTTGACTGTCCTCCTAAGGACTCCCTTTAGTTTTCCCAATATTCTTCCTAAAATATGGTGGGAGAACTGAAAACAATACTTCAGATCAAATATAAATAATACACTCGACACACAACATCTTTGACTTAGCCCAATCATTGATAAAAAGGTTGAATAAAACAAAACTAAAGACAGATTTCCAGGGCACTTCATAGGACACCTTTCTCCAATATTTACGGATCTCTTATTTATTTCTCTTTGATTTTGACATTTAACCAGCTAAATAATCTGCTTAACCTTACTATCGTTTCTCACACCCCATAATGTGAAGGCATAAAGCCATGATGGTTCAAAGTGGGAATCAACAAACTTAGAAACTTTTGTGTCAGCAGGTGGCCAAACCAATGCCCAGAAATCATTAATGGTATAAAATAAAAGAACAAGAGAAAATAGAAGAGGAGAATGGGGAGAAAGAAAAAAGAAAAGAGGAAAAGATAGGAGAGCAAGGAAGGAGGGACAGAACTAGAAAGAAGAGGAGCAGAAAGGAAAAAAATGAAAAGAGAGGGGTGTAGAATGATCTGCTGGACTACATATATCATGCAGTTAGTCAATGAACATATATTAAGTACCTAGTATGTGCCTAGCTATATACTAAGAAATGGGATACAAAGAAAAGCAAAGATAGTCCCTGCCCTCAAGGAGCTTACAACCTACTTTGAAGACAAACAAAATTGGAGTCAAGGGAAAGGCATGATGAGGAAATACAAGGAGTGCAGCCTGGATGGGAAATGAAGAGATGGCACACTCCTCCAGTGGAGATTCTATGGAGAGAGATCTCTGCCCTCCCATCAGAAGGAAAGGGGGATCACAGGAGCAAAAGGCATTGAAGAGGTGGGAGTTCCTGGGCCAAAGTGATCTTGCAGGAGGGGAAGATTCCTGGGCACAATGGAGAGACCCAGAAGATGGCACCAGAGCTGTGGCTTGGTTTATCCCCTTTTTCTTAGTTCTTGTACTAAAGCACTGCCCACAGCCCAGACATTATTAACCTTCAGATGTGACAAGTCTAGTCTAGTTCCATTAATGAAAGAGAAAGGTCAGATCTGCACGAAATGCCAATTTAACTGATGACAGACTGAGTGTAAAGAAGGGAGCATATTAGGCTATTCATTGTTTGAGTCACACTCAAGTCATTTAGGGATGATGAAAGCAACTGATGTGTTCCTCCAAAATTCATCCTCGGTACCACTGACAGATTAATCTTCCTAGAACACAGTCCTAACTTTGATATTTCCCTTGCCCCCAAAACATCCACCGAATAAAGTCCAAGCTGTCTGGCATTGAAGGCTGTCTATGATTTGGTCTCAATCTATCCTTGCATTATATTACATTTTACTTCCCCTCACCTACTAGATGTACTGGACTACCTTAACACTTCCCATTTGAGAGCTCCCATTTTTCTCTCCATTTTTGGAAAGTCCTCTTTGCTCCTCTCCATTCCTCCCATCCAGCATCCCTCAACAGCTTTAAGACCCAGCACTAAAGGCAGCTTCTCTGCAGTGCATTCTCCAATGTCCATAAGTTGAAATTAATTCTTACCTCCCTTTTCTCCTAGCGCTATGTCTTCTTCTGATACCCTTAGCAAGTTCTGGGATTATAACACAAAAAACGCAATTATACTTTAAATTCTTTGAAGGAACTGATTATAGCTTATTTGCATTCCCATCTCTCTCCAGGGATTAGCACCTTGTTTTTGCAGACAGTAGGTACTTCATATAGGTTTTTGAAATTAGTCAATATTGACTGAATATTGACTAGGATCACAGGTATAGCACTGAAAAGATCCTAGAGGCTCTGAGTCCCATTTCTTCATTTTTTTTCAGATAAAGGACATTAAGGTGATGTGATGAAGGCTCATAGATTGGTATCAAACAAAAATAGAAGCTGGGTCCACTAGCCCACATAAAAGTGTCCCTTGCAGTTGCATATTGACTTCATTTTAAAATATTATATTTTTCATATTTGATTGTATTTTATTTATATTATTAAATATTTCCTAATTTCATTTTATATTAGTTCAGGTTTCAGTGTTAATGCATATGACATCTCTATAATAGATGGCAGGGAACTTAAAAGCATCAAATCCAACCCACTCATCAATCAATCATTGATTATAAATATTTATTAATCAACTACTGTGTGCCAGTCACAGAGAGGTTGAGTTACTTGCCCTGGATCACACATCTAGTAAGTTTCCAAAGGGAGATTTGGTCCTACTTCTTCCTGACTCAAAGTCCAGCCTTGTATCCATTATACCAAAGCCAACTGACCATTTTAATAATTTAGTCAGTGTATTATATATGCATATATTATACTATATTACATTTCATTATATGATATTACATTACATTGTATTAATTATATCATATTATGTTACACGATTATGTTATGGTACATTGTATTTTATTACATTTTATTGTATCATATTGCATTATCTATCTGTAACATGTATTATATGTGTTTTCCTTCTAGGACATTTACTTTTTCCTTTCAGAGACTACTAGGAGCTCAGAAATTTCTCTCTTCCTCTGCATTTTAGAATCAGATGGGAGATTCATCATACCTCCCCAGTACTGATATCACTGTAGATTCAGAACATAGCCCAACTTGTCCCAACTTCTCACCCTTTTGTACTTAACCACTAGAAATCCTAGGGCCCTCACTGAGACTGTGAACTTCAAATTTACTACACACTGCCTCTCATATGCTTAGGAGATTCTAAGTGCCTAATAACACACACACACACACACACACACACACACACACACACACACACTCAGAGACAGAGAGACAGAAACAGAGACAGAGACAGACACAGAGACAAAGACAGAGAGACAGATTCTTGCAGAAGTAATAGCTAACATTTCTAAAATACTTGAGATTTACAGCGTGCTTTATACGTATTTTTTGGCAGAAAGTTGATGAGTGACTTGCCATAGGTTACATTGCTGGGAAATATCTGGCAAAGGATTTGAACTCAGGATCTACCATGCCATGATTTTTCCACTTCAATCCAAGTCTCTTGAATCCATCCTGATTTTCTGTACTGAATCCCAGAGCTAATAGCTTATACTGTAAGCTTCCTATCACACAGTCCAGCCCTAGCTTATTCCACTGTGTCAACATTGATTGCACATCCAAATACAAGGGAAGACAATAAGTCCTTAATTAGTTCTTGCAGATTAACTGACTGAGGGATAGCTGGACACTGTGGGAGTACCCCTGTCTCCAGTGCACAATTGTCCTACCTTCAGGATCAAATGAGATAATATTTGTAAAGTGCTTAGCTCATCAGTACTTGGCACATAGTAGGTACTTAATAAATGCTTGTTTCCTTTCCTCAGTAACATCTGGTAATATACTAGATAAATTCAGTCACTTTACCCTGATAGAAAGTGTTCAATTATCTTAGAGAACCAGACAGCAGAATTAGAAAAAAAAAACAGCCCAAAAGAAAGGCTCATTTTTGGCCCTAGGGAGATGCCAAGTTCAAAATCTTGGACACATTTTCCTTAGTGCAGGGTTATGAATTTTTTTTTATCATGATCGTTTTTTGTTGTTGTTGTTGTTGTTGTTGTTTTGCTTTGTTTTTGATCATGAAAGACCAAGCAACTGGAAGTTTCATTGGGATTTTGACTAGTATGGATTTCAGAAACAATCCTCAGAGATTATCTAGTCCTTCTTCATTTTACAGATGAGAAAACTGAGGCTGACAGGGGAAATGATTTCTTCAAAGATCCACCTTTAGAAAGTGGAACATTTGGGATTTGAACCCATACCCTCTGGCTCCAAATCTAGCACTCTTTTCTCTAAGCTGTAAAGACAGTGGGGAGAAGTACTAGAGCTCAGATTTCAGTTCAGTATAAAGGAGGAAACAACTTTCTAACAATGAGAGAATCGACTGCCTTGGGAGGTGATGGGCTCTCCATCAGTAGAAGTCCATAAGTGGTAGCTCAAGGGCCCCTTCTCAGGGATGCTATGGGAGGGTAATTTTGCATAGGGCCTTTCTGAAATTCTATATGCTGTCTTCTATTCTTCTCTAATTATTTATACACATGTTCTTGCCTGTCTTGGTCTTCACATTCAATTGTAAGACACTTGAGGGCCAGGACCACATCTTATATTTCTATATACAGAGATGATCCTGGGAGTGTTGAAGCTGTAAAAAGATAAATACGAACCATCTTCAACGTTTGCAGGGGCAACTTTCCTAGAAAACATCAAAAAGTCAAATGTTGATACACTGAAATTTGGGGAAATAAGAGATTAGGTATTAAACCATCAAAAACTAGAGATTATAGAAAACATACTTTTCTGCATATATTTATCTATAACAAAACATTAATTCTGAAAATATGCGCTTTTCCTTACCATAACCATAAAATTATTAACCATAAAATAATCCATAAAATATAGCATGCAAAATAAAATTGGTTAACATGCAAAACACTTTGCTTGTTAATAATTCCTTAGCATTCTGTGATCTTTTGTCAATGAAAAAAATTGATTTCAGACAATATTCATTTTTCATATCACATGAAATCTATAATGCCATAAATACTGTTCAGCAAATAAAATTCTTTAGCTAAAACATTTTTTAACCTGAATCTTACTTTCCCCTGTGTCAAAAGGCACTGTAAAGGCATAGTCTGCAATGAATGCACAGGCAAATTCTATACTCTACAATGATAGGTTGAACAAAATCAGTAAAGCAATTGCTAGGTTACGAGCCTCTCCACAACTTGTCCATATCCTCCTCTCATTTTTTCTTCCATCATGTATAATGTCAATATGAAAGCAAAAATGAGATTACTAATAAAATCACATGGGTGCTTGAAGTCATAAAAGTTGAATGAATTCAATGGAGTGAATTCTTTTTTTTAAAATAATAGCTTTTTATTTTTCAAAATATATGCAATGCAAAGATACTTTTCAATATTCACTCTTGCAAAACCTTGTGTTCCAAATTTTTCTCCTTTCCTCCCTCTTTCCCCTAAACGAGTAATCCATTATAAGTTAAATATGTTCAATTCTTCAAATATATTTCCACATTTATCATGCTGTGCAAGAAAAAACAAATCAAAAGGGGAAAAAATGAGAGAAAAAAAAGCAAACAAACAAACAACAGCAAAAGGTAAAAATACTATATTGTAATCCACATTTAGTCTCCATAGTTCTCTCGCTGGATATGAATGATTCTTTCCATCAAAAGTCTATTGGAATTGCCTTGAATCATCTCATTGTTGAAAAGAGCCAAGAATGGACTGTGCAGTATTATCCATCAATATGGAGATGTAGTTGACATAATCCCTGCCCTCATTGAAGTTATTTCCTAATTGTAGAGAGCTATGAAGAGCTATGTAAAGATTCAAGGAAATATATTCATTCATTTCTTACCCTAGCACAGAGCCTGGAATATACCAGGTGCTTAATAAATGCTTGTTGGTTGATTGATTGATCTAGCTATACTGATTCAGCTATCTCCAAAACCAGTTTTTCTGAAATTCTCCATTGGTTTTAGATTTTTCTAAATTCTTAACTCGTTATTCAGATTCAGACATATTTTGTGAAATCCTGTTCATCTTCTTTTTGATAAAAAATGTCTGACCCAGATAAGTCTGTAAAGATATAAAAAAGAGAAACTTTTAAAAACTGATATAAGATCTCACATTGTAGCCATTTTTTTGGGGGGGGAGGTAGTTTCATTGGCATGGGGAAATTCTGGGATTAAAGTTCCTTCCAAGTATATGAATCCTCTCCTTGTTTTAGAATTTTTCCCCCTGAGGCAATTGGGGTTAAGTGACTTGCCCAGGGTCACACAGCCAGGAAATGTTAAGTGTCTCAGCCTAGATTTGAACTCAGATCCTCCTGACTTCAGGGCTGGTGCTCTATCTATCTACTACACCAACTAGCTGCCCCCTTGTCTTAGAATTTTAAAGAGTTGCCTCAAACACTGGAAGGTGAGTGATTTGCTCAGTCACTTATCCCCTCACTTGGTCCATTTTCTTATCTTCCATTTAACAATTTTATCATATTTGAATTTAGCCTCATCCCATTATGGAGAGAGAATGAGGCTACTGGTTTACTGGCTAATAGAGCCCATTCTCCATAGGATGCATGTTGAAAATCTCAGTGAAGGTACAGACAATAACAGCCTCGAGTTTTCTGTACCAATATTTGCAATAAAAAGTCAGAGCTTAGTAAAATGGCCATAAACCACCCAAATGACTCCAATGGAAGCTGAGTCTATTGCAGGGACCAAAAACACATATAAATTTAGTTATTGAGGAGGAATCAGGCTTTTATTGGTAACTGATTATTTAGCTTAGAGTGTGCAAACCAATTGCCCAGATCTGATAACACAGACAGCAACATGTTAGAAATGAGACTTGAATTCAAGTCTTTTAGGACAGTTTTCTCTCTATAATACCAGGATATTTCACACTACAAGATTATTTTTTTCTATTTTGCAGATCAGGAAACTGAGGATTTAAGGGCTTAAGTATCTTGCCCAGACCACAGCCAACATATATCAGAATCAAAACTCCAATCTTCTTAACTTTAAGGCTAGGGTTTCATCATATTGTGTTCCACCCTCTCAAGTTTATAAGATGCTCGGGGCAGCTAGGTGGTGTAGTCGATAGAGCACCAGCCCTGAAGTCAGGAGAACCTGAGTTCAAATCTGGTCTCAGACACTTAACATTCCCTAGCTGTGTGACCCTGGGCAAGTCACTTAACCCCAATTGCCTCAGCAAAAAAAAAAAAGTTTATAAGATGTTCACCTTATAGCAGATCCTTGAAGTAACTAGGATACATATATCTCTCCTACTTTTAGAAAAGAAAGCTGGTTCGCAAGAGTTGGTTTGAACCAGAATTTGAGCCCAAATCTTCTCCCAGTATAGAACATTTTCTTGTCATTGTTGTTTTGGTTTGGTTTTGCGATTGCAATTGGGGTTAAGTGACTTGCCCGGGGTCACACAGCTAGGAAATGTTAAGTGTCTGTGGCCAGATTTGAACTCAGATCTCCCAGGGCCGGTGCTCTATCCTCTGCCCCATCTAACTTCACCCTGGAACATTTTCTATTATCCCACTAAATACGTACATTCAGGAAAGGACAGGTTTAAGATAAAAATGGGGAAAACATAGTCTCAATATTATGACTTTTTAATTGCAAATATTGGTACAGAAAACTCGAGGCTGTTATTGTTTATACCTTCACTGAGGTTTTCAAAATGCATCCTATGGAGAATGGGCTCTGTTAGCCAGCAAACCAGCAGCCTCATTTTCTCTCCATAATAGGATGAGGCTAAATTCAAATATGATAAAGTTGTTAAACAGAAGATAAGAAAATGGACCAAGTGGGGGGATTTTTCTTTTTTGATCATTAAGAAGTTGAGGTCCTAATGTGGCTTTGTTCGCTCTGTCAGGCTAATGATCCCTCTGAAAGAGAGGAGAAAAGAGGGAAATTTCGTCAGATATGAAGAGAAATAATTAACAGCTTTTCATTCTGCCAAGGGAACTGACGTCCCAATTAGTGACAAGGGGACACAAGCAGACTCTCTGGTCTTTGAAAAGAGGTTTTGTTGAAGGTCTATGAATTTCGGGGAAAGATGCCGTGATAATATTCCTGTGGAAATTCACAAAGGAGAGATGTTTCCTTTACAAAGCCATTGCATTCATCTGTCCATAGAGCTTATTAAAATGGTCATAAACCATCCAAATGACTCCAATGGAAGCTGAGTCTATCAGAGGGACAAAAAAAAAACACATAGCAATTTAATTATTGGGGAGGAATCAGGCTTTTACAGGTAACTATTTAATTAGCTCAGAGTCTTCAAACCAATTGCCCAAATCTGATAATAATAGTTTGCTGCTCCTGGCTGGGATATTGAAAATAATGTAATTTAACCTTTCCTTTTGAGTCCTGGTGGCTTGTTTCACAACGAGATGTTGGGATCGGGGTCAGTGAATAGATGTGGTCATTTAAATTTCTTTGAGATGGGGTTGACAGAATACTATTTCATGAGATCAGCTGTTTCTCTCTCTCTCTCTCTCTCTCTCTCTCTCTCTCTCTCTCTCTCTCTCT
>JAJPUD010000493.1:267839-278556 GCA_023553655.1 Myrmecobius fasciatus
TCTCTCTCTCTCTCTCTCTCTCTCTCTCTCTCTCTCTCTCTCTCTCTTTTGCTTTTTGCTGAGGCAATTGAGGTTAAGTGACTTGCCCAGGGTCACACAGCTAGGGCATGTTAAGTGTCTGAGACCAGATTTGAAGTCAGGTCCTCCTGACTTCAGGGCTGGTGCTCTATCCGCTACGCCACCTAGCTGCCCCTCTCTCTGTGTTTTAACTAGAACACAGAGAGATGTTAGACTTCATTTTTTACCTTGTGTTCCTAACATTAATATAGCACAGTATCTTTGGGACACGTGATATGTACTTAACATTTTCTTAGTGATTGATCTCTTCTTTGCCCAGCTTCTAGAGTTTTTCTCACTCATCCTGACATCTGACTTTGGCAAGGAGAATGTTGATTTATTTTATTTGCTTTTCTGTCTATCATTTTTTAAAAAATCTTTTTAGTATCCATGATTATGCTTGACATTAGATTGTAAGCTTCTGAGGGCAAGGACTATTGCCTTTGCACATGCCCAGCAGACAGACCACTTATTCTTTTCTGAGTAACTCATTGAAAGGGTTGAATTTGAGGAATTCAGCTTTCTCTTCTGTGAGGAAGTTCTAAATGATCTCTGACATCCCTAAAATCTAAATTAGATTAGCTAGATTTGCTAGGCACTTAACTACTTGTTAAATTGAATTTCATTAACTCTTTTATAAGATTAGAGAAACTGTCATGGAAAGAGCAACCTGGAGTCCAAAAACCCAGGTTCATGTGACTCTGGATAAGTCCCTTTACCTCTCATGGCTTTATTACCTTTTATTGGAAGTAAGCATAAAAATAATAGTATTGCATTCCTTGTAGATTCAGTTTGGGGAAAGGGCTTAGTAACCCCCAAAGAGCTGTAGATTTTATAGTATTGTAAACTTCTTGTGAAAATACAAGGACTGTATGCTACTCAACTTTGTATCTTCCATAGTGTCCAGCACCATACTTTGACATAGCAGATGCTCAATAAATGTTAGCTAACTTTCACTAGTTATATATATATATATATATATATATATATATATTAGACAAGTATAATAGGCAAGCATGAAACCAAGTAGTACAGTTGGATTGAAAAGTCAATTGAAATTTAATTCAAAATCAGGCATCGATTAAGTTCCTCTCCTGTGTAAAGTGCTGTGATACCAAGATAAAATTATTAGAATGCTATTGTAAAGGTTCTGTAATTGCTCTCTCAATCAACAATCCTCAATTCATCCTCTAATTCAACAAACATTCATAGATACTTACTGTCTTGGATATTGTACTGTGCACTGAGTATACAAAGACAAGACTCAAATAATCCTTGCCTCCAAGGAGCTTACATTCTATTCAGATTGTAAATTCATTCATTCATTAATTCAACAAGCAGCAATTACTTGCCAGGCATTGTTCTAAATACTGAGAATATAAAGACAAAACCAAAACAAGGCAGTTCTTCTCCCTTTTTACATTCTGTTTGGGAAAATATGAGATGTAAGGAGACAAGTACACACATGTTTGAGGAAAGGGAATGAGAACTAACAACCTTGGGGAAGAAAAAGTCTCCTCAAGTGACAAAA
Organism: Myrmecobius fasciatus; assembly: GCA_023553655.1. Classification (NCBI taxonomy): domain Eukaryota; kingdom Metazoa; phylum Chordata; class Mammalia; order Dasyuromorphia; family Myrmecobiidae; genus Myrmecobius; species Myrmecobius fasciatus. The sequence goes on from JAJPUD010000493.1 coordinate 269,428, forward strand.
CACAAGGATTGAGTCTTGAATGGAAATTGGCTATTTTATGAGATGATGAGGAATGCATTCTAGGTTAAGTAGACAGTTTATGCAAAGAGATGAGGCATGTATGGCCTGTCAAGTGAAATGGGACAGCAAGTAGAATAGTGTGGTCTAGCCTATATCCAACATGTTTAGAAAGGCAGATTGGAGCCGGATAGTGCAAAAAGTTGAGAAGTTAGACTTTTATCTTGGAAGCAATAGGGAGCCACATAAGGTCCTTGAAGAATCAGGAGAGGTGGCAGAGTGATTTTGTCAGACTGGTGCTTTTAAAAGCCTTTATCCAGTTGTCCAAAATGAATATTTGAAACATCAGAGTCATTTTTAATTCCACCTCACCTTTACCTCTTATTTATTTATCCCTTATCATTGTTTCATAATATCTTTCAGATTCCCAGCTCTTCTTTTTCCACTCCTACCATGCAATGCAAGGACTCATCATTGCTGGCCTAGAGCATTGTAGCTAATTTACAAGTCCCCACCATCCCAAAGCACATTGCTTATCTCTTCCCAGGTCATCCCACTTTGCTGTTACTCTAACAACCTGTAAGATTCAAAGAGAAAAAGAATGAGTAGGAAAAGGAGCCCTTTGAGGTCCCTATTGTTCATCTCTGTGATATTCAGCGGATTCCCCTCCACACTACCTTATCCTGTCCAATTCTTCTTTCTTTTTCCACAGATCATTTAGAGCTGGAAAGGATCTTTGAAGCTATCTAGTTGAACTCCCCTCACTTTGCCTAGTAGAGAAAATGACATCACAAAGGTAGCAAGGATCCAAGGCAAAATTTAAACCTAGGTTGCCTGACTCCAGAGCCAGAGCTTTTCCTTCTGTTTTAGATTGATGGATTGACAATACATAGTAATCAATCTTTTGATACTTACTGGGCTGGTTTGGCTTTGTCTCTCCAGGCTGGAGGAGAATTATGAGATTGCAGAAGGGGTCTGTATTCCAAGGAGTGCACTCTACATGCATTATTTGGATTTCTGTGAGAAAAATGACACACAACCTGTTAATGCTGCCAGCTTCGGAAAGGTGAGTCCAAAAACCCAACATCTGGGATGTGTGTGTGTGTGTGTGTGTGTGTGTGTGTGTGTGTGTGTGTGATTTTTAAGGTAAGCTCTCACTTTATGGGAAACTAATGGTGGGTATTAAAAGTTGATGTTAGGTCATATATATTATATATATGGAAATCTGGTTGATTTCATAGTTCAGAGTCTTTAGAGATAAGAACTCCAACTTTCCAATGTAGCTTATCCCTTTGGGAATTGCTCCCTCAACAATACAGATCACCACTTCACACCCATTCATCCTAAGCAACTTGCCCAGGTGCATATCCTCCAAGAAATTCACTACTGAGGTCTATCCTGTGCCCTGGGTACCTTCCTTGTATTCTTTTACCAGTGCCATCTCCATCTCATCACACCCTTAGACTTAGGGCTGGGTATGTTTATAATATGGCTAAAAGCCTGATTGCTGGCCAGCCAATCCTTTAGGTCAATATTAATGTAGTAATTGTCATTTCTTTGAGAAAGAGAGAGGATGTTATTGAGCATTCTAGTAGATAGTCTAAGGGAAATTATCAGGATGTTCTTTTATAGCAGGAATTCTTCACTTCTCTTTGTGTCCTAGATCCCTTTGCCTGGGGAAGCCTATAAATCCCTTCTCTGGCTTATGTTTTTAAATGTATAAAATAAAATACATGAGGCTTACAAAGGAAACCAATTCTATTGCTTTAAAGCTTCATTTACTAATTGGATGGATAAACCTCTCAGTATTTTGGCACTTCAGGAATATCTAATTCCTTCCACATGGGTAGGAATCTATATACCAGTGTAGGTCACAGCCACTTTATGGCTTGGGAGATAGTTGCTGGTATGGAAAAATCCAAGAACTTAGCTAGGCTGGTCCTAGGACACAGAATCCAGCTTATCTGAAGCTCTTCCAGGTTGAGGGAACCTTTTGGAGCTTAGGTTCTTCAACCTAACCTTCGATAATTTAGGGTTCCCAAAAGAACATTGTGCACAGTAACAACAAGATTATGTGATGATCATCTGTGACTGATTGGGCTCTTTTCAATAATGAGGTGATTCAAGGTAATTTCAATAGACTTGTGATGGAAAGAGCCATCTGCATCCAGAGAGAGAATGATGGAGACTGAATGTGGACCAAAGTATAGTATTTTCACTTTTTTGTTGTTGTTATTTACTTGTTTTTTTCCTTCTCATGTTTTTTTCCTTTTTGATATGATTTTTCATGCATAGAATGAGGAATATGGAAATATGTTTAGAAGAATTGCCTATGTCTAATCTATATGGAATTGCTTGCTGTCTTGGGGAGGGAGGAGGAAGAAAGGGAGGGAGAAAAATTTGGAACAAAGGGTTCTGCAAAGGTGAATGTTGGAAACTATCTTTGTATATGTTTGGAAAAATAAAATACCACTAAAGCTAAGAGAAAAAAGATAATTTAGAGTTTTCCACCCTACCCCATTCATGGTGAGACATCAGAGGAGAACTTGAGTGGAAGAAATATCTAGACAATTTATTGAAAGTCAGAGAATCCTTAACTGGAAAGGACCTTAGTTAGAGGCCATCAAGTTCAAACTCCTAATTGACGGATGAGGAAACTGTACCTCAGGGGTTCAAGAGGACTTGCTTAAAGCAACATAGAGAATAAGTAGGAAAACTGGATTTTAACTCAAGTCCTCAGACTAAATCCTAGCTATTGCTGCTGTTGTCCAGTCATGTCTGACTCCTCATGATACCATTTAGGGTTTTCTTGGCAAAGATACTGGAGAGGTTTGCCATTTCCTTCTCCACTTTGTCAATTAGCCCTGATTAATTGACAGCTGTTAATATTTTCCAAATAATTGAAAGAAGTATCCATTAATTAGTAATTAGAGAGAAAGCTATAATTGACAAGATCATTGGATTTTGATGTGGAAAGGCCTTTGGAAATTATCTAATCCTACCCACTTATTACACAGATGAGAAAAAACTGAGGTTCAGTGACCAAAGTCAGAGAGACCAAGAAATGAGGGGTTGGGATTAAAAGCCAGGTCTACTGTCTTCTCAGAGTTCAGTGTGTTTTCCACTCATTCTCCAAATATCTTGACCTTGATCAGATGTGTGTCAAATGTATTGAAGAAGGGAGAGAGAAAAGGCAGGGAGACCATTGAGGAGGCTATTTTAGCGGCCTGGACTAGAGGTGTCAGATTTGGGGCCTCTCAGTGTCCCCAACCAGATTAAAGTACAACTGAGAAATATTTAACAAAATAAATAAAAATACAAAAGGACGTAGATGATGTTAATAGGGAGTTTTCTAAGTTAATTTGCAGCCCACAGGGATCCTCATGGACGACTTAGTGTCCCTCTTTCTACATGAGTTTGACTCCATTGGTGTAAGGTATCTTGGTGGGGGTGAGTAGATTCCAGATACACGATTTCATGAGTGTAGGGAATTATCTTGATAAGGAAATTCCCTCTATATCTATGCAGATTAGCACTGTTTGGGGTCTGTTTTCGGGGATAAATTAATTCAGGAAAAAGCATGTATTCAGCACTTAATATGTGTCCAGCCTTGTGTTAAGTGTAGGGATAAAAATATAACCATTCAATCAATTAGCGAACATTTATTAAATACCTACTGTATGCTAGGCACTGTGGTAGATAATGGTGGTATAGAAACAGTCCATCCCTTCATGGAGCTGACATTCTCCTGGTCCTAGCATTTAGTAGGTGTTCAATAAATGCTTTTTTTTTTTTCACTAACAGTCTAATGGAAGCATGGTAGCCAAAGAGGTGTACTTTTTGGTTGAAAAGTGAGAAGAATGAGAAGTGGAGATTTGGGGAAGCAGATCGATATGCCCCATCCAGGAACAATGGCAGAACAGATTTCTGGATAAAATAAAAGATTTGCTCCCTGAGAGGTTAAGGACTTGTCAGGGATAGGCACTCAAAAATCTGTCAGAGACAAGACTTGAACCCATAGGCTTCCCAACTTCAAGGTCAGTTCTCCATCCACTATCCCCTTCTGCCTCATTTGCAAAAGCTCTTTGGAGAATGCTAAACCAGAGTTTAGACCCAGTGCTTTTTCCAAAAGCCCCCCCCCCCCCCGCTGCCTTCAAGAAATGCAAAATTCTAGGCAGAAGTCTTTGCCAATACTCAAAGATGCCCCGGAAATCCGGATGGCTTTCCAAGAGCAGGAACAGAAGGTGCTGACAGAAAGTTTCCAAACTGAGCCTGCTGAATCAAACTCCCAGCCCATTTGCCCTTCTTGGGGGTGTCTCTGTCTATGCAGCTGTCATCTCTTTCAGAGAAAGGGTTTAGTTGTTCTGGGAAATCTTCTGGGATAATGATGGATAGACCCCCTTTGAGCAGACCTCTGGCTTTATGATTCATCTGTGAACTTTTAACTCTGGTGTGCTATTTTTTTCTTAAGTTTTAGAGAAAAAAAAATTTAGACTGGTGATTTTTTTTAATGGCAAACTTGAGAGGTCATTGATAGGAAGAAATGAGTAGACATGAAACTCTGGCTTTATGGGATTTTCTGGAGTTAATAAGAATAGCTGACATTATTATAGCACAAAAAATATTATATCCATTAGGCGACTTCACTATTTCTTTTGAGGGTATCTCCTTCCTTTCTAACTTAGACATCAACCTTGAGTCTAAATAATAATTAGCTTTCATGTAGTTAATGCTTTATATATATTATCTCATTTGATCCTCATAACAATTCTAAGTTGTAGGAACTATTATTGTCCCCATTTTGTATATGAGGTAAACAGAAATTAAGTGACTTGACCAGAGTTATATATGTAGTAAATCTTTATGGCTGGATTTTTTTGGGGGGAGCAAAGAGGAGGCAATCAGGAGAAAGTGACTTGCCCAGGATCACACAGTTAATGTGGCTGAATTTGAACTCAAGTCTCTCTGGATCCAGTTGTAACATTTTGTTCTCAGCACCATCTAGCTGCTACTCTCTCCTTATAAACAAGCAGTGATTAGTAAGAATCTGCCTCTGAACTCCAGGCTAGGCTCTATCCAATCTGATGAAATTCAGCTACCATCATTGCAGACCACCACAGAGAAGCTTGAAACTTAGGACCCAGATTGGGAGTTGGATAAAAGGCATCTTCAACTTTTAATGCAGTTGTTCAGGAAGGAGCTTCAGTAACTCAGTGACTATAGGGTCAGGAATTCAGTTGTTACTTGTTCACTGTGACAGAATTTGCAGTAGAGAATTCTGGGTTTGGGGGCAGAGGTCTGGTTTCAAATCCTGCCCTGTTCCCTGTCATTTATTATTCTCTGGGTCTGTAAGATGATGGGTTGCAGTAGGTAGCCTCAAAGGTCTCTCACAGCTCTCGGTGGTTGCTGAAGGCTCAAGTCATGGACAACAGAGAAATGTTCTAGTCTCCTGGGTCTGCCCAGCTGTTCTTCCACAGATGCACTGTTTTGTTTTTCTTAATCTCTCTCAGTCTCAGTTTCTTCATCTCTAAGATGGGGATGAACTTGGTGCCTCCATCACAGGGTCATTGTATCAAAGGAGAAATAAAACAAATGCTAGTCGCTGTTGTTTTGTTTTATTTTTTTTCCTCATGGCTATTTGATTCTGGCTTGATAAGGCAAGAGAGTGGAGAGATCTTAGTCTAAACTCCTTACTTTGACTGGAAAGGTAATTCTAAAGTCCACACTGGGCTTCCAGTGGCAGACCTGTGACATCTAGGAATCCTTTGAAAGGATTCCAGGAAAGATCTGGATTGAGTCCACAGAGGTTTAATAATTTTCACCGATCCCCATAGCTAAAGTTTCTGGCACAGGATTTGAACTCTTGTCTTCCCAGGTGCAAATTCAACTTTTAAAAGACTTTAAATGCCTGAAAGAGGTATTTATATTGGCTTCTTGAGGCTAGAGGGAGCCTTTGGCCTTTCTTGAGCTGGCAAATAACACTGTCAGGTTGGTGCTTTAGCAATTTGGATTTAAACATGCTAAAAATCTGCAGTCTGGTTTTTTCATTTGTTTATTTGTTTGTTTGTTTTTTAGCATCATCTGAAAGTCCATTCTTCCTACTTGAAAGAAAAGATTTGTGTTTAACTTTTAGATCTTGAAAGGTAATTAATCCTAAAAGACATTTCCCCCCCTTCTGGATGAGCAGATGACTCAGATGAATCCTGTCACTCTAGGAAAGGGAAGAAAAAAACAATTCTAATAATCTTGCATTTCCAGCTCAAGGTTCACCTTTATATTTGGGGGACAACACCAGAAATTGCATTCATGGCAAATTCAAGTACAAGAGCTTTGTTACTGAGATGATGCCCAGTGAAACTCCCAGAATACACCAAAGAGACCCTTGGAGAAGTTTGGCCATCTCAAAGGAAGGGCAGCATGGCATCATGGGAGGGGGAGTATACATGGAGAAAGAAGAGACATAGCTTCAAATCCCACCTCCGATTTTATGAATGAGAAAAAAAAACCATGAAAAAATCAGCTATTAAGCACTTGCTCTAACTAAATGCTAGGAATACAAGTATAAAATCAGAGAAAAGCCCCCAAAGATCTTCTAAAGATATGGAGACAGGGTGGCTAGGACAGATATTAAAAGTACGATTGTACCCAAGAAACCTCAGTTTCTTCATTTGTAAAATAGGAATGACATCCCTATTCCTTACCTCAAGTTCTGGGGAATCATCTGGTCTAGTTCCTTCATTTTACAAATGGGGAAACTGAGGCCCAGAGAAAGGTGAAGAAATGTTCACATAGCTGGTTAGTGGTAGGGCCAGTACAACAATTCAGCTTCTTTCTTAAAAGATGGTTTTAAGATTGAGACAAGGCTGTCCCCCATATCTAGGGATCCAAGAGGGCTGCCAAAGGGAAAGGAAAGCTCTGATTATGGCACCTCCCACCCCTTTGCCCGCCATTTAGCCTCCACTGGATCTTTCTCTATTTTTTTTTGCAAGTCAATTGGGGGTAAATGGCTTCCCCGGGGTCACACAGCTAAGCAAATCTTAGGTATCTGAGACTGAATTTGAACTCAGGTTCTCCTGACTTCCAGATTGGTGCTCCATCCACTGCGCCATCTTGCTGCCCCTCCAACTGGATCTCTGTAACATTTGTTGAAGCTTTTCATAAGCGGATCCTTTTCCAGCACTCCAGTCTCCTTTCCCAATGTTCCCCTCCACACTGCCTATCTTCCAGCCATACTGGCCAGCTTGTCTTTTCTCTAATATAATCCTTCTTCTCCTACCTCTTTGCCTTTGCTTTGGCCATACCCCCTGCTTGGAGTGCTGTCCTTTCTCATCACCTCTGAGAATCTGTGACTTCCTTCGGTTCTCAGCTCAAGCTCCATCTTCTGCAGGAGACCTTTCCCAGTCCTCCAGCTGCCAAGGTCTGGGGATAGCCCTCTAAGGCTATCTTCCATCTCCTCTGTACCTAATTATGCACAGGTGGTCTCCCCTGACATGATCCCTGATTTTAAGTGTTTGAAAGTAATCTTGTTGAATAGGCTTTGAAGGACAGTGGACAGATCACAAGCTCTAGAGTGAGAGTCTCATCTCTGATAATCATTACTTGTGAGACTTCTCGGGCTCTCTTCAGTTTTCTCATTTATAATATGAGAAGGTTGTACAGAAGGCTGAACTTTCTGGTCCTTGCCAGTCTCGAGGCTCTTTGCCATGAAAGCTGCCCCCTTCTAGAGGCGGTTGAGTCCATCCTCAGATGCTCCCGATGGCCAGGGTGCACCACAGGCGGACTAGGACTTTCCTCTTCTTGGACATTCTGCCTCTTTTCACCTACAATGGAATCAGCTCTCCTGGTTTCCATACCCTACTATATGTACCCAGCTCTAAGTTCCCCATCCTTGGATCTTTGGGATTATTCCTCTGGACTGGAGTCCAGATGTGAAGCTGGTTCCAATGGATGGAAAGTAAAGGGGAACAAAAGATCCCCTTCCCAAATATCAGAACCAACAAAAGATGGAATATGAGCTCCCTTGACTAGAGGTCTATTTCCAAATGACACAGGTGATCACTTATCCAAGAAGCTAGAGAGGGGGATGGTTCCTAAGAGATGGAGAGTGGGAAGGAGAGGGAAGAGCGAGATAATTGGACAGATAGTTTCCTTTATAACTTTTGAGATCCTCCAATTCTGTGAGTTCTCATGCTGTAGGTTTTATTTCCCCCGCCTCTGCTGAGTAAATATTTGTTGGCTCGCTTTGCTGGGAGTCTGTCCCAGTATTCTTAGTCTGTCTCAAAGGGTCTTGTGAAAAATTCACAGAGAAGTCATTTTGAACAAAGGACAAAAAAGCATTTCTCCCTGTTTGTCGGGCACTGTGCTAAGGAAGAAGTCCTTGCCCTTGAGCAGCTTAGGTTCTTTGAAGGAGAAACAGCATGGGTTCAGAGCAGAAAAACCCCTAGACACCCCCCTCTTAGCCCAGGGTGCCCCCAATGCCTGGACATACATGGATGAGGGAGATTCCGAAGCATCTGTCCAGGACTTCCACTCTGGAACAGTTCTCCCCGTGAAGGAGTTCTCCCCTGACAGTTTGTCCACATCTGTCTCTTTACCATTTCTACTTTCTGTTCCTGGTTCTGCCCTCGGGGGCCAGCCTGGCAAATCTAATCACCCTCTCCAATACTTTGTCATTGTCACTCAGTCGTGTGCAATTCTAAATGACCCCATTTGGCAAAGACGCTGGAGTGGTTTGCCATTTCCTTCTCCAGTTCATTTTACAGATGGGGAAACCGAGGCAGACAAAGTGATGTGATTTGACACAACTTGTAAGTGTTGCCATTTCCTTCTCCAGCTCATTTTACAGATAGGGAAACTGAGACAGACAGGGTAAAGTGACTTGAGCAGGATCACCCAAATAGTAAGTGTTGCCATTTTCTTCTCAGCTTATTTTGCAATTAGGGAAATTGAGGCAAACAGGGTAAAGTGACTTGATTCAGCTAGTAAGTGTTGCCATTTCCTTCTCTAGCTCATTTTGCAGATGGGAAAACTGAGACAAACAGGGTAAAGTGACTTGACACAGCTAGTAAGTGTTGCCATTTCCTTTTCCAGCTCACTTTACAGATGGGAAAACTGAGGCAAACAGGGTAAAGT
>JAJPUD010000493.1:279866-330770 GCA_023553655.1 Myrmecobius fasciatus
TTCTTTCTTTCTTTCTTTCTTTCTTTCTTTCTTTCTTTCTTTCTTTCCTTCTCTTTTCTTTCTTCTCTTTCTTTTCTTTCACTTTTTGCTGAGGCAATTGGGGTTAAGTGACTTGCTCAGGGTCACACAGCTAGGCAGTGTTAAGTGTCTGAGACCAGATTTGAACTCAGGTCCTCGTGACTTTAGGGCTGGAGCTCTATCCACTGTAACATCTAGCTGCCCCCTTACTCTCCATTCTTAAATAAAGTGCATCTGTTTCAGTGGCGCGGGTGCTGTCTCTGCTAACTCCCAGACCTTCTACATCTTAGTCCGAAATCTTCAGGAGGTGCTGTGGCAAAAAAAAAAAGTAAAAATAAAACTAAAGCCCCATCCTTCTGTGGCACTCTTTGGGGTGAGTCACCACTGACCTGCTAAAGCCAGTTCTTGGGCAGTAGACCCCCCAAATCATCTCTGGGCCAATTCTCAAAGCCTTTCCAGGATGGTGGCGTTTGCCCAGAACATATGCTAGCACAATCTTGGGAAACTGAGGCCTTCCCTTACCCCTGATGCCCTCCCCTCAAATATACACCTGAGGAGAATGCTAGCAGAGATGCTTTGATGCCCTTTGAATTACTTTGTTGTCCCTCCCTGAGAGATACTTAAACTGCAAAGGATCCCTCCCAAGTGATGGGCCAGGACTTTTAAACAAGTGACTCAATTTCCAAATGGGTACTGACTGTCCTCTTCAGAACAGTCCTGCTGGGAAGCCGGATGTTAATACGAATAAGACTGACTTTGCTCAGAATAATTGGAGAGCTCAGCCTGGAATAACAGGGAGAACTCTGGGTTTGGGATCTGTCACGGTGGCTACACTGGAACTGTGAGTAGATCCCTTCTCTCTCTGAGCCTCAGTTTCCTCATCTGTAAAAGGGAGAGATTAGGCTAGAAAGCCTCTGAAATCTCTTCCAGCCATGAGTCCAAGATCCTTTTTTAGGAACTATCTTCAAAGTCAGAGATACTTACCTTTGAGTCTCTTCAACGGTAGCAAAAATTTGCCCTAAATCAAAAAAAATATATTTTTAAATGGCCAAGAAGCAAATAGAGTGAATATTTTTGGTGATTAAACTAGGGATCCCCCTGGGGGGGAGGTGACCTTACAAACAGAGAAGTACTGAAAAATGAGATTTTACTCCTTGGTTCAGTTCTTAGAACAGCTATCTCTTCATTTCCTGCCCCATCCTCTTTCAGACCTCTTTGGGCTCCTCCATTAACCCCCAAAACCTCACCATTGGGAAATCTCATCATCCTCCAAGAGCCAGTCAGCTTTGGAACTTAAAACCCCCCCTCCTCCCAAAAAAAAGTCTCTTCCTTATGTACAGTCTATAGGGAAACTATAGCTAAGATAAATATGGCAAAGGAAATGGGGCTCCCAATGAACATTTATTAAATCCCCATTGTGTTCCAGATGTGAGTCTGGATCCTACAGATACCAAATGGCTCCTGCTCTCACAGAGATTCAGTCTACACAGACTGACTTCCTTGTGTGATTTCTCAATGAGCTCCAGAGGCCCTTCTGGAAATGTTTTGAGAAAGCAGCAATGGTAGCATGACAGAATCAGTGTCCAGCCTCCTGAGGTGACTACTTTGAGACTGAATGCATAAACTTTAATGGGTTTGTTGGGAAGGGGAAAGAAATCATAGGATCACTCTGTAAGCGGTCTCCTTCTAGACTGAACCAAGGAAGTTTCCCAAGGCCAGTTTCTCTGGACTTAAAGAAGACGGCCATCCCGGCCGAGTCTAGGATGGCAGAGCAGGAATAACAGGCCCTCTCTTCCTCCCTCCACCCCCTCCCTCCACCAGCTCAGAAAAGCTCTCTTCCAATACCCTTAGCTCCCAGATCTTCATCGGGGCCCTATTTTTCCCACAGCCCTGTGGAGCCCCTAGCCCTGTCACTGGAGGCTGAAAGGGAGAGGGGGTGGGATTAACGCGTAATTAAAGGGAATTTGGAAGGCTGAGATGTTGGGGAATGTTAGATCAGTTGCTGGGACAGCATGTGGTGTTCTTTAGGCAGGCTTCATTGAGCCCACACAAAACAAGAAAGGGGAGCTGCCTAGCTGTCTGCTCATTTATCACAGCCCCACAAAGGCACTGAACTGTTCTCTGAATTTGGCCCTCACTTCTGGAATGATACCACTGGGTTTGGGAGCCTGAAACCAAAACCTCCATAGACTTTCGGAACCAGAGGAAAGTTTGTGAGCCCGGGAGAGAAGGATGGGCAATCACTTGTGGCTTGCAGGCCCGGGAGAAGCACTGATTAATAGTTAAATAGAAAATAAAGTCTATTTTCCATCTCCCCATCCCCCCTGTTTCTGATCATCACTTGGAGGAGGAGGTGCTAAATGGGACACAACTCTCTCTTTTGCTCTGGGTGGAAAAGTCTTGACCTCCACTGGGGCAGAATTTCATGCAGATGGCCTTTTCCCCCTCTTCCCCCCACTGTAAAGGACAAACTTCCTGACTTTGGAATTATTATTGGAAATCTAATGTCTTCTCTAGTTTCTTTTGCTTTCCTCGATGGGCACAAAACCCACAAGATCATAAGTCAAGAGCTGAAAGGGACCTCAGATTGGTTAAGGAACTTGTGGCCCATATTTGAATCATACAACTAGTAAATTTCAGGGGCAGAATTTGAACCCCAGACTCCTGACTACAAATCCAGGACTCTGCATTTCTCATAAAGCTAAAATACAAGTGTTCTGGAAAGGAGGGTGCCATAAATTGACTCAAAGAGCACCATTCTGTGGATTTATTCAATCGATGGTGTCTGAGGTTTCTTCCAGCTCTCCGTGCAAAACCTAGGAGCTTATGAGGTATCCCAAAGTCTTCAAGAAATATACCCATATTTTTTTTTTGCTGAGGCAATTGGGGTTAAGTGACTTGCCCAGGGTCACACAGCTAGGAAGTCTGAGACCAGATTTGAACTCAGGTCCTCTGACTTCAGGGCTCTATTCACTACACCACTTAGCTGCCCCAAGATATCCATATCTTAATATCCTTCATGGCCTCAGAGGCCATTATTGTTGTTGATGGTCTCTGGGTATATGTTGTATTATTTTATTTATTTCCAGATATAGTACCACCCCATTAATCTGGACCCCACTCACTCAGCATTTGGTCTCTTATTTTTACCTTATGGTCAGAGATTCATGGATCACAGGATCATAGATTTAAACATGGAACATTCATCCAACCCCCTCATTTTACAAACAAGGAGACTGAGGCACAAGGAGGGAAACTGACTTAGGCTAAGACATGAATCTCTTTTTCTTGAAGACTATGAGAGAATTCATAAATTCATAGAATAGGTTTTGAGCTTGAAGGGATGTAAATTCGGAGATGAAAGGGACCTCAGAGACTATTTGGTTCAACTCCATTTTTCAATTAAGAAAATGGAGGTTCATGGAAATGAAGTGGTTTTCCCAAGCTCATATCCATAAACTTCCATAGTTTCTTGAATCTACAAGCTCATCAGTTGGGTATTCCTTCCCTCTAAAAATGCACATCATAACCTATTCCCAACATCATCCTGTGTTACTCTTGTTCAAGGTTTCCCATAAATTCTCTGTTAAGGACTGGCCCAGTGCCCTGGAGACCTTCCCTCAATGGGTTGGTTGTTGTTGCCCAATCATTTCTGCCTCTTCATGACTCCATTTTGGGTTTTCTTGGCAAAGAAACTGGAATGGTTTGCCATTTCCTTCTCCAGCTCTTTTGTCAGACGAAGAAACTGAGGGAAACAGGGTGAAGTGACTCACCCATCTAGTCATACATCTAGTACATGTCTGAGGATGGATTTTAACTCAGATTTTCCCGACTCCTCTTCACCACCTAGCTGCCATCAATAGGCATCTCTTATCCCTTGTTTTTGGCTGAGTTACTTTTCCAGTCCCATATTTCCTGGTCAATAACTCATTATCACTTCTTACCAATAAGTACTTTTTGGTGATATGCTGCAGTCCACTATGGCAGTTTTCATTGGCCTTTGGGAGGAAGTATCCAACTCTTGAGCTCATAGATTCAAGAAAGTATGGAAGCATATGGGTATGACCTTGGGAAAACCATTTCATTTCCATGAAGGCACATATTCCACGTGACCTTGACACCTCTAGTGTCTGGCACATAGCCACTATATCAATGCTTATTCCTTTCTCTTTCCCTTCCCTTTGAATGAATAGGTATATTCTCAAAACATAAGTAGAAAGAGCATTTATTAAACACTGACTAGGTAATAGGCATGGAGTTAAACTCTTATGATACAAAGACAGACAAGCAAGATGGGAATTGACATTCTCGTGGAAGAAAGGACACATTAAAGAGAGCTACAAAGGGGTGAGATGGGCGGATATGAGCCCAAGAGGACCCCAGGGACAGAGTCCATCTGAGCTAGAGACAGAGATTCTTTGCCACACATGTCTTTATCAGAGATAGAAGAAGTAAACATAATCTGTTAAATAAAATTGGTAATGAATAATTTAAGGGCATAGGAATTGCTTTTCTTATATACTTCTCTCTCATCAAGGATTTGGCTCTTTAATGCTCTTGATTTTACTGGAGGGAGGGGATGATGAAGCTCTCCCACTCTAGCTATTGAGATCTAGTTAGGGGCTGTGGGTAATTCACCCTAAGAGTATCACCAACTTTCCCTCTCAAACTGAAGTCAGCCTGACTTTGTCTCTCAAAATGCTATTGCCCTAGATGATTTTTTAAATTATCATTATTGTTTTTTATTTTTACTTCATCTTCATTTCCAAATATACCTCTTCCATTGATCCAAGCCAGAAAACCATCCCTTATAATAGAATAAAAAGAAAGGGAAAATAAAGTCAGCAAAATTGACCAACATATCAACTGAGTATGAGAGTGTAATGTATACAATATTCCACAGTATTCCACACCCATGATTACCCATCTGAATACTGAAGGCTTATTAATAAATAAGGTGCTTTTTCATTCTAAATAATTTTCCAAGGAAGATGCTATTCTAGTTCAATTGGTCCAATATTGGAGGGAGGGGATGATGAAACTCTCTCACTTCTAGATATTGAGCCCTAACTAGGGGCTATGAGCAATTCACCCTGAGAGTATCACCAACTTCCCCTCTCAAACTGCAACCAACCTGACTTTGTCTCTCAAAATGCTGTTGCCCTAAATGGTTTTCTTTTTAAAAATTATTATTATCACAATTGATTTTTACCTCATCTTCATTTCCAAATATATCTCTTCCACTGACCCAACCCAGAAAACCAGCCCTTATAATAGAATAAAAAGAAAAGGAAAAAAAAAAACAAGTCAGAAAAATTGATCAACATATCAACTGAGTATGAGTGTAGTGTATGTAGTATTCCACACCCATGATTCCCCACCTCTATACTGAAGGCCTATTAATAAATAAGTTAGTTATTATAAATTAATAAGGCTTATTAATAAATACAATCAATTAATACATTCTAAATAATTTCCCAAAGAAGATGCTGCTCTAGCTTAATTGGTCCAATTTGGGGGGGGGGAAACATTTGGGTATTCAAACCTGAGTTGAGCTGTTAGTGTGATGATTTTAAGGCTCATACTGATATTTAAATACATTGGAAGATGTAAAGGACTCTACAAATTCAGGGGCATAAAAAATGCTAGGACTAGGTTGTACTGATTCCTGAGAGCTGATTGTTAAATTTTCAGTTCAAATTTTAGAAATTGGTATATGCCGCAAATATGGGTTTGATTTCTGTTTTGTTGACTGTCTGATCTTAAGAAAGTGATAGGGAAAATATTAATCATTAAGATTAAGCTTAAGAGTGTATACTTTTTGCTACAGATGGTCAGGTTTTAAAATGCTTATCACATCCTTGAAAGTTGAATGTTGCTATAATTTTTTTTTTTTTTTTTTTGTCCTGATGAAGGCTGGATACCGCAAAGTCCAAAGTGACAATTTCTGGTTGAGTTATCCTGATTTTTAAAAAGCCTTCTTATGGATCAAAGACACCCTAAGGTTCTCAGTTTAATTCTCTGTTAAATATGGGCTTCCTGTCCTTCTAAGCCCCTCCTTGCCACTCCCTGGACCATCTCTGCACCTTAACAGGGCCTGGCGCCTGGCACAGGAAAGTTGGATGCTCTTGGATCGTTTGATTGATTAACAGTTTTAAAGGGAATAAGTTTCAATATGATGTTTTCCTTTGAGGAATAAGCTCTGTCCAAGGGAAGGGATAATAGTAACAGCTCATACTTTCTGTAGTGTTTTAAGGTTTATGAAGCTCTTTCCCAGCGCCTACTCTGTCAAAGAGATTGTGCAAATATTAATATCTACATTTCTAGATGAGGAAATTGAGATTTAGGAAGGTCGGGTACAGCATAGGGGAGTGAAAAGAAAGCTGACAATGAAAAGTGAAGATCCGAGATCAAAATGTTTGCTCTTAATATTATTCAGTGTCATTAATAAATATTACTAATGACCAATTAATGATACTTAATATCACTAATTACCAACATGCAATATCACTAATTGCTAATGTTACTGATCAATAGAAATCCCCATTAATTAATAGTGCCTAATATTGCTAATTACTGCTTTTGAGGATTTTGAGCAAGTCACTTAAAAACTCCACTCCTTAATTGAGCTCATCCATAAAATGAGAGCTCTCCAAGGTCCCAGAGCCCTCTCAAACCCATGACCTTTCCCTGCCCAAGGTTCCACAGCCATTGAGTTATCAGAGCCAGGATGGGCACTTGAGGAGCAGCCCAAGGATAGGATTGTAGCAGAAATTCAGCTGGAGAAAGAGGAGAGAAGCAGGAGTTGTCCCAGAGAACAGAAAGGGAAGATATGGGCAGGGGAGAGACCTCCAGGGGATTTGGCTGGAAATCCATGAACTCCTGAGAGCTTTTTGGCTTCTAATTTTAGCTCCCAAGATGCAAGACCACAAATAGTCTTACAGGAAAAGAAGTGATGATAGTTGCTTCTTTGTTCTTGGTTATTTTTTCTTCCTTCTTTCCTTAAATGATAATCTTTGATACTTTTATTGCAACAAATGGCTGGATCAGCTCAACGACACCAGTCATGGCTTCAATTGGCTAACTCCCTTTGGCAGGGATGCCCACTAAGAAAAACCCCTTTCAGATGTGCTACTTGTGCACCAACACCTCTTCACTTGCCCTTATATGTTCTATCTGTCTCCTTCAATCTTTCCTGTTCTTTTTCTGTAGCCGCCCTTCGCCAAAATAAATATTGGCACCTCGGGGATGCTGCAAGTCCCCAGGCATAGTCCGCCAGGGTGCCATCTTCCATCCCATGTTCCCCTCCTCTCTTCTCCCACAGCCTCCTTAGAGTAAAAGCCCTTATTTCGACCTGCCTCAGTTTTGGCTGAAGCCCTGCAACAGGTTTTCCCACTCGAAGACCTGTTGGTCTTCAAGAACCCAGACTCTCCCCTTGAAATCCATCTTGGTGCTGCTGCTAGACTTACCTTTCCTTATAGCTCTGGACATGTCCCTCCTGGAGCAGCTCCCCTCTTTTTGGTCTACACCTGTGAATTCACTGGGGCAGGCAGCTCTCGGTGAGGAAATGTCCTCTGGCAACTCACCTGATCTGGGATGTGGTTCTCAAAGTGTGATCTGCAAGGTCAAAACTGTTTTCATAACAGTCACAAGATGTTTTAATTTCTATTAAGGTAAATATTGATGTTACCCACATAAGCAAAAGCTTTTTGGGAGGGGATCCACAGTAATTTTTAAAACTCTAAAGGGGTCTTGAGGTCGAGAGTACTGAGAGTAGTATGTGTATGTTTGTGTTCCTACATATAACTACACACATATATTTACATTCACATACATATACATAGATTGCACTTACATAGATGAACATGTATAGATATATGTATGCTCTCTGCATAAGCACCTGGGTACCTATATGTATACAATATACACAAAGCAATATAGGTATCAATTCATGTATGTATATACCTATACAACCATGCATATATATATGCACATGTATATATGTAATGCACACACAAAATAATAAAGGCATCCATATGTGTATCTATACATATATACCCATGCATATGTAAACATGTGTGTGTATAGATTTATACTTTATAAAGAAAGTCTGTCTCTATATACGTATATATATGTATTGTACATAAGCACATTGTGTATGTGTATACACAATATACACAAAGCAGTATAGCTATCAGTGCATGTATGTATACAAATTCACATATTCACACATGTATGTACATGTGTAGACCTATATACAAAGCAATATAGGTATCTATATACACAACCTGTGTGTATAGATGCACTCACATACACATATACACCCATAAGCACACTTGCTCCATTTTGCAATGGGTGACCAATTGATGTCTTGTTTTCCAGATTATAAGACAGCAGTTCCCACAGCTAACCACAAGAAGACTTGGAACTCGGGGCCAATCAAAGTGAGTAACCCGGGGTCATCCCAGATCTATATAATTCACTGTAACAGGCATCTCTGGCTCACGTGCTGTGGGTCTGACACTGGGCTGGATCCTGGAGGGAAGGATTACACCTGGATTTTGTTGGTATGGAGAATGTCCTGAATGAGATGATAGATTCGGGAAGGAGGATAGTCAGATAATCAGGAGGCATTTAGCAAGCAGCTATGATGTGTCAGGTACTGTCCCAAAGGGCTCCATTAAAAGGAGATCTCTTCTCTGGCTTGGTAAGTCAGAGGAGGTTCTCTACTTGTAGATGGAAATTCTCAGCTGATTTCCATGGGCCTGGGGAAATATGGCTCTCCCTCTAAAAGGAGAGGCCCATGGAGTTCCTTTACATTATAGAAGCACATGGAGTCTTAATTCTGACTCACAGAATACAAATGATGAGTCATATCTGATCTGTTCTTATTCTGATCAATACAGGAGCCATTGACAAGGTATCAGTTATTGCCAGAAACCTCTTGCTCACTGTGGTGGCCCATGCCCAGCCTGTAAACCAAAGCTAGCCCAGCCTTCTGAACTAGTATTTCTAAATTGGCCTTCATGCTTTGGAGCTGGCTGTTCTGTCAGGAGGAAGACCTTTGTGTGGCAGAGCAGGAAAGTTTGAAGGACCCTGGCAAGAGGGGTGCTGTCTGTTTCTATGTGCCTGCATATTCATTTCAATTCTATTCCATTCAGCAAGCATTTTAAGTGCCTTCTCTGTATCAGGCCCTATTCTAGGTGCCGGGGACCCTGACAAAATGAAACCCTCTTGTCTGCACTGTTGGGAAGAGTTTCATGTAGTGGTATGGTCTGCAGGCTGATGGAAGTCCTCGCTATAGAGCTGGACAGGGGTGATTTTATGGCCTTGAAAACACTCTTTATACCCTTTTCTGTTCTACACCTGCCTGAAAGGTTCTTTGCAGTCTGAAGTCATGAGACTCTATCTGGCTTGAAAAGCACTCCCTCTAATCCAACAATCAGTCAGTCACTAGGATTATATTAAGGTTCTACTGTTTGGGAGACATTGTGCTAGGTTCATAGACAACCATGTAATAGCCAGATTCATGTGCCAGAGATATAGAGAATAATGGAACATTTCCTACCCTCAAGTCCCCTCCAATCTAACCTGAAATTTATTAGTACTTTTCCTTAAACCAGAATAACCACATGAGCATTATTTTGCATGATATAGATAAGAACAGCTAATATTATTCCTATTATTCTTTTTTTTTTTTGCTGAGGCAATTGGGGTTAAGTGACTTGCCCAGGGTCACACAGCTAGGAAGTGTCTGAGACCAGATTTGAACTCAGGTCCTCCTGACTTCAGGACTGGTGCTCTAACCACTACGCCACCTAGCTGCCCCTATTCCTATTATTCTTTAGAGGAAAAGAATTAAATGCAAAAAAGCAAAGTGACATATATGCCAAAGTCTCAAAACCACTCTTTGGCAGAGAAATCAATGTCCAGCTTACCAGACCCAGAGAAACATTGGGAGATTTGCTTTAATCACCCTGGCCTTGGCCCAGCTGCAATTTAGAAGAGAAAGCTCTTTAGTCTTTAATCTGCTTCCCCACTGGCTCTCTCCTAACTTGTACAGGGAGGAGAGTTAGTCTGGAGCCCTTAATACTATACTCCCTCATGAATCTCCAGCTCCCACTGAACTCATGATGAGATCAGTAGTATTCAGCCCTCCTAAAAAAGAGAAACATAGAATGTTAGATCTGGAAAGGCTTTTGGAGACCTCCTGGCCCTATCCCCTCCTTTTACAGATAAGGAAACAGAGGTATTGAGAAGGGAAGCATCTTGCCTTTGCTACTGATCATAGGGCAAATAAATGAGAGAGACAAGGCTTGAAGTCTGGACTTCTGACTTGATATAATGAAAAAGGACTTGATTCTGAAGTAAGAGCCCACCTCTGATCCCTGTGTGACCTTGGGCCTGAGCTTTCTCATCTATAAAATGAGATTATACCAGATGGCCTATGCCAGTTCTAGACGTAAAGTCCTATGTTCTTATTAGACTAATAGGACTCCTAGAGAATGGCCCATAATGGTGCCCAATCTATACCCTGCAGCCTGGAGGTCTGCTATAATCTGGGCAGCAGGCCAGCCAACTACCAAGAGGAAATGTCTGTTCCTTCATGCTGTAACACCAAAGATCCAATTCTTAATTTTTTCATATAAAAAGATGTTTTGGGGTTTTTTCCAACTAAGATTTGCAATTGGAAACTCAGCTGAGAGCCTTCAGCAGGATTACCATGGCAGACCTCAAAAGTCCTGAACCCTACATCAGCTTCACAGAATTCCATAGGACTCTAGATCAAGAGCTGAGAAAGGGTTTGGAGATCATTTTAGCCCAGTTCCTTCATATTACATATAAGGAAACTGAGGCTCAGAGAAGTGACTTGTTGAAGATCATATGGAACTCAGACTCTTTAATTCCAAATTCAATCCTCTTTTCACTGCACCATTTTCAATTCATTTAAATTTAGCTAGTATTTCTTAAGTGCCTACTGTGTGCTCACTTAAACCCCTTGAGTAGTCCCTGTTCAAAAGGAGATTTAGTTCTCCTGGGAAGTTGGGTTGATGATGGAATACTCAGGTCATTGCCTCTCCGTCCTAGGTACCATTACTATGGCATCGCCGTGAAAGAAAGCTCTCAGTATTACGATGTGATGTACTCCAAAAAAGGCGCTGCTTGGGTCAGTGAGTCTGGGAAGAAAGAAGTGAGCAAGCAGACAGTGGCGTATTCCCCCCGGTCCAAGCTGGGTACCTTACTGCCTGAGTTCCCCAATGTTAAAGACCTGAACCTGCCGGCCAGTCTGCCAGAGGAGAAGGTGGGTAGCCACACTTGAAATAAGTATTTCTCTTGCTTTCCGTCTCTTTTTCTCCTCCTTTTCTCCTCCCTCTCTGTCTCTGTCTTTTTCTGTCTCTCTGTTTGTCTGTCTCTTCCTTTTCTCCTCTTTCTCTGTCTCTGTGTCCTTCTGTCTCTATCTGTCTCTCTGTCTCTTTCTTTCCTTTCTCTCCTCCCTCTTTCTATCTCGGTGTCTCTGAGCCTGTTTGTATCTTTGTTTCTCTGTCTCTCCTTCCTTTTCTCCCCCCTCTCTCCATCTCTGTGTCTTTTTTTTCTCCCTCTCTATGTCTGTCTATTACTCTCCTTCCTTTACTCCTTCTCTCTGTCTCTGTGTGTCTGTCTCTTTCTCTGTCTGCCTCTCTTTTTTCTCCTCCCTTTTTCTATCTTTGTGTCTCTGTCTCTTTCTGTGTCTGTCTCTTTTTTTTTCTCCTCCCTCTTTCTAGCTCTGTGTCTCTGTCTTTTTCTGGGGACTGTCTGTATCTTTGTTTCTCTGTCTCTCCTTCCTGTGTCAGGAATGCAAGTCCTCTCCACTGGCTCTAGAGAGGACCTGCCCCTGATGCTTCCTACTTATAAGATATTAGAGAAATCACTTAACTTATCTGGACCTCAGTTTCCTCATGTGTAAAATGAGAGGGTTGACCTAGATGACCACTAGGTCCCTTCCACCTCTAGATCTCGATCTCTATTTTACAGATGAGAAAGCTGAATGAGCCAGAAGGTTCATTTGCCTGGCTAATAAACATCAGAGATGGAATTCAAACACAGCCCCCTCCTGCCTTCAAATCCATCCATCCTTCTGCAATATCCTTGTAAGCTGGAAGGAAAATGCTAAGCATTGCAGCACCTTTTGGAGGAAACCAGAGGCTATGCAACTGGTTTTCTAAGTTTCCATCTCTAGTTCCAAAATGTGGAAGAAGCCAGGAGTGTGATGAGAATGGTGGAAGTGTTGCTTGATGGTTAGAGAGCCAGCCTTGCAGGCAGGCAGATGTGGTCCAAGCTCTGTCTCTGGCTGTGGGACTCTTAATCAATCACTGAACTATTCCCAGCTAAGTCTCCAGGACTGTCAATTGTAGAGCAAGTACCAGTCTGGTAACTGGTAGAAGGCATTCAGAAGCCCTTTATCAATGAAATCACAATTTGATTTTAAAAAAAAAATTCCCACAAGTCATAGATTGTGATTGAGTTGATTTATCCTGGTTACATTCGTTTTTGTAAAATCAACTCTCTGTGATCATTGTATTAATTACCCATTTTGCAGAATGTTAATCTTTTTAAGCCCCCTGAGATATAGTTTTATATTGTAGAAACAGCTTACAAAGAGGCAGGGAAGACAGAATTCCACTCTTGGCAATTCATCAAATTGAAAAAATTGGGCTAGGTGCTTCTGGAGCAAGGTTGGGTCCCTTTCAAGCTTTTAACATTCTGTAACTCTGAGTTGGAATGATCTGGGAAGGAAATGTTTTGGGGCACCCAATAAGTCCAGGATCCTCATTTTCCAAATGAGGAAACTTGCCCCAAGGTAAGGAAGGAACCTGTCCAAGATCACATAGAGAATTAATGGCAGTAGTGGGACCAGAACTCAAGTCTGGATTAGCCACCATTTTGTAGGGTCCGGGTCATATCTTTACCCAGATAATGAATGACCTGGAATCTGACAGGACACTTTAATTATTTTTTTTTAGCCCAGATCTATAATTTCATCAGGATAGAAAATTTGCCATGGGGAAACTCCTCCACTCATACAAACCAGAATTTATTATGATTTATAATTCTTCTTTTTTAAAATTTTAATTAATTAATTTTTATTTTTTACTGAGGCAATTAGGATTAAATGACTTGCTGAGGGTCACACAGCTAGGAAGTGTTAAGTGTCTGAGGTCATATTTGAACTCAGATCCTCCTGACTTCAGGTCTGGGTGATTAATAATTCTAAAGTGTACTTGGGGGGCCCTGAAAAATGACTTGCAAATAGCCATTTGGTTGGTGTCTATCAGAGAGACTTGAACTTTTCCTGAATGCAGGCCATTCCTTTATCTATTATAATTGCACTCCTTTTCATGACCTAGATTTAAAAGTTTTTTCCAAGAAAATAATCCCACCCCTCCCAAATACCATTGTGGATATATATATATTTTTAATCCATTGCTTGAAAATTTAGATAAATTAGACATTTTGGCCCTAGAGTCCTGGAGTTCCAGATGTCCCGATCAATGAAGAGAATTTAATTGCTGATCTCTGTGCTCTGGGGAAAAGTAGTTCCCTTCAATTTAGAGAAGAGGAAAATAAATCTGGCCAAAGGTCCCACGGATGGCATCTGTCTTCAACTCCCACATTTTGTCTTAACTTGTCGGCGCTGTCCATCAGCCCAGGAGGAAGGAAAATGTGCTTCCCAAAAGGGAAAGGTCTGGGAGCTTCAATGCCCCAAAGCATTTGAAACAGTCTAACTGATGGCCTTGTGTTTATGTCTCAGGTTTCGACCTTTATTATGATGTACAGAACCCACTGTCAGAGGATATTGGACACAGTAATAAGAGCCAACTTTGATGAGGTAGGTCCAGAAATGATCAAATCTTCTATTCCAAGGCAATTTTATGAACCAAAAAAAATTATGCAGCAGAGGGCATTTTAAGGGTATTTTCATTGGTAAACTGAGTTTTGATTATTATCAGACAATAAAGAAAAAGAAGGGGATGGTTTTAATTAAGCAATATAATTAAAATGCTTATTTGTAAAGACGTGGAAAATGAAGAAAATGTTTGTCACGTTTCCATTTGATTCTTCCCCTTTTGGTTATTTCAGAGCTTTAGCTAAATTAGAGCCTGTTTTAGAAGTCATTGAGGTCAACTGAGGCACTGGGAAAAGGAAATGACCAGGGTCAAACAAGTGGAATTCTAGATGTAGAACTAGGAAGGACTTTAGAGGTCAGCTGGTCTGCCCCTCTTCTTTTACAGAGGGGGAAACTGAGGACCAAGAGAGAAATCTCTTGAGTGGTTTAGAATTTCATGAAGTCAGTATTTCCTAAGCAGGTTCCTGCTGTTCCCTGACACTCCAACGGTTAGTCCTATAATAGTAGGGAGGATGGGTCGCCATGGATGGATGTGCACAGAAAGGGAAAGGACGTATGACCCTGGGGTCATAGAATCTTGGATTGAGGGCCAAAATTGACCTGAGAGATTATCTATTCCTACTGCCTTATTTTATAGTTAGGGAAACTGAGGCCAGAAAGAGCTTGTCCAGGGAAGTAAAATAAGAGAGTCAGAATTTGAACCCCAGATCTTCTGAATCTAGCCTCCTTAATGAGGGATGCACACCTGGAATTCAAGAGTGTCCCCAGTGGGCACATCCAATGGCGATTCCTTCTCCTACATCCTAACTACTATAACAGTAGTTGGGGGCCCTGAAAAATGACTTGCAAATAGCCACTTGGTTGGTATCTCTCAGAGGGATTCGAACCCTTCTTGAATGCAGGCCATTCCTTTTTTTTTTTTTTTTTGCTTTTTGCTGAGGCAATTGGGGTTAAGTGACTTGCCCAGGGTCACACAGCTAGGAAGTGTTAAGTGTCTTAGACCAGTTTTGAACTCAGGTCTTCCTGAGTTCAGGGCTGGTGCTCTATCCACTGCCCCACCTAGCTGCCCCTTCCAGGCCATTCCTTTTATCTATTATGTCACACTTCTGGATAAGAGTAAGTCCACTCTGTTTCAGTGGTGGAGAAAGTGGGGCTCTTTCATTCACAGCAGCCTGAAAGGATCCTCAGAGGCTGTGGGATCCAGTCCCTCAGAGGTCCTGAGATCTAAGATCCAGGGTCCCACAGGCGAAAAGTCACAGGACCAAGATTCAGACCCCTCTTCTGGGACTCCCAAATAATCTTCCCTTTTTATCTTAAGTCTTTGTATTTCTCCATGACCCCTTGGGGATTCCAAAGTCCTTACACAAATAATAGCCCCTGAGTCCCCAATGTAAGAGTAAAGGGAGTATTTCGGGGGGGGCAGGTAAAGCCTAGATTCTCTCAGACCACCTGCTCTGTAGGGAGCATCTTGTCTTGGCTGGGGAGGGATGCTGGGTAACGAGGAGATGGAGCCCTCCCTTGGGTCTTTGGGCTTGTGGGGAAGCTCTGTGCACTCGCACTCAGTGGTGGGAAGGGGGACACTCCTCTGGAAAGAAACCTGCATTCTTCCGAGGTCGGCGGGACATTGTGTGGAAGTCCTTGGCATCCCGGCCATCAGGGCCCACTGTTTTCCCACCACCGGCTCTTTATTACCCACATTATCTTCCCTGAAATGGAATTCCCCTCTTCAGGGGGCTTGTAGCCGGGGGGCCGTTTTCTTTAGACAGGAATGGCTTCACTTTTATGAGGGCCGGTGTGTGGGGTTTCTTTGAGTTCCTCTGGAAGGACGCTTGCATGGCGGTTCAGACAAGCATATTAAAATTTCTTTTGGGATCTAACAGGGTCTTTTCAACTCGGAGTGAGTTTTCCTGCCCTTTATTCTCTCCCCTGATATTAAAACATTGTCACAATAGAACATAATGAGTTACTTTGTCTATTCAAAGATGGCGCTCCTGGGCCCATGCCCACCATGGGGGTACCCCCTTCTCTGGGGAGTGAGCTCATCTGGCACAGGCAGCCCTAACGTGGATCTGATCACGTGGAGGGGGTGGGAGAACCTGAAGTTTTGACCCCAGGACGGACATCGCTTTTCCCCTCTGTCCACATCACAAAGATGGCCCAACGGCAAAGAGACCCGAATCCCAACACTCTCAGCCCTGGAGGTGCCTGGCTTCTCCCAGCCTCCACTGGGCCTTTTGCCCACCCTTGCTCACCACAGGCTCTGCTGGATGCCCCAAAGTCCAAGATTACAGCCCCTTCCCATGATCCGGCTCCCTTGCATTCTCTCCCAGAGGGCTCATGCTACAAGGTCCTGCTGAATGACAGCCCTGGCTCAAGGGGAGCCGTCCCCCTCAGCAAATCACCAGATACTTATCAATAGGAGCGACCATGATGATGGTGATCATCACTATCCCTGTAACCCAGCGTATCACCACAGCAATATTCCAATTTCCATTTTTCCTTCTGCCCTGCTCAGAAGCAGGAGCAAGCTGACCATTTCTCACCATTGCCAAGCCTGCTTCTGGGGGCTCTGGGAATTCTGCCTTCCCGATCCCTTGGCTGTTCTGTCCGGCTGAGGAATGGGCTGCCCAGGAACCCGCAGCCCCCCGACCCTGACCTCGTTCTGCACCCTAGGCAGTCAGGGGCATTGGGATCAGTCCTGGCAGCCACATCTCTGCAAGAGCCCTGCCCAGTTGGATTTGGTTTCAGGAAAATGGGGGGACTTGAAAAACCCGGCATCCCCAGGTGAAGCCGCAAGGCTCACTGGGAAAAAAAATGCAGCGTTGTGCTTCAGAGGTCCCGAGTTCAAATCTCATGGCTGCCTCCTACTGCTTGGGAAACTTCATCGGACCCTCCTCGGTCTCAGGCTCTACAGAGCAAGAGGCTTGCACATCCCCTCCAGACCTTGATGATGTTTTATTGTGAAAAGGACTATTTGAAAAACCTCTTTCACATGTATTATCCCATTTGATTCTCATTGAAATTGACACAATATCTACTATTTTTATTATTGCTATTTTGGAGGGAAAAAAAGGGGGGGCTCATAGGGACTGAGTGACCTGCCCAAAGTCACACAAGTAGTAACTGGCATTTTAGGACCCGAGTTCAAATTCTACCAGTTTCTTACTTAGGAGCAGCCAGGTGGCGCTATAGTGTGCAAAGTGCTAGATCTAGAGTGAAGAAGTTCAAATTCACCTCCAACGCTTATTGGCTGTGTCTCTTTGGGCAAGTCAATTCACCCTGTTTGCCTCAGTTTGCTCATCTGTAAAATGGGGATAAGAATGGCACTTAACCCTTCACAACCATGGAGGTTCTTTGAGAAATAAAGAGATAATTCTTTGTAAGAGCTTAGCACAATGCCTGACATGTAATAAAGGCTTAAGAAAATGCTAACTATTATTATTGTTATTACCTATATGACTAAGCAGGTCACTCCCTGGATCTCAGTTTCCCCATTTGTAAAATGAGGAAATTGGACTAGATGGTCTCTTCCATCTCTTTAGCTCAGAAGATCAGCTTAAGATCCTATCCCATCCAATAATTCCCCCAAGCTTGTGACCTTTCTCACCTCCCCCCCTTAGCCCCTAATAATGACCTTTTTAATGTCCTAATTAGTTCATGTGTTAAACCAATCCATGACAATGGATGCTAATGAGGTTAATGTGTTACCCCTAGCAGGTAACATTTACATTTTAAGAGAGTCCCCCTGCAGAGACAAAGTTCTCCACCAAGAGTAACCCCAAGATGGGGGTTGTGTGTACCCCAGGAAGCAAAGAAGGGGGGTCCTGTTTGGGGACAGGTGTCACTTTCAGGCCTCTCCAGTCTCACCAGCCAGGGCTGCGTTAGCCTGGATGGGAGCCAACATATAGGCCCATCTTTAATGATATAAAAGTTTCCGGTGTCATGAGCTCTTTTTTTATTTGTTTGTTTGTTTGTTTCTGGCTTGGACAAATACAGGTTCAAAGTTTTCTTCTGCACTTTTGGCAAGGAATGCCCCCCCACATGCTGCCCGTGCTCGGCTCCTCCACGGTGGTCAACATCGTGGGAGTTTGTGACTCGATACTATATAAAGCGATTTCTGGAGTGCTGATGCCCACCGTCTTGCAGGCGCTCCCGGACAGGTCAGTGTCCGCTTCTCTGGCCATGGGTGGAAGGACGGCAAGGGTGGTAAGCAGAAACCCATAACCAAGGGTAAAAGAAAGCATCTCTTGGGGAGCCTCTTTTGCTCCTGCCCCAGGAACATTAGCTTGATCCATATGCTTTTTCCCCAACCTCTGTTACCAGTAAAGAAAGCACCCTAGAACCCCAATGTCTGTTTGTCAGTCTGTCTGCCAGTGACACCTTGGATAAATCAACCACACTAGCAGATGAAGAAGGGGATAGGGGTTTGTTCTTGCCTCAGCTGCACACGTAAGCCATGAGATTACATGAGGGGCAACTGAGCCACATCAGCTCCTTGTTCAGGGTGTTGGGCCATATAAAATTGCCTTCCTTGTCCTCGGGTATGTGTTAAAAGGATGAGATGGATGTGGAGGAATATACATTTCTAGTTGGTTGAGTTTCCTCCTTTTCCTTTCTTTGGCAAAAATACTGGAGTGGTTCGCCATTTTCCTTTCCAGCTTGTTTTACAGATGAGGAAACTGAGGCAAGCAGGGTTAAGGGACTTTCCAGGGTCACACAGTTAGTAAGTGTCTGAGGCTGGATTTGAACTCAGGAAGAGAAGTCTTTCTGCCTCCAGGACTGGCACTCTATCTACCACATTACAAGGCTGTCTGGGTACATTTTAGTTATCAAAAATTACTTGAAGGGTTGTTGTATGGTAGTTTCCCTCCAGAGAGCAGAATTAGGAGCAACTTGGGGGTGGAGTTACTGAGAGAAAAATCTAGAGTTGATGTAGGGGAAAACTTCCTAACAATTAGAGTTCTCCAGAATGGAAGGAGCCGCCACGATCGTGCTCCTTCTGCCATCGAGGTCAGAAACTGATTGCTCGTTGGCTGCCACATATTGTAGGTTCGTGTTCAGGTGCACATTGGACACTGCAATCTTTGCAGTGCTTCCAAGCTCTGTGGGGGGTGGGGAGAGGAGAGGGAGAGAAAGGGAGAGAGGAAGAGACAGACAGAGAGAGAGACAGAGACAGAGACAGAGAGACACAGAGAGAGATAGAGACAGAGAGAGAGACAGAAATAGAGAGACAGAGACAGAGAGACAGAGACAAAGACAGAAACAGAGAGACAGAAATGTAGAGAGAGAGAGACAGAGACAGAGAGACAGAGAGACACAGAGAGAGAGACAGAGAGACAGAGATGGAGAGAGAGACAGAGAGAGGGAGACAGACAGACAGACAAGCAGAGACAGAGGCATACAGACAGACAGACACAGACAGACACAGACATAGACACACACATACACAAAGAAGTCAGATATCCTGATAGCCAAAGGCTGGAGGACGAGTCATTAAACTAAATAGAAAAATCTTGAGGAAGAATTGCTGACCAGGAGGTCCCATAAGTGTGGGGCCATATCTCAGGAAGGAAGTCCGGAGAGGAAATATATATATACCTATGTGTAGGGAGCTGAGGAAGGGTCAGTAAAAGAAAGTGACCATATGATCATAGAAATAGAAGACAATGTTGACATGGATATCAAAGCTGAAGAGAAATTCAAGGAAGGAGTAGTCTATAAATCAGTCAATGGATAAACATTTATTAGGTGCTTGCTGTGTACCAGGCATTGTGTTAAAAGTGTTGGATATTATTGTAGGTCAGAGATAGGAAGAAGGGTGAGATCCCTAGGTTTTACCACTAGGTCACTGATGAGCTCTGAAATGCTTGGCATAAATTGTAAGCTTCTTGAGGGCAGAGCATCTTCCAAAGCTTGGGTAGGTGCTTAATAATTGCGTATTGAGGTGTTGCTCTTCCTTGGCTGTCAGCTCAGAGACTCTGGTCAGGATTTGAAGTGAAAGTCGCCCAGCCTGGCTACGGTCCATTAGTTGGGGCACACTTGGGCTCCTCTTGAAAGCCTGGCATCCTTGAGTAGGAATACACAGAACAAAAGCCCTCCCAGGCTGGCTCTGGTGGTAAGCAAACCACTCCTTTTTATAAAAAGTCAGCTGGACTATGGAAAACCTAATGCCAACCCAGCCCACAATCCTCTCTGCTGGTGATCTTGTGCTCCTGGCCAAAGCCTGGCCTTCCATACTGAGGCCAGGATTGAGGCCTCATAGGCGGAAAATATTATTCAAAGGGTTTGGAAAGGAAACCTTCCCATGATTTCTCTAGCAGCCATTGGGTCTTGCTTACTGTAATTTCCATAGCTTTTGACCCTCAGAGATGAACAGTGGGCAGAGGCTTAGAACAGTGCCCTCTCCCAGGAGCTAAGCTAGGGCAGCTGTTCCACCCCCTGACTGGACACTGCTTTGGGGTCTGAGACTACTGTACATGAGCCAGGGACATCACAATGGGTACAAAAATCAGCAAGGTTCTACACCCCTTTTATCTATCCCGGAGCAGCAGAAAGTGGTGGAAGGGGTGGGCACCCTCTGAGGATCATCTACCAGGGTCACAGATGACCCCAGGGGGCCTTTTCTAAGTGCAGTGCCACAAGACAAGATCTTTTCCATCTGATGGCTTAGCTTAGTAGCTAGCATACAGTAAGCACTTAATAATGCTCCATGATTTGATGCTCTACAAGAGGGGCTTAAACAAAAGGACTTTTCTCTATTCCTATTCAGCTAGGTGGGAGGAATACAGAATTTCACTGTGGAAGGAGAGTCACAAGACCCTGACATTTTTTCAGCTGTGTGTGATCTTGGGCAAATCACAATCACTCAGAGCCTTGGTTTTTTCATCCAGAACATAAGGGGGTTGGACTTGTGAGCCTCTGATGTCCCGGTCAGGGGAATAGGAACCTATTCTTCTCCTTTTCAAGTCTACACTATCTAGAGTAGTCTACACTGTCTAGAGTAGACACTCTAGTGCCAGGAACAGAGATCTCTAGGATGATTGAATGCGTGAAATCTTAATCTTAGGGAGGCACCATATTGGTAAAGGAAAGAAGGCTGGCTCTGTGGTAATCATGAGAATGTGACAACTTATGCTTGGGAGGGGTGACTCCAAGGGTGACTGCAAGCAAGGCAGAACCTCAGGTTCCTCATCTGCAACATGGGGGTGATAGTGCTTGCATTACTTATCTCAGAGGGTTCTTGGGGAGTATAGAAACAGGACCTTGAAAGCCTCGGGCTTCTTCCATGAAGACCCCATGTGGGAGATTGGGTGGGAAGCTCAGTTCAAGAAAAACTCTTTTTTTTGGCTTGATTCCAGGCACTGTGCTAAGCCCTGAGGATACAAAAAGAGGCAATTGATCATCCCTGCCCTCAAGGAGCTGACTATCCCATAGGGTTGGAGGGATGGACAACAGACAAACAAATATGGATGAACCAAGCTGTATACAAAATAAAGAGGAAAAGGGGTTGGGAAAGGCTTCCTGTAGGAAGTAGGGTTTTTGTTGGGACTTCAAAGCCAAGGATGCCCTTGTTGGACACAAATGGCGGCATCTGAGCTAGGTTCTCCTTCAAGACAAACCAACTGGGTTGTCAACTTGGTTAACCCCTCTGTAAAAGGCCAACCTGAAATGAGGGGGAAACCTTTGACTTGACTTTCTCTTGGGGGTGACCCAGAGAGCCAGGGGTATTCTCTCTAAATGGACCCTTTCTCTTTCCAGCTTGACTCAGGTCATCCGAAAGTTTGCCAAACAGCTGGATGAGTGGCTTAAGGTTGCCCTTCACGACCTTCCAGAGAATCTGCGAAATATCAAGTTTGAATGTAAGTTATCGAAGGACATTTGGTTAGCGGGGAAGGGCTTATGAAAGGCGGAGGAGCACTGATGGGTCCCACGACCAGGGCCGTCACTCATTTTGTGACCACGCTGTTTTACCTGCCTAGTTCTTGAATTCAGAAAGGGCACAGGCTCTGGAAGTAGGGACACGGTTTCAAACCTCCCCTCCGAAAGCCACACGTGTGGTCTTGGAAATGTAACTTAATCTCCTTGGGCCTCAGTTTCCTTATCTGTCTAACGAGACAATTGGACTAACTGACCTTTAGGGTCATTTCCGGAACCCCATAGCTTCACCATTCTATCCTGTTTCTCCGTCTGACTAATGAGAAACTCCAATCCCGGCATTCATTGGCAAGTCAGGGCCATAAATCTTGCTTTTTCCTGCAATCACCAGAACTCTTCAATAGACTGGATCACGTTTTCCCATCCACGTGAGTTTTTTCTTGCACTTTTGAGACGACTCGTGCACCGTTAATTTGTTGATATTAAACAAATATCCACATGATTTTAAGCCAAACAAAGTTTTCCCTTAAAATAAAAAAAAAAAGTCCTGCACAATTTGAATACAGCTCACCATTCTTGCTCCAAAGAAATGCCAGAATGGAAAATGAAGGCGATCAAATTACCCTCTCTCCACAGGCAAAGGGGAGCCTTTCAAACACGCTTTAGAGAGGGCTGCCTGTGGAGCACACCTATTGATGAAGCCGGCTTCTTTTCAGGGTCTCAGCTCCTTTCTTTTCAGGAGCACTAGATTCCACATCACAAAGTTAAAGAAAAAAAAAAAGTAATTAAGGAGAAGGATTAACAATTGATCAGCCTGGAAAATTAGAAGTTGGTAGGGATGGGGGTAGGGCAGTATTGTTTCCCCCCCACCCCGTCTCTTTTTGTTTGGGGAGCTGGCTTTGGACACCAATTAGAATAATCCCAGGAACATTTTTGATTATTTATTTACCGATTCAAAGATTAATCAGAATAGTGGTCCTGTTCACATTCTAATTATTTGGACAATACCAAAATGTGGAAAGTCTGTGTGATATGGTTGGTGGCTCCAATTTTGGTACCTGTTGGATCATGAAGAAAGCAATTATCCCCGGAGAGTCTTAAAATGCACTTTAGAAAATGTGTGTCATAAATGGAAAGAACCAGGTTACCACCCCTTCCAGAGGCCCAGGGGGAAGGAGGACCTTGTTGTGGGGGGGTGGGAGGCAAAGATGGGTTGATCAAAGAGCCCTTGATATTCCTCTTGCAAATACCATCCTCTTTTGACTGTGACCGGCTTTCTTTCTTTTATTTTTTTAGATTGTAATGAAGCTTTAAAAAAAAAAAACTTTAGATCAGTTCATGTAATAGGTCATATTGTGTTTCTATATGTCTGTTTTATCAACTGAAAACAACATGTATCTTGCTAAAAATGTAAGTATTAATGAGGTTGTCCATCAAAAATATAGCACTGATGACTATTTCCTTCACTTTTTGCTCCCCCCATATATTTCCTTTAGGCCATCCCATGTTTGGGGTACCTTCTTGGTCATCATCCAGTCAAAACCATAGCCCCTATCAATGGAGTCCCCTTGCCCACCAATCAGAGAACATATTTGTTCAAAGCAAAGATATTTAATTAAATACAGGAACACTTTCCTTCAGATTAACATATCATATATATATACATATATATATGTATATGTATATATGTAAACTTTGGTGCCAAAACCATTTCCACTTTATATCAATGCCAAATCCAAATCTGAGAGGCTTTTGATTCAACAAATATTTATTAAGTGCCTACTGTATGCAGGACTTCTCACCACCAGACATGATAGCATTGCTCAATGAGTTTTGATGTTTTACAAAAATTACTTTTTAAGAGAATTTCTATGAGACCTCCATTGGCTCTCTTTAATTATTTAAAGGTAGAAACAATGGAACTTATGCTTCAGGAAAGGAAAATCAATACAGATGAATAATTACATTGGTTTTCCAATATTTCCCAGGCCAAACAAGCTTGTCAGAATAAAATCTAACCTTTAACAACAACAGCAAAAAAGAACCTAAGGTTTATTTTTATTGAAGTATTATTTTTGACATTGATGAGGGGAGGAACAAAGAAATAGACATGAGGTTCAACTATTGGTTTTAGAAAATGTCAATATATCAGGGTATGATTGGTTTTTGATTATTTGGGGCTAGTTTTGAATTTGCCCTTGAGAAAACCCAAATTCAGCTTGAGAATGTGACCTTTTCAAACTGTAATTCTTTTTATCTGCAGTGTCAAGAAGGTTTTCCCAAATTCTGAGACGGCAAACATCGCTAAACCATCTTTGCCAGGTAGTTAGAATGATGTCTTTTGTATTTTGCTTACCATCGAATCTATGGGGTTTGTTTTGTACCCAACTGGCCAATTGAGAAAAAGGACCTCTTCTTATAGAAGTCATGCATGTGTCTCCTGGACAATTCATCACTGGGTGGGTATCCTTGGAGACAAGGAATAAAATAACTGATCAGCTAAATACTTACAAGGAAAATGTTGTGTCGGATATCTGAAGTCACCTGCCTCAGAATGAGAGGCAGCATGGTGTGATAACAGAAATGCTAGATTTGGAGTGAGGAGGAAAAGGGAATTCAAATCCAAGCTGGGTGATTTGGGCAATCACTTACGTGCTCTCAACCTCAGATTCCTTAATGGAGGAAAAATGGACATAATCAGACTTGCAAAAAGTTAATGAATGGAAGTACATATACTTTACACACAGGATAGAGTGTGTTTATTAGCATTTAATCTACAGGATAGAGGGTATTTATTGGCATTTGACTTATAACTTGAACAAGCCCAGTTGTCTGATTCCCAAAGCCACAATAGATTAAGAAAGGGATTGGGTAAAAGCATTCACTGCAGCAGGAATAAAGAAGAATTAATAATGGAAGAGGAGAGAAGAGCTAAAAAAAAAAAAAAACCCAGCACTTACGAAGAGTCCAGCAACCTGAACCCATGTGGAGTGGTAGTGGTTTAGAGGGATGTATCCTGGTGCACTTGAGAGAACTCTGACCTTGTAGTCTTGGAACTTGACTTTGAGTCCTTTCTACTTCCCTGCGGTTCATTCTCCTTGTCTTTAAAATGAGGCAGTTAAACTATATGATTTTTTTTTATTAAAAGCTTTTTATTTACAAAACATATGCATGGGTAATTTTTCAACATTGACCTTTGCAAAATTTCCCCCTCCTTTTCCCCACCCTCTCCCCTAGATGGCAGGTAGTTGGAGTATATGGTTTTAAAGGTTCTTCCCAGCTCCAGATATAAAATCTCTATAGACCTTACTATAGTAATTATTCCTGATCCTAGGAGGCTAAATAATTGGGTAGAAAGGTCACTAGATTTCGGAGTCTGACAACAAAGACCTCAGCCAGAATCCCTCCTCTGATGCTAACTAGCAGTATGATCAAGAGCAAATCACTTCTCTGGGTCTCATTTTTTATCAATTGTAAAATAGAAATAATAATTTGTAGTAATTGCCACACAGAGTCATTCTGAAATGAAACAGGAGAGAGCTTTTTAAAGGACTTTATAAACTGAACAGTGCCATCAGCTATTTTATTCTAATCCCAAATCAATTAGGTGGAGCCATAATAGATAGAGTATTGGGTCTGGAATCAGAAAGATTCACCTTCATGAGTTCAAATCCAGCCTCAGACACTTACTAGACCCTGGGCAAGTCACTTCACCCCACTTTTGCCTCAGTTTCCTTATCTGTAAAATGAGCTGGAGAAGGAAATGGCAAATCAATCCAGTATCTTTGCCAAGAAAATCCTAAATGGGGGTATGGAGATGTGAACATTACTGAAATGACTGAACAACAAAAACAAACAAACAAACAAACAAAAAAAAAAAAAAACAAAACACCCAAATCGTTAAGAAAAGGCTACATTCAGAAAATTCCATATAAAAAGGCAGTGGTTTAAACATCAAAAATATTTAAACATATGTTTATATGCATATGCTTAAATGGGGTGAGTTCTAGTTATCTAGAAAACACCCTTCTATGGGAGGCCCAGAATTCAGTTCTCCATGATGCCCAATAAATGAGAACTCATTGAATATAGTTTCATGTTGCCTTTGTCCTTTGGAGTTTTAAAAGTAATTGGACCCTTGTAGATAGGGAGTACTTTCTAAGATGGTTAAAATTTCCTGGGCTTCAAGAAACTCTGTCTAACATGAACATACAACTAACTGTGAGCCTTCTCCTTGTCCCTTCACTGATATTTATATAATACTTTAAGGTTTATGAAACACTATAAAATACACACATACATATGTCAATGTGTGTATGTATATATATATGTATACATATTTCATATATATGAAATGTGATACTCAAAACAACCAGATTCTATTATTATCCCCATTTTACAGAAAAGGAAATCGAGTCTCAGAGGGATTAAAGGGATTTGCCCAGGGTTCTGAAGCTAGTGAATGTCAAAGGGAGTTCTTTAATTTGGGTCTCATTGATCCCCATAGTTCAGTAGGCTTCTCTGAATCCATCTTCTTTAAACAAGCTTTATTAAGCGCTCACTATACAAGCAAGTATGTTAGGAGTTTGGGGACACAGAGACAAAAGAGAAGCAGACTCCAGCCTCAAGAAGCTTCCAGTTTTACTTCTCTTTGAGCACAGAGTCAGTCCTGGTCAAGAGATATTCAGGCATGAAAATGGAAATAATAATAGCATCCTGCTCACTAGGCTGTTGCGAAGATCAAGTAAGATGGCATATGTACAAAGCTTTTAAAAGCTAAAAGAAGGAAGGAAGGAAGGAAGGAAGGAAGGAAGGAAGGAAGGAAGGAAGGAAGGAAGGAAGGAAGGAAGGAAGGGAAGGGAAGGAGAGAAAGAAGAAAGGAATGAAGGGAAGAAGAAAAGGAAGAGAGGGAAGGAAGGAAGAAAAGGAGGAACAGAAAAAGAAAGAAAGCAGTTCTGCAAAACTAACCAACTCTTAAGTGAATGTGAGAGTACATGCAGTCCCCTACACCTGTAGTTCCCTATCACTCTGATGAATAAGTCAGTCATTCCAAAAGCATTTCTTCAGTGCTTGCTGTGAGCCAGATACTCTTTGAAGTACTGGGAAGGTTAATTTTCTCACCCTTTTTTAGAGAGAAATAGAAAAGATTTGTTGATGCTTTAAAAAAAAAGTTATAGCTTTTTTATTTTCAAAATACATGCAAAGAGAGTTTTCAACATTCACCCTTGCAAAACCTTATGTTCCAAATTTGTCTTCTCCCTTCCCCTGACTCCCCTCCCCTTAGACAGCAATTAATCCAATATAGGTTAAACATGTGCAATTCTCCTAAACATATTTCCTCATGCTGCACAAGAAATCTGATGCTTTTTAAAATGCCATTTCCTCATAAGAGAGCTGAGGCCTGAATCCAGACTCCTGTCCCCCCCCCCTTCCCTGAGCCCTCCATTCCTCCGAACCATCCTATGTAACAAGGAAGCCCCGTAGTCTACCTGAGATGTCCTTCATTCTTCCAGAGGCTAGATGTCCAACTTGGCTGTGCCCTGGGTGTCTCATGATGCTATATGAAACCCTATGGCATTGGGAAATGAGACTTCAAGGGTTTTTTTTCATTGCCTGGGAAATCTTGGGCACTGCCATCTGACACACTTGTTAAATTCTTTCCCTGTGCCAGGCTGTGGGTTAGATGTACAGAGAACAAAAACAAAATGTTCCCCTTCTCCCTATCCCCCTAAAGAAGCTTATGTTCTACTCAACAAGTTTTGCTGTCTATATCTCCTTGCATCTACTCAGCAAGTTACCACCATTTTGACCCTCAGTTTTCTCATCTGTAAAGTGGGAGTAAGTATTCTTCAACTGCAGGCTTCTTCTGAGATGTTGTTTGTCCTTCGTTCTTGAAGAGGTCCATGATGTCAGGGATTTGAGGATATGACATGAAGTGAGGGAGGGCTGGACAAGGTCACCTGCCTCACTTTCCCCTCTAGAACCATCTTGGTTAAATGGCCAAATGATGAAAAGCATAACTGGGGATGGCCCTGGATGTATCCAGTGGAAGTAAATAAAGCACTTGTAGGCTGGGAGATGCTTTGCAAATGAAAGCTTTTATTTCTCTGGAATCAACCAGTCCACACACTTTTATTAAGCACCTACCATGTGCCGGCCACCATGCTTTGGGCTGAGGTCCAGCTATAAAGGATGAAATCTCCCTTCTCAATAAACTCATTTAAGAAGAATTATTATTATTATTATTAATAATAATAATAAAAGAATTAATAAAGATTTGATAAATGAGGAAGGAGAGAAAAGAGCTAAAAAAAGAAACCCAGCACTCATGAAGATCCCAGAAGCCTGAACCCATGTGGAGTGATAATGAGTCAAAAAAGAAATATCATGGTGCACTGGAGAGAAACTGACTTTGGAGTCTTGGAACTTGACCTTAAGTCCTGTCTTCCACCTCCCTGGAGTTCAGTCTCCTTATCTTTAAAATGAGGCAGCTGGACTATACAACTTTAAAGATCATATACAACTTTAAAGATTATATAATCTCTTTATATGATCTATATCATGATTATAGGTCAAGGTGATTATTGATTATTTCTGATCCTAGGAGGCTAAATAATTAGGTAGAAAGGTCACTAGACTAGGGAGTCTGACAACAAAAAGCTCAGCCAAAATTCCTCCTCTGATGCTAACTAGCGCTATGATCAGGAACAAATCATAATCCTGGGTCTCATTTTGCTCAACTGTAAAATGGGAATAATAATTTGTAGTAACTGCCGCACAGGGTCATTCTGAAGAGAAACAGGAGAGTGAGGACTGTGTGATTCTTTGTTCTTGTATCTCCATCCCCTAACATGGTACCAAGCACATAGTAGGTACTTAATAAATGCTTATTGGTTGGTTCATTATGTTTTAGACCCTTAAGTTTTCCCTTTTCCTTCCTTATCTAATTCCTGATTTGATAGTGGTAATTTTTCTTAAAAAAAACCACTGTCTCTTACAGAGCAGAGAGTTTACATAGAAAATAAGAATAAGGGGGCAGCTAGATGGAGCAGTGGATAGAGCATCAGCCCTGAAGTCAGGAGGACCTGAGGTCAAATCTGGTCTCAGACACTTAATACTTCCTAACTATGTGACCCTGGGCAAGTCACTTAACCCCAATTGCCTCAACAAAAAGAAGAAGAAGAAGAAGAAGAAGAAGAAGAAGAAGAAGAAGAAGAAGGACATCTTTGAAAACCACTCAGCATAGATATAGGAACAGTGGGCTCATGTCAACATTTAAATATGATTTGCTGCCCAGCTGGAGACATACAGATGGCTGGAGGCAGTGCAGTACAGTGGGAAGCCGGCTCACTTTGGCAGAGAGCCTGGGTTCAAGTCTCAAATCTGTGCCATATTTGCTATGTGACTTTAGACAAGTCATTGCCCCTTCTGCAGGTACTAATGCCTTCCTCTTTCAGATTGCCATCCATATATTCCACATAAAGCTTGTTTATTCATTTGGTGTCTTCCTCATTAGACTGAAATTCCATGAGAGCAATGACTATAGTTTGTTTTTTTTTGGGGGGGAGGGGGGAGGAAGAGTGGCTTCCTTTGTCTCTCCAGTACTTAACACAATTTCTGACACATAGGGAGTACTTAATGTATGCTTTTTGACTGACTGCCTGAGCATAGATGTCCTCCCACATAAAATGGAAGCAAACTATACAACTATAAACAAATATTGCCATGGGGTATAGGAGTAGCCTTCATTGCATAAGTCATTTAAGCTGTCTGAGTCTCAGTTTGTTCATCAGTAAGATAAAGGGGTTGGACTAGATGGTCTCTGAGGACCCTTCCAATTGTAGATCTATGATCCTGACTGTCACATCACTGTCAGAGCTTCAATTTCTTCATCTGTAAAATGATTGGGTTGGACTAAGGGCCCTTTGTAAGCTCCATTGGAGTGCTAAATCTAGATCTGATGATCCATTGGCTATGTCTCTGCCCCAGAGTTAGCAGGTCTAGATTCTATGGCCACCAGCATAAAGGACTGGTCCTTGGATTGTGGCATCCCAACTGCTTCTTGCTTTGAGAATGGAGGACATGGGAAGAAACAAACCATAGAAAAAATCGAATTCAGACTTTCTTAAGTATGGGAAGGAAATTTCTCCCTCCTGCCCCCCCGAGAATGGCTAACCCAAATCAGACTGGGGGAGGTGGGGTGGAGAAATTGATAATTTCTCTGCATTTCCACTGCCCTTTATTTAGAATTTCCAAGTGGTTTAAGAAATTCCCTAAACAGATATACCTAGGAAGCAGAAAAGGAGATCAGCTATACGGGGTTTTAACTTAATAAGCCGTGAACTAATGAGTTGATTGGATTGACTTACAGGCATCAAGAACTGTGATCCACAGTGCAGACATTACTTTCCAAATGCTAGAGGATTGGAGAAATGTGGACCTGAGCAGCATCACCAAGCAGACCCTGTATACAATGGAGGATTCTCGGGAGGCACATCGGAAGCTCATCATACAGTGTAAGACAGATAGCCCCACAGCTCACACCCCTCCTTCTCATCTTTGGTAGGAGGAAGATGAATTTTGGACTTTTGAAGCAAAAGCAAATCCTCCCTCCCTCAGGATAACAGCATAAAGCATTTCATTGAGGCCATCTTCACCCGAACCATGGGTCTTTACAAAGATCCACTTGCCACTTCTCTCTGTGTTCTTTTTAACAAAATAAGCTGGGGGTGAAACAGATGGGAATACTTTGGCACTCCAAACCTGGTTCTTTTAATGTTTTTATTGCTATCTCCTATATTTACATCACTTTAATTTCTGAATATATCACCCTACACAGTTAGCTTTCTCTTATAACAAATACTAAAAAAAAAAGAGTGGGAAAAGGCAGTTCACAAAGAACCCAATGGACACATCAATCAAACCTGGTCAAGTCTGATAGTCTAGGTCACACCCCATATCCATTTATTTTTTCCTTCATCAGGGCCAAGGTGAGTCATTATGGTTACATAGTATTCAGTTTGAGGGTATTTTGTTGTTTTTGTTGTTATTGTTGCAGTCATTGTGTGTTTTTTTTCCTGGTTCTGTTTACTTCACTCTGTATCAGTTCATAAATGTTTTCTCATACATCTCTAAATTCTTCAAATGAGTTCCCTTCTAAGAGGGAAGAAGTAGTATACCCCTTGGGAAGAGGCTGAAGGAAAAAGGGAAAAGTTTTCCAGACTCCGAGGACAAATTTGGGTTCCATCATCAGTATGGGACAGATACTCTGTTGCTCTCTGAACTACTCTCCAGTTTACTAATATAAATCCTATTTGGGAATTCTCCCCTTGTTTGTCTTTTAATGGGAAATGGTACTTAACAAGGTGAATACTGAAGAATAAACTTATCATTGACACAACAGTAATTGAACAAGTTCTTCAACGATTTATTGAATTCAGTAGCAAGCCAATGAGTCACTTCTCTCTGAGCCACAGTTTCCTCATCTGTTAAAGGGGTTAGATTAGGAGATCTAAAATTCCATAAGTGCATTGGGCTCTCACAGATACTGATTTATTGTTGGTGCTTCATCATTCTCAGTCCTGTTTAAGTCTTCACGACTACTTTTGGGAATTTTCTTGGCAAAGGTCCTAGAGTAGTTTGCCATATTCTCCTCTAGCTTATTTTACAGATGAGGAAACTGAGGCAAACTTGCCCAGGATCACATAGTTAGTAACGTCTGAGGTCAAGTTAGCACTTAAGGCTTCCTGACTCCATGTCCAGGGCTCTATCCATTGTGCCACCTAGTTTCTCCAGATATTGGCCCAGTTTCACTTTAATTAATTATTTAAGAAATCCTCTTGGAGGACTTAGGTTCAAATTCTGCTTCTCTCCCTGACAATCTACGTCACTTTGAGCAAATCACTTAACCTATAAAATGGGGATAGTAATGGTCCCTATTTCCCAGACTTGTTGGGAACATCAAATAAGAAAATATCTGTAAAGTGCTTAGTGTAGAACCTGGCACATAGTAGGAGCTGTATAAATAAATGCTAGCAGTTCCAAACCAAGAAAAGCTCCATATGAATATATATGTATATACATATATTCACTCACACATATATATCTATATTCTAACATTATATATGAAAAATATTTATGTAAAATATGTAAAAATTCATATGTAAAATATTGTAGATGTAAAGTATATTTAAATTATTTATGTATATGTATGTATATATGTGTGTGTGTGCATGTACGTATAAAGCACCTACCACATCCCAAGCCCTGTACTAAGTTCTAAGGATACAAATAATGGCAAAAGACAGTCTCCATCCCAAATAATAAGGCAATTTCAGAGAAACCTGAGGAAATTTGCATGAATTGATTCAGAGTGAATAGGACCATTTTTACTATAACAAAAACATTATAAAAACAAATTATTTTGAAAAACTTAAGAACTGTCATCACTTCTCCCCACTTCTCCCAAAAGAGAGGTGAGGAACTCAAGGGCCACAATTTGTTGTTGTTTTTTTTTTTTGGGGGGGGGTGGCTAATGAGGAATTTATTTTGCTTTCCTACATATATTTATGACAAGGATTTTTTTTTCTTTTTGTAGTTGTGTGAGGGAGCTGGGAGGAAGATGAAAAAAAATAATTGATAATTGGGAAGATATTTTTTAAATAGAAGACTAGATGTCCTTTCTAGATCTTCTAACTTTAATTCTGTGGTCCTTTAATGAATTCTCTAGTAACCAGTCAAAATGTAATAAATTATGTTGTTCTTTAAAATGAAAATTTAAAAAAATTTTAAAAAACAAATTATTATATAAGAGTTTTTATTGTCTCCTATTATCAAGTTTCTTCTTGAGTTGTGATCCATTGTGTTGTGAAAAGTCTTAATGTTAGACGAGACCAACCTAGAGGCTGTACAATGGCCTCATGGGAGAGGACCATATTTGGAGTCATTGCTATTTTGTAGCCTTGTATAAAGCACCAGCTTTGAAGATCAAGTAGATCTCACTTAGGTTACTTTGAGTATCTAGCCTGGTCATTGTCTGGCCCCCTCCAGAATTTATGTTTTACTTGGATCTAGAGTTTGCTTTCTGGTCTTTTGTTTGACTTTCATTTCTGCCTTTGTAAAACGAGGGGCTCAGAGCAAATAATCTCTAGGATACCTTCCAGTTCTAAAATCCCATGGTCCTCCATGGGGGAGGGGATTCAGAAGCATTTCTATCACCTGATTCTTGTTTGAGTTTAGGATTAGAAGAAGGGATAAGGGTAGCAAGAAATTCATTTCTGGTTTTGGAACTGTGATGGGTTTTGAATACTAAACTCAAGCCTCCCACTTAGCCCATCAGTCATGACTTTGGGTTCTTATATGACAGTGTATCAAGAATTTGACCATCTCCTAGAAGAGCAGTCGCCCATTGAATCGTACATTGAGTGGTTGGACACCATGGTGGACCGGTGCGTTGTAAAGGTTGGTAATGCAAAAGGTAGACTTAGACTATCAGGACACCATCCTGAAATTGACCCCAAACTTAACACCACAGATGAACAAAATAATATTGCTCTACAATCGGAGACACAGCCCGTGGATTTGTGTTTATATATTTATTTTATATTCATATTTTAACATGTCATATATCTATACATATTTTAAAAACCTGAAGGGAAATTAAAGCATGCTTTTGTTCATTGCCGTAACTAGAGCAGGGCAGCTGGGACTTTATCCAAGAGTGTCAAAATTGAGAAAGTACTTTCAGCAGCACCTAGTTAGTAGGAATAATTAAAGTGTGAGGCTATCAGATGGGTAGGCCCCCAATGCAGTCAGAAATAAAAACTGCTTTCCCATGTGGGAATGACCTTGATGTGTCCCAGGTTCCCTGCTTCCTCCCCTTCCTCTGCTATAACCAAGGTGAATTCAATTTAAATAGCCGATTTGAAGGATTTTTATTTCAAAGCTTGCCCCAGACATGAAAAATGCCATGTGTAGTTCTGCTTATATTAAAAATCACTTGTTTTCCTGTAGGTAGCTGCCAAGAGACCAGGTTCCTTGAAAAAAGTCGCCCAGCAGTTCCTTCTGATGTGGTCCTGCTTCGGCACCCGAGTGATCCGAGACATGACTTTGCATAGTGCCCCCAGCTTCGGTGTGTATCTTATCTATCCATGCATATTGCATTGCAGATACATGCTACAGAAAGCCCACCTGGTCCAGACTTGGACAGCCTCTTCCCTTTTGTTCTCTGGGCACAAAGAGCGTTAAATGGACAGCATAATGATTCTAGGAGAACTCCACATGTATAAGCCTTTTATGGGACTAAGACAACTAAGGTTGGGAGGAAATAATGATATGGGGCCATGGAATGGGATTAAATCATGACCAAATAATGGATGGAGCATCTCACCAAACAAGTGACCCCTCCCCCCCGACTAAGTTCCAAAAGGCTCGTGGACGTATTGGTTCAACACTCAGTCTGTCAATAAGTATTTAGTAAATACTAGAAGTTGTTCGTGGCTTTAAGGGTAGAGACCTGAGACTAAAACCAGTGTCTGCTCTGAAGGAGCTTATACATGGCAGAATTATACATGGCTGAGTCATCTCCAGCTTGATCACAAGATGGAGAATTTTCCAGTCTAGACAATTCTTAAGCTGATCTTCCAAGTTAAGGAAGAGTTGCTATTGCTCCAGTAAGGATGATATCAAAGAGCCTTGAGATATTGGCCAGAGGTAAGGATGAGCATCAGGGTCAGAGAATTTGTATGTGAGCTAAAACTACATGAATCCCCAGTCCAACAAAACTGGTGAACCACCATAATTGAAGTCAGCTTGCAGACATATTTATTTATGACTGTCAACCCTGTCCAAGCTTCCAAAAGGTTCTCCTATATGTTGTCTTGGAGATGCAATGGGATGGATATATCCCAATTCTGCTACTCAGTTCTTGGGTAACCTTGCACATACTACCCCTTTAAGTCTCAGTTTCTTCATCTGTAAGATGACAAATTGACTTAATGATCCCTGAAGTTCTTCTGCCTCTAAATCTTTGGATCTAATGAACTTTCCCCCCAAAATGCATTTAGGAATTCAATTCGGTTCAACAAATACTTATGGGCATCTGCTCCTTATGTGGCATTTTCCTGGGTATTAGGGGAGATAGAAGGATGAGTAAGACTTAAGTCTTGCTCCAATGGAGCCTATAGTCTAGAAGGGTAGACATAA
Organism: Myrmecobius fasciatus; assembly: GCA_023553655.1. Lineage (NCBI taxonomy): Eukaryota > Metazoa > Chordata > Mammalia > Dasyuromorphia > Myrmecobiidae > Myrmecobius > Myrmecobius fasciatus. The sequence continues at coordinate 314,848 of JAJPUD010000493.1, forward strand.
ACACAAATAATTAGATTATGTAACAGAAGTGTAAGGATGATGAGGGAATACAGACAAAGTGTTGTGGGAGCTCTGGGTATGGGGGTTTGGGAAGGGATTCTCTGTTGCTAAATAGTCTGAATCTACAGCAGGATGGAATGAGCTTCCTGATGTATGCATTTCACCAATTCTTTTATTAAATACAAAGTTTTAAATCAATTAACCAATTCTGTTAAGTCTTTTTCATTTTCATCCAACTCTTCATGACCCTATTTGAGGTTTTCTTGGCAAAAATACTGGAATGGTTGTTCATTTTACAGATGAGGAAACTGAGACAGCCAGGGTGAAATAACTTGCCCAGGGTCACACAGCCTACAAGTGTCTGAGGCTGGATTTAAATTTAGGAATAAGTCTTCCTGACTCCTGTCCTGACATTCTCTCTACTGTGCCACCTGGGTACTATTCTACTATTATTCTTTTTGGAGTCATGGTGTCCTTTTTACCTAGGATAGTATCTGGAACAGAATAGATGCTTAATAAATACTTGTTGAATGACTGATTTCTGTAAGGTTTTATGGACTATTATACAGGTGGCTAAAAATGATTGCCTCTTGTAAATGAATCATTGCCGTAACTAGAGCAGGGCAGCTGGGACTTTATCCAAAAGATCCAAATTGAGAAAGTACTTTCAGCAGCACCTAGTTAATAAGAATAATTAAAGTATGAGGCTATCAGATGGGTAGGCCCCCAATGCAGTTGTAAATAAATCAACCTATTACGATATGTCTCTAGACTCACCAATTTTTTCTTATTCTTCTTCATCATCATTATTGTTATTATTAGGAAGTAAATTCATCTTCTCTAAATGTAAGTTTCTTCTTCATCATCATCATCATCATTATTGCTATTGATTCATTCAAGGTCACATAGGCAGGAAGTTCCAGAGTTTTACTCCAAATTTAATGCCTTTTATTTTGAGGACTTTACGCTTATGTGTTATTTTAGAATGAATTCAAAGCCAAAGTGGAAGTCAAAGATGTCACATATCACTTGAAAAAAAGGAAGAGTGAGATAGGTGTCCAGCTTCCATGTGAGCGTATATTCCAGCCTTGGGTGGCCTGAAATAATACCTGTCTCTTTGGGCCCATTTAGGAAAAAAACTTAGCCACTCTCCTCATGGGCCACACTGCTGAGTTGTTAAGCATGGGGAGATAGACAAGTTGAAAGAATTCCCAGCAGACAAAAGCCCAGCTCCCCGTCTCTGCCTGGATCTGTCAAAGGCACAGTTGGTGGCTGTGTTTTGGTAACGCGTCCCCTGTATGAAAACAGCTAATTAGGAAAAAAGAGAGGCCTCTGTTCAGCTCCCCTTCCCCCCAACCAGCCAGCTCTCACCATCCTATGCCTTCCATGCCATCCTTGCCTTTGGGGCACCGGTGCCAGGTTTGGTCAGTTGGCTTAGCTGAGATCGTGGGGATATCACAACCATCCTATCTCACCTCTTCCCCAAAAACATTTCCTTCCAAGAAGTCTTCTCCCCAAAGTCTCTTTCCGCTATGATTCATGACAATCAGCTCTGTTCTCTTTCATAATTCCTTCTCGATAAAGGAGTCTGTGTTGCAGAGAAAAGTCTCCGGGCATTCGTGTCTGCCACAGTCGGGGGAAAGCAGAGCAATAGTGATGTGAGTTGGCCAAAGCAGGCTGGCACATGATGCGCTTTGGTTCTTAAGAGAGTTAACTAAACTCAAGTTCCTTTACAATGAAAAAAAATCAGTAAAGCATTCATCCCCAACTGGAATAATGCTACCAGTTTCTAGCAAAGCTCAAGCTGATGCTTGGAACCAATGCTTATATGCCGTGTTTTTAATCTACGATCCAATGTCTATTCATTTGCCTGTTATTAAAAATCCTGCATCTAAATATGCTTTTCCAGGCTGCGGTAAAGGAGCCCTGGTTTCTAGAATGAAGAAGGGAATAATCCTGTTATGTTCATGAAGATGAAGTATACGGGGCACAGGGAGGAGATGATCTTGTCATGGTGGGTGCTGTGGGGATGGGGCATCATAGGATTAGAAAGGGTTAAAAGGCCATCTAATCTACCTCCTCACTTTACAGATCAGAAACTGAGGCTGCTTGAGTTGCCCAGTATCACCCACATAGTAAATAGTTGGGGGAGCTGGGGTAAGAAGAGAAAAAAAGGTAGAAGATCGAGATTTTGTTCTTAAGATTGGTTGTTAAAAACAAGAAGCTATTAACATGAATGAGATCGGGATACAAGATTGCCTGTGACTCAGCTCCAAAATTTGGGGCATAGGTGGTGACTATTTTCTCATGTGGAAGAGGGAAAAGTCCATGCAGGAGAAATGATATCTTGGGAGCCATTTGGCCATGTGTACCATTGTGGGTCCTAGAGCTGTGGTTGACCTGGGCAGTAGGTCACTTCTTTTGTTTCTGTTACCAGGGTCTTTTCACCTCATTCACCTGATGTTTGATGACTATGTGCTGTACTTGCTGGAATCGCTCCACTGTCAGGAGAGAGCCAATGAGCTCATGAGGGCCATGAAGGGGGAAGGAAGCACTGGTAAGACTGGATAAGTGGGAAGATAGAGGGGATTGGCAAGGAATAGCTCTATTGATTGGAATATTCCTCACTTTGGACTCTAGATATTTCTCTGCCCAGGAGCCTGAGTATCCCGTAGGAACCTGATGAATGTGCCTCAAATTGTGAACCTAATGCTTTTCTTCATTTTTAGGGTGTATGTATGTATTGTCTTTTTTAAAAAGAAAAGCCATTTGTGGACAAGGATTTACTGTGTACTATGGTGGAAAAAGACCTGCAGGCAAGAGACTGGAGGTCCACTCATGGTTCTCCCACTAATTAGCTACATGATTATGGCCATCTAATTTCTCAATGACTCCATATCTATCATCTTAAAAAGGACATCCTACTACTACTGCCACTAAAGCTAATTATAATTGTTTGTCTTAGTGGTTCAGAGCTAGAAATCTGGTTTCCAAGCCATCTCTGAATCATTATCTGGGTGACCCTGAATAAATCAGGAGAGCTCTCTAAGACAGACGATAAGTAGCAGCATCAAGGATGAGCCTTATAATCCCTGTCACTTGTTCTCTAACTCAGAGCTCAGCATGATGTCTTGGGGATCCTCAGGCTGTGATTTACTGACTCCTGAACCCCCCTCTAATTCATGGAGTTGGAAAAATCACAGAAGATGATAGATATTGAATGATAGCCCTGTTAGGACTGGGGGAGCCACCAAGATCTCCAGTCTCCTCACCTGAGAGATGAAGGGAGTGGGTGATGGACCTCAGACTGGAATACACTAGACCACACCCATTCCTAGGGTTTAGAAAATTATAAAAGGTGATACAATACAAGAAAATGTTAAAGTGTGACCACTCTTTAATCTTCAGAGCTGTAAAATCTGGATAAAATTGTAGCTACATGGTGAGATATTAAAAGGAAACACAGATTGGGGATAGAGAAGGAGGGAGGAGGAAAGCAGCATTTATTAAGTACTTTTACATTGCCAGGCACTGTGCTAGGGCTTTACAAATATTACCTCATTTGAGTGGAGCAAAGAGTTTTCCTCAGAATCAGGGCAAGCTGGATTCACTTGCTGCCTCAGACCCAACATGGCTGGACAGATGTGACCTTGGGAAAGCTACAATGTCCCAGGGACCTCTGTGGAATAGTGGTCAGCAATGTCCTCATCTGAGAGCTCCCGACAGTGATCTCCCCCCCAAGATAACTCCAGTCTGTCCCTTGGCATCCAGCCCTCAGGCTGCCTCCTAGCCTACCTGTCTCTTTGCCCACAGCAGAGGTCAGAGAAGAGATCCTGTTGGCAGAGCCCACCCCGCCGACTCCATCACCCGTGCCCTCCTTCTCACCAGCCAAGTCCACCACGTCAGTAGAGGTGCCACCTCCCTCCTCACCTGTCAGCAACCCATCCCCGGAGTACACTGGACTCACCACAACAGGTATCCACCCCTTCCTTGGCACCCCAGGGCCTCTGGGCCAGCTATGAGACCCCATGGGGAAGCTGATGCTCAAATGAACAGATACTCAGGCTAGTCTAAATCCTCCCACCCACTTTCCTTAAGAAGGAACGAGCTCACTATTAGAAAGGAATTATAAAGTATTATAATTGTGCCAGGTAGCACAATGCACAGGGCCCTGGGGTTGGCACAGGAAGTACTGAATTCAAACCCTACCTCGGATGCTAGTTACTAGCTTTGGGACCCCGGTAAGTCACTACATTTCAGTTTCCTTATCTATCAAAGGGAGTAAAAATGCTATTACACCCACTTTGCAGGATTATTGTGGGATCAGAAAAGATCATCTAATTCTAATAGCTAACATTTATGTAGCACCTACTATATGCCAGGCATTTTCCAACTATTATCTCATTTGATGCTGCATATATAAAATCCTCTGCCATCCTTAAAGCCCTTTAGAAATGCCAGCCACCATGCCCCTCATCTTCCTGGGCTTTTTTTGCAGGAGCATTCTCCGGCCCCCTTGCAAGAATCCGTTCCTCTTCCATTCAATTCAACCAACAGGAACAGTGTCCCAAAAGTCTTAGTTCCATTTTAAACTGGAATAACTTAAGATGACACTAAGACTTTTGGGACACACTGTACCAAGCATCTTCAGACTGTGGCACTTTGCGGGGCATCATTAAGGGTAAGAGAGGCAGGAGGGATCACAGCTAAAGGTGCAGGCTTCAAATCAGAAATATCTAAGTTCAGGGCTATGTGACCCTCTGGGCTCCCAGTTTCTCCTTCGAGTCTATAAGACTCAATTAGAAACAAGTTTTTGATTTACATGGTTGGAGGAAACTCCCACACTGGGACCTGCTCACATGGATGAAATCATACCCTTTTTTTCTGCTTTCCCTGATTTATGAGACCTGGACAAACTCTAAGAATTGAGCCAAGAGGAAGTAGGGAAGCAGGTAGAGGGCAAGAAAGAGATAGACTTTGTAGCCTGCCTCAGTGTCTATTCAGAACTATACCCTTAACCCAGCCAGGATCCATAAACTGGACTCCCCAGAGCTCATGTCCATCGCCACCCTCAAACAGACCTGGAAGGTAGCTGCAGTTCTTATTCATAATGGGAACTTCCTACCTCCTTCCTTCTAAGGCAGAATCCAGATCACCAAAGACTTAGGAATTATGGCCTAGGGGGCACACAGAAATCAAGTGACTTGCTCAGGTAGTAAACCCAGTTTTTCCTGACTCCAGGCCCAGCACTCTAGGCCACACTGCCTCGAATATCATTCATTTGGTTTTATTTTATTTTTGGTTCCAAATTCTTTTCTTCCCTCTTCTCCCAGGTCCATTGAGAAGAAAGAAAAATAAAACTTATTTAATACAAATACAATTGACCCCATTTTATAGATGAGGGAGTTGAGAACCAGAGAGTTCAAGTGACTTGGATATGGAGTTAGTATGAGAGCCCAAGGGTAAACCCCACTATTCTGACCACAAGACTGTCTGGTACCTTGAAAAAAATAGTGAGATGTGGAGTCAGAGGGCCTTAGGTGTACTAATTAGCCTTTCTGGATCTGTTTTTTCCCTTTATAAAATGAGAGCTAATCTCACCTCTTAGTTCTCAATTTGTTGTCTCAAGTGAGGCTTATTGACACTACAATGAAGGATGGGGGGCTGCCTACAAAGAAATATGTCAGACTCAAGGGAGAGAGAGCAAGAGTTCTATAGCATAGGGGTAGAGAACTCCCCACTCCTGGGTGCTTTCCACCTGAATCCATAGCAACAGCCCAATGCACTACCAAGTGCATCAGGAGAAATGATAATAGCCCTTGAGATTAAGGATTTTCTGATGGGCAATAATTAGCAATATTGCCCTCATTTGCTACATTTCCTTTCTACAAAAGTTGTCATGATTACACAAATTTAACCTATATCAGATTGCTTGCTATCTTGGGAAGTGAGGAGAAAAGGGAGGAAAGGAGAAAAGTTTGGAACACAAAGTTTTACGAAAATGTATATTGAATACCTGAAATACCTTTACAGGTATTTGGAAAAATAAAATATTGAAAAATTTTTTTAAAGTTTTCAGAAAAGTGCTCTAAATCATTATTGATCAGAGAAATGCAAATTAAGATAACTCTGAGGTACCACTACACACCTCTCAGATTGGCTAAAATGTTAGGGAAAGATAATGATGAATTTTTGGAGGGGATGTTGGAAAATTAGGACACTGATACATTGTTGGTGGAGTTGTGAACTGATCCAACCATTCTGGAGAGCAATTTGGAACTATCCTCAAGATAGCAAGCAATCTTAATCCCTTGAAGGAATATCTTCATCTTCACATCCTCAGCATCCAGCAGAGGGCCATGTCATGTGAAAGACCTAGGATGAATGCACTTTGTGCCCAGGGGATGCAGCTGAGCTCAATGGAACCTAGTAAGAAGCAAATTTCACCTCCATGGAAAGAACAAAATGATATCTTGTTGGGCGCCATCCCAAAGGATGACGATCTGCTTCAAGAAGTGATGAGTTCCCCATCACTGGAAGTCTTCAAAAAGAAGCTAAATAACCAGAGATGTTGTAGAAAGATGTGAAGATCCGACCTTTGGGATCCCAAAGATTTTTGTTGTTGTTGCTGCTGAGGCAATTGAGGTTAAGTGACTTGCCCAGGGTCACACAGCTAGGAAGTGTTAAATGTCTGAGACCAAATTTGAACTCAAGGCTGGTGCTCTATCCACTACACCACCTAGCTGCCCCAGGATCCCAAAGATTTTATGAGATTTTTTTTTGATGAAAACCAAGTTTTATTGGTCTGTCATCATGATCTCTTGGCCCAGGATAACTTTGGGTCACTTGGAGTGACCTTCTTTTGCTTATGAATTTGTATCTGCCTATGTCCTCTTGCTGTATATTTCTTGGTCTCCCAGTTTGGAGAAGGAAACATCTTATAATTTCTTCAAAACTGTGAGATTGTAGCTGTCTTCAGGACAGCTGAGAGCCTTGGGCCAGGATTCCATGACTGAGCATGTGTTGTTCCCATGGGAAGCAAAGAGATAAAGGGAAATCACATTGGAGGAATGGGAAAGGAAGGTTTTTCTACCTGCTTGTCAATCTCATCTGATTTATGAATTTGCTGTATTTCCTTCTGGCCTATGTCATAAATCAGATGCCTGGGGAAGGCAGGTGCGCTTAGGGGGATGGAAGCCGGCTGGAACGCACCGGGAAACTTGAATGCAACACGTTAAAAAGTCGTAAAAGCATCTCTTCCGAAATATAAATATGGAACAGATTCTCTTCAGATGTTGGTAACCTTTGAAGATTTGGGACACCCTAACTTTGTTCTTGGATGTCTCCAGAACACATTAAAAAAATTCATCATGCATGAACTGATGCCAAATGTTTTCCTCGAGCATGATTTATAAAAGACTTAAGGCAGTTAAAACTCAAAATGAGAACATGTTCTTGGAAGAAAACAAAGAATCCATTCCTTTGGATTATCGATGCGATACAAGCCTATTACAAGACGATTATTAAACATGGGGCACCTAGAGTCCCATTTTGGGCCCTGATAAGGAAATAAATTAGGGAAGCTAATATAAATAGAAATGAATATATCATAAGTTCTTTGATACTGAGAGTATTCTTTCAGTATTGAAGAACTATATATCATATCATAAATATATATACATATATATCATAAGTGCCCTCTTTCAGTATTGAAGAACTTATGATATATTTCATTTAGAAAGTAATAATGTAATTGTTTTGTTAAGAAGAAAGCCACTAATTCTTTGGAGTAGTTTTTAGAAAGCTATTATATCAGATTTCTATTGTCTTGGATATTTTTTTTAACATGGAAGTTAGTAAAGTCTGGTCCACCTAAATTTGGCAAACATGGATTTGAATCTGATTTCTTGGGCAAATCTTTTTAGCAGCATCTCCAACAAAGATCTCATTTCCTTGATAATCTGGCCTCTTCAGTTATGTGTCTTTTCAACTGTCAAAGCTAATTTTGTGTTTTCCAGACTCAATCAATTAGATTTTACCCAGAGCAAAAAGCGTAGATGAGTCAGAGACAGAGGACTGATGTTCGAATTTTGGCTCTGCCATTTTCCTACCTGCTTGTGTCAATTAATCTCTATGGGGGTGAGTTTCCTCTTCTTTAGATTGTGTTAGTGGATGGCCAAAGGTCCTTTCCAGCTCTGGACCTCTGATCTCAGAGTTGATGAGTTGTTAAGGTTGGCTGTGAGCCAGTTACAAGATAGCTTTCAAATGTTCTGAGCCTTTATGAAGATGGGTGCTTCCATCAGCAACTATGGCCTTCTCTTAATTAGCTCACCATTTGCCATTTCTATTCTGCATAAAGAAGTTTCCATCAGTGAAATTCTCAGTCTTATCTGAGTATGTTCTAAATCTTTATTCTTTTCTAAAATCCTCTGACCCAAGGGGTAGTTTCAAGGAAGCTTCAGTTTTATCAACAAGTGACTGCTGGGTTTATCCACACACGTATTTCTTTTTAAGGTTACATGTTTTAATTATTTGAAGATGGGCTGCGGGATGGAGTGATGGAAACATAGGTGGGTGAATCAGAAATTAGCATCAGTAATGATCATGTGAAATAAATTTCATTATTATATATGGTGAAAATACTTGGTACGGTCATAGATTTAGAGTTGAAAAGGATGTTAAAAGTCATCTAGTTGAAACCCCTCATTTTACAGATGAGAAAACTGAGTCCCAGAGAAGATAAGGGGGTTGTCACATACCTGGTAAATGACAGAGAGAGGATTCAAACACAGGTCCTAAAAATCCACAGTCAGAAGTTAAATAGGTCAGTGATTGGAGAGCTGGATTAGGAGTCGGGAAGCCCTGAATTCAAATCTAGCCTTAGACACTTCCTAGCTATGTGACATTGGATAAGTCTCTTAATTTCTCCCTGCCTCAGTTTCTTCAATTGTAAAAACAAGTATAATAACAGCACCTGCTTTACAAGGTAGTTGCCAGAATCAAACGAGATAATATTTGTTAAGTATTTAGCATAAAATAGGTACATAACAAATGCTTTTTCCCTTCCCTTCTCCTCTCTCCAATCGGCAGGACTTTTTCAATAGAACTGCACAACATTTAATTCAATTGTTTCCCATCTTTTTTTTTCAACCCAAATGGAAGGAAAATAATACCATATTTCTTCCCCTTCCCCTTCAGCCTACCAGTCCTGTAGCTCCAAACCTACACCACATTTTAAATTGCCTCTCTTTGAAGAAAATGGAATGGAACATTTGGTGTCAAATCAGCCAGCCTGTTTAACATGACACAGGGATGTAATTCCTCCTCCTCTGTTAAAGTCACAGGATTGACCTGTTTGGTCTGGGTCATCACTGGGTTGGAGGACCTTCCATTTGTATTTTTTATAAGCTCCTTAAGTCCTTCCTTATTTCTGTTATTGGTCATAAAAGTTAACCATTCATCTGGCATTTCAAACTGCCCTCATTCACTGGGCCCAACACAAAGACAACAAATTAAATTGGGGGCGATTATACGATCCCTGCTTAGGGAAAAGTAGATCCATATAAATGGTCCCTGGCAGAAGTTCAAGCTGACGGGGACAACTTTATCTGTGGGTCCCCTCCCCCAATTGAAGAAGATTCCAAAGGGATGATAGACCCTCATTCTTTCAAAATGACAAAAGCCCCATTAATGATTATTCTAATGGCCGTACCACTAATAAATATATGGTTTGCTCCCTGGGTCAGCCAATTACTCATTTGCTAATGGAATTTCAAACCTTAGACATGAAATCATTCCCAAGACCCAGGTGCCCCTGTTGACTACTCCATCTATGACCGATAACTTATCCCTCATCTTAGCTAATTTTTCTTTTTTGCCCTGCAAGAAAACAGAGAAATTTATCCTAGGATTAAAAATTAGTTGTTACCTTCTTAGAGATTTAAACATCAATTTTATGATCTCTTGACAGGGCATGGGACTGGGTCTGAATGCTGCCCTAAAACATTTCTCTGGGATGGGGAGTGGATTTGTTATTTCAATGATGTAGGGCAGAGTGATATATATAGCTCCTATATACCTCCTGTTTCTGTATAGTGGGGGAGCTAAAAGTTTTTTTTTTACATTTTAAAAATACAATACAACTTTATTTTTAAATGTAACAAAACTTAACTCTCAGTCTGAATCCTAGCACAAGGAACTCCCAGATGAGGTAACTTGTTCTCCCATTGCACCAAGCCATCTTCCGTGAGTGGCTTAAGTCTCTGATGGTTTTTACAAATTATTTTTAAATGTAAATAGTATTTTTTCCAACTACATGTAAAGACAATGTTTTCAACTTTCACTTTTATAAGATTTTTGAGTGAGTTCCCCATTTTTCTTTCTTCTTTCCTTCCCTGCTGTCTCCCCAAGAAGGCAAGCAATCTGATATGGCCCTGACGGTTTTTAAAAGAGAAGCCAGTCTGTGGTTCTCCATATCTGACACCCAAGGGATGCATTCTAATCCTTTTACATGTTTTCCTGTCCAGCCACATTCCCCACCCCCATCCCAACAAATCCAAACCTTTAAGGTAATTTATACTTATAAGCTTTATACTTCGGGTGAATCTTACTTGGGAATATTCTGCCTTTAGGGGAAAAAATGTTCATTGTTAGGAAATCAACATTGGAGTTTGACTCAAAGGAGAAATATTATCAAATCATCTTAGAGGTGGGAGAAACCTCAGCTCTTAACAAGTCTTGCCCCATACTGATATGGGAACACTCCATAAGACATCCATGATGAATACTTATCCAGTTTTTGTCTATATACTTTCACTGATGGAGACCTCCTTACCATATATCCAAATCCATTCTGCTGTTGGACAGCTCTGATTATAAGGAAGATCCTCCTAACATTCTCAAATTTTTCTCTAAGAGAGTTTTTTTCTACTGTTCATCCCAGCTCAAAATCTCTGCTCCTATTAGGTCAACGTAAAGTATTTTTAAAAAATCCATTATTGTGCTGCATGACAAGGGCTCAATCTAAATGGGTTTGTTCAATTCTTGGCTTAAGTTCCTTAAAGGTTCTCATCATGCTTATTTTCACAATTTATTATTGCCATTTTGGTTGACTTCTTGCCTCTCTTGAGGCTCACAGCAAAAGAATGGGGGGATGATGTTGACATCCTATGATTGGGTTCCATGACAGACAGAGCGCCATTTTGTCTTAGCAGGAGCAATGCAGTCCTACACCTGGTCCCTTACGTACACAGTGACAACAGCCGCTGGTTCGCCTGCTGAAAGCTCCCAACAGCTGCCCTGTATGAGAAACACTCACGTGCCTTCTTCCTCTGTCACCCATCGGATACCAGTTTATCCCCACAGAGAGGAACATGGGTAGGTCACCTTCCCAGGCCCTTGTCTTATCATTTCATTCCTGGTGCAGGTCTGTCCACATCCATCACTTACCTTTAAGGCAATAGTTCTCTAACTTTTTGGCCTCAGAATCCCTTTGTGTTCTTGAAAATTATAGAAGAACCTCAGAAGCTTTGGTTTAACTAGTTATAAATATTGATATTTATTGTATTATAAATTAAAGTATCTTGCAAAAATCAATGTTCTGTAAATAAAAAGCTTTAATTAAAAAAAAGAAATTAAAGTATCTTGGTATTGTTATGAAAATAATGTTGACCACACAGATCCCCCGAAAGGATCTCAGGGGGCCCTCCTAGAATCCCACAATTGAAGAACCATTACACTAAGGAATTGGACAATTCAAAGCCCTGATTTAAGAGTTGCTATTAGTCTTTCGGATTAATATTTATGCCCCTTGAAATTTGGGATCCCTATGGAAGACAGACTCATAAAGGCTAACTTGCAGTTGGGACCTTTATGAATCTATTTTAAAGACAAGTGAGCTAAGGTTACCCACCATAGCTGGTCTTCTGACCCATGAACACTATGGTGTGGTCCTGTCAAGGAGCAGGGCAGTATTCATTTCATTGAGCATGGCTTGGCTGGTAGGGAAACAAAATTTGGGATGTGCCAAGTGATGGTGATGAGAAGTCAGATCAGATAGCCCATAGACAGAGAGAGCCTAGAGTTGACGGTCTTGTTTGAAATATCAGAGTGATTTGCTATTATAATATTACTCATGAAATAATGCTCATTGCTTTTTAGCTACACAGGGAGTTACAACTATGGAACCTATAGCAACCAGCATCCCCACCCAATGCAGAGTCAGTACCCATCCCTCCCACATGACACGGCCATCTCCGGGCCTCTCCATTATTCTCCATACCACAGGGGCTCCTCACAGGTAAGGTCACTTTTCCTACTTTACAAACCTTGTGATTTTGGTCTCAAGTCGGATTATGATAACATGTGTTCCTTAAGCCCCTGCTAGCACCTGAACAGCTCTGGGTTGAGTGTTATTGGATGTATAGAAGAAGTGGATGATATATTTAGCATCTGCTCTTCTCTTCAGGTCCTCCACTCTCTGGACCACTCTTGGAGTTGTCTTTGACATCAATCCTTTTCCCTTTCCCTTTCCATCCATCTGCTTGTCCTCCATATTTATTTAACTAGTACATTTCATCAAGAGTGGAATTCAGTTCTCTTCAAGGAATAACCTGCTAAATATTTACAGATCAAAGCTTTGGAACTGGGCCATTACAGGAGGCCATTTAATCTAACTCCTTTATTTGACTGATGAAACACTGAGGTTGGGAGTGATTAAGTGACCTAAAGTCACATAGCTAGTAAATGGGACTTGAATCCAGGTCCTCTGCCTCCAAACCCAGAATTTGTTCCCCTGTTTAACTGAAGGACGCTATTTCTTTCCCCAAACAATCTAAATCTAAAACTAAACTAAACTAAAAGATTAAAAACTAAAATTTTATTCAATTTTTGGAAATTAAAGTGTACTTTAAAAACAAGACACAGAGCACTAATGTAAAGTGTTCCTGACTGCTCCATATACTCCTATGCCTTAAAGCTTCATGCTTAAAGCTAGTTTTCTTGTTTTTGGTCCTAGTCCTTTTCAAACCAACCTAGAACACTGGGGCTAGAGCCAAGAAGAACTGAGTTCAAATCCAGCCTCAGATACTTAGTAGCTTTGTGACCTTAATCAAGGCACTTAACCTTTTTTGCCTCAGTTTTCCCAACTGTAAAGTGGGGAAAATAAAATGTACTTAACTCTTAGGATTGCTGTGAGGATCAAAGTGCCTGGTTTAAAGCAGGGACTATTAGAAATACTATTTTTTCCTTTCCCTTCCCCCAATCTGCCCACTCCTTGCCATATTAATCTTAAAATACCACTTTTTAATTGAACCATTATACTCAGTATATCTAAATGTCTGTTATATGAAGTTCATTTATATCAGGTTTTTTGACCTGTGGTCACTGAGAGTTAGGAACCCAATGGTGGCTCACTCCAGTTCTCTGGCTTTTCTATTTCAAAGTGAATTACAGGAAATTTAGTTACCATATTGGTGCTCTAAAACTGGATGGATTTCTACAGGGAAAACATCTATCTCCATCAGTTGACAAAGCAGTTGACAAGGTTCCTTTCATGCTCAGATTTCTTGTTAAGACTTTGCTAGATCTCCCTTGGCTCTTATGTTCTATTTTGTGTCATCTTCGTAATAAAATGTTATTACCATCAGCCCCAAGCTCCTTGAGGGAAGAGACCATAAAATGTTTCCTCTCTGTAGCTATAGCACTTAAAAATAGTTCCTTATGCCCAGAAGGCAATTAGAAAATTTCCAAAAGATTTTCAGAGCCAAAATCCATTCAAATGGAAGCTCCTTGAGGGCAAGACTGGCTTAATTCTCATTTTTGTATTCCCACAATTTAGCACATAGTAGGTGCTTAGTACATGTTTATTGATTGCTAGGAGAGGTTGCAACTAAAGTATTTTCTGCTTTTTAATTAGATTAGTCCCCAGGCATTTCAGTTACACAAAGTGAGACATAGCTTCCTTCATTCAGAATTTCTTTCTGCATATTATTTCTTATTTTCATTCTCATCATTGCTTTTCTATCTCCTCATATACAATGTTTGCTTCCTCTTCTCTTGGTGAAAGAAAAGGCAGTGCAGACTACCATTTTAGCAAAGGAATCCTCTCCTCTACCTGAAACCTTATCTTCAATGTGTTTGGACAAGTCATCTCATTATCTCTGTTATTAGGGCATCCTCATTAACTCCATGTTTCTCATTAATAGGCAGCATGGTGTGATGGAAAGATCATTGGACAAGAACTCAGGACCCTTGGGTCCTAAGCCCATCTGTGTTATTAACAACCTGAGACAAGCTGAGCCATAACTAAGGGAAGGCAACTGGGACTTTGCCTCAGAGCACTGAAATTTAGAACTTGCTGATAGTCCTTATAGAAACAACTGACTTGGCATCTAGTTATCAAAAGTAATTAGTTGAAATAGGAAAGCACTGGATGGCATGGGTCATTCTACTCCTAGGCCCCAACCCTAGTGAGATCCTCCCTGATCCAACCCAATCTTTCTTTTTCCCTTGATGGTAGCCTCATAGTGTTTCCAGGTTCTCTTCTCACTAGTGACACAGGATCTCTGTTCTCTCCACTATTAGGAAATGTCTTGGGGTCTTTCCCTCCCATAGGATCTTGTGTCTGGAAGTCCAAGTAGTCTCCAACAGGTCTCCCTGCCCCATCAATTAAATTTGTCTGTTGCTTCTCTGTTTTCTAGCTGTCTCTCATCTCTGAAATGTTCTTCCTCCTCCCCTCTCTCTATAAGAATCCCTAGTTTCCTATGAGAAACAGCTCCCAGGAACCCCCTCTTACCTGAGAAATCCAATTTCCAACTACTAGTGTTTGCCCCCGAGATTACCTCATCCTGATTTTGTTTGTATTTTCTGTATATTTCTAAAATATGGATACAGATGAGTGTGCACATAAGTTTCTCTAAGTGGAAGGTAAGCCCCTTGAGGAAAAGGATTGCTATATTTTATTTTTGATTTTAGATATCTAATGTCTAGTATGACATGACCCCATGACTTATGCGGTCTACCATTTTGTACCAAGTGCCACCAATCTGGGTAGAGTTGAAAATCTGAAAAAGCATCTCAGAAAATGCAGGTTCCCTATGCATACCTTTCCCTCCCATTAGTCTGGGAGAAGATGGAGGAGATATCACATGAGAGTTGGGATTTAGCTACTCCCCAGAGCTGAGTCTGACAACTCCATAGAGCTTAGCATATGGTCCCTTTTGGGGTTTTCTTGACAAAGATATTGGAGTGGTTTGCCATTTCCTTCTCCAGCTCATTTTACAGAGGAGGAAACTGAGACAAACAGGGTTACGTGACTTGATCACAGTCACATGGCCAGTATGCACCTGAGACCAGATTTGGCTCAGGAAGATGAGTTTTCCTGATTCCAGGCCCAATGTTCTATCCACTATGGCGCCACCTAACTGCCCATTTGGTAAGTGTTGGATAAATCCTTGTCAATCAATTTCTGTCTTTTCCCCAAACTCAAATTTAGTCTCATAAAGAATAGGAGCTCCTATAATAATGCTCCTAATAGGACACTTTTATCTCTAAGCTGTCTCTTCTTGTGAGCATTCTGTCCTTTTCCCAGCAGATAATTGTATATCTCTGCTCTCTCTTTCTTTGTGCTTATACCCTTGAGTCTCTGATGAAGCCCTGCCCCATTAGGGTAGACTGCCAGTGGAACTGATCCTGTAATGATCTTTACTCAATCCCCTTAACTCCCCTTTTTACCAGTTGCCCTTAATACCCTTGAAGTGAGAAGATGAAGACTTTGGATGTATCATGACTACTCATTTCACTACATGCATCCAGGAGCTACAATCACTAGGTCAGATGATATCATGAGGAACTGGTAAATGTTTAACAACTGGCTCTCCAAAAAAGAAGAAGAAAGAAAGAAAGAGAAAGAAAGAAAGAGAGAG